>OY365806.1:32085284-32474353 GCA_959347315.1 Bimastos eiseni
GAAGAAGAAGAAGAAGAAGAAGAAGAAGAAGAAGAAGAAGAAGAAGAGAAGAAGAAGAAGAAGAAGAAGAAGAAGAAGAAGAAGAAGAAGAAGAAGAAGAAGAAGAAGAAGAAGAAGAAAGAAGAAGAAGAAGAAGAAGAAGAAGAAGAAGAAGAAGAAGAGAAGGAAGAAGACAGAAGAAAGAAGAAGAAGAAGAAGAAGAAGAAGAAGAAGAAGAAAAGAAGAAGAATGATGATACAACGAAGCGTTGATACAGAACGATTTCCTACCTACGGAGGTGAAGAGCTTTCGGACAAAGGTGTGCGAAAGCCAAGGTTTCGACATAAGGAAGTCGGCGACCATTCCACTGCAGACGCAAAACAACGCCATCAGCGCATAAGGCAGCAGAAGAATAGAGGCCATTCTGTTGAAATAACAGGCCAGGTCAGGTAATATTAGGTCATGTCAGGTCACAAAAGGCGAGACAATTTTAGATCAAGTCAGTTAAGTTAAATAAAGGTAAGACAAGGTAAGATTAGGTCAATTCAGGTTATAGTGGGTCAGGTTATAGATAAGGTATTATTATGGTCAGCAAAGTCACATCAGCTAAGGCAAAGTCATTATTATTAGTAGTAGTAATCAGATATTAATTCCGCGCTGAGGTTGACAACAATAAGGTGAAATTTGGGCAGGGGTAAGGTAAGCTAGAGCATGACATGGTGGTGGGTGTGGCAATGTATTGCGAATAGTCGCCGAATACAATGGTGAGAAAATGAGCAATTTCCCAGATGACTGATTCCAATAAAATTCGAACTAGAAAACAAAACTGAAGCCTAAACGTTTGGCATAGGCAAGCGTAGAACAAAAACGTAGCTGCAAAACAATTATCAACACTAAGAGAGGACGAAATTGAACACCAAGAAATGAAACAGAAAATTGAAAGTGTGGCTAACTTCTGCGATGGTGAAGTGAAAGACGTTGAGATACATTGGTTGGTTGGTGAGCAGCATATAGAAGACGAAACTACGCGCGAAGTTGCAGACGATGAGGGTGTAACTGGTAACGATGTAAAGATCTCCTTCCAAGGAACAGAGTCTTGCTACTCAAACAAAAGAAACAAATTTATAATTACATCAATCATTTATTTAGGTTCATTTATTTATTTGTTTTTTTTAAAACGCCCCACTACTGTCAGTGATGGGCGCAAAGAATTTTGAAAATAGAATTCTACTTTTAAATAGAAAATACTATTTTATTTTGTAATTTCAAAATACTTCTGAAAAGTACTTTGCAAAAGTATTTACGCAATAGTTTTTAAAAGTATTTTCGCAATAGTTCTTAAAAGTATTTTGAAGAATTCCAAAATATTTTTCTTACAAGATTTCAATAAAATAATAATCCTAAGGACCTAAGCTCACGCTAGCCTACTATCGAATTTGTAGTATCAGCCTCAGGCCAAAATAGTAGTCTACTGTACTATACCTAATAATATCACCGACGTTATATTATAACGTCGGTGAACAAACGGCTCTACCTGACGCAGTTTTGGAGGTGTGGCGCTGATAGATTTGGAATTGCTATGCCTCTTACACTTGCATCACATTAATAGTCATGGAATAATGTTAACCTCGTAGATGAGAGAGGCTTCTCCTGTTTCGTCTCGATGAGTTTGCTGTTCGTCAACGCTGATCGTCGGATGAACCGCAGGATTGGCATAAGCGAAAATAGCCCAGAAGCAGAACCAGAAGATTCCAGCCAAACTTTTTGACACGACCAAACAGGAAAACAGTTCTCTCACTCTCACAGATAAACCAACGACTACATGTATGCCCCCATCTATCTATCTATCTATCTATCTATCTATCTATCTATCTATCTATCTATCTATCTATCTATCTATCCACATATCCATCCATCTACATATCTATCCATCCATCCATTCATCCATCCATCTATCCATCTATCCATCTATCTATCTATCTATCTATCTATCTATATATCCATCCATTCATCCATCCTTCCATCCGTCCATCCATATATATATGGTTATATAAGCACACACACACATACACACACACACACCTTATCTCCAAGATGGCGTCGAGTACGGGCCAGGCTCCCGCCTTTTTGGCAAAAAGTCTTACTCGATAATGTCTGACGCAAACTTAACCTTCAGTGCCGCCCGTCTATCGACGACTTAAAGATAATGGCAGAGTTCGTGAGTAAAAGTACTCCTATCTTAACTCACCGCAACTGTATTCTTACGGGCTACGTAAAATCCAACACAGGCGCTACTCAATCGCAACTTCCCTAACGTGTCAGCAACGCTGGTAGTTCGCCCTATCGTCACTGTCCCAAACGCCTAGATAAAGATCTCGAG
Source organism: Bimastos eiseni (assembly GCA_959347315.1). Classification (NCBI taxonomy): domain Eukaryota; kingdom Metazoa; phylum Annelida; class Clitellata; order Crassiclitellata; family Lumbricidae; genus Bimastos; species Bimastos eiseni. The sequence goes on from OY365806.1 coordinate 32,087,644, forward strand.
CTATCGCCGATCGTGACTTCTTCTCGTGACTTTCTTCTCCGCCGAGGAATCGATCGTCCCTTCCGGCTTCCTTTTGCAAGTACCGATGCTCTGGTGCGAACTCAAGATCAAATAGCAAGGTACTTGTCAGCGACGACCTCTCTTCTCCTTGCATTCTGCTCGCGCTTATATATGTAGGCCCCTCCTTTTGCACACGGTCCTTTTGCACACAGCTCTTTGCACACGACCCTTTTGCACATAGCGTTTCTGCACACGGAACTCTTCGCATAATAGTCTATGCCGTGCTTTATAGTCCATGCCGTGCCTCTTAGCCGATGCTGTCACCTATAGTCACGCTCATTAGTCCATGCACCATCTTCGTGGTTTATGCGGCTACTATAGACATAGAAAGCGCAACATAAATGGTGAAGTTGGCTTAAAGTTATAATAAATGCAATCGAGGAAAACAGTAGGCCTATCATTTGAAAACGGTTACAAGGTGACGAATTACATGTGGATGTGTGATGGCGCTATGTATAATATATATATATACATAATTATATGCTTGATAAGATGCATACCGTGTACATAAAAGACGTATGGCCATCCGCAGTAATCCGTTAGTAACCCAGAAACGATCATTCCGACCGTTGGTCCGATGTAGGAACCTTCATAGCAGCAAAGACAAAACGTTTACGGTATTTCTACAAATAATTACCTGCTGCATAAATACAATCAAGTAAAGTCTTTGGAGAGACAGAAATCAAGCACAGAGAGAGAGAGAGAAAGAGAGAGAGAGAGAGAGAGAGAGAGAGAGAGAGAGAGAGAGAGAGAGAGAGATAGACAAAGACAGAGATCGAACTCCAATATAGCAAATCTATTTTCTATTTTCTTGTGCTCATGTTAACTGTCACCCTGTGTCATTAATCACTTTCGTGTCATTTCGCTTGAGTATGAAATCAACAGTTACTGTCGCCAAGTGATACATATTAGATTTGTGCATGTATAGGACTTATTATTAAGCCATCTTCTGACGGTGGCCTATTATATATCACACATGTCCAGGCCAACCGACAGGAGTCTATCTTTAGACTCAATGAGAAGAATCTCTGGACCTCTGGAGATTTGTCCCTCTTGGTCTTGGAATGAAGCTCTGAGACTGCACAATCCTTTCACAATCGGGTAACTTTTGTTTTCGGCGGAGGAAGAGCGATGTCGGTCTTTGGAATCATTTCGACCGTAAGTCACTCGCATGGGCTGCGATTCCGGGGGAGTCGAGGGGGTAAGTCCCCACCTTTTACAGAAATAGGACAAGTTATACATGTGCCCCCACATCTAATACCTCTCTCATTTGGTGACCCCCCCTCCACCGTCAAACGAGATCGCCGCCTCTGGTCACTCGTGACGCTTCGATCTACCTTGGACCCATCAGCGGTTCGAGGGATATATATATAAAAAATAATAAGGAACGCGAGGTGGCGGTGGCGTGATCGCGTGCAGCGGTTGCTACCGTCTGTCGTAGCTCCACACTGTTGCATTGTATTTAAGCATTCGTAAAGCGCCTTCGGTGGAGTGAACCGTTCAGAAGTGCTCTCCATGATCAAGGCCTCTCAGAAGACGCAGTTTCATTCATGCAGAGGACTCAGAAGATGACACGATCAGTCATCTTGGAAATTTGTTGGTTGGGCGGGGGAGGGTGGTAGTCGGTGCGTTACTCTGACACTGGCCACTCCTCCAGGTGTCTGTACATTGTTCTCCTCACTTATGACATTTCTGTTCATTGTGACACTACTTATTTTGTATTTATTAATTATCATCAGCAAAGGTCAGATCGAGAAAAGCAGGCGAGCGCTTATAGTCCTCGTGCAATTAATTATTATTTATAGGGGACATCGTAAGTTAAAGTTAGCGACGCATTTTAGAGCATCTGACGACATATGAAGCTAATTTTGAGATAATCTCATGGAAATTTTTATTTTTAATAGACCTATTTCGTTTGCGTACCACTCGTAACGATACCTGGCGTACCACTACCTGGTGGTACGCGTACCACCGTTTGAAAACCGCAGAACTATATTCAGGCAGAGAGCAGTGAAAACTGACGATCCACCGGCAACAGCTGACATTCCTAACGAGTGGCGCAATAAATCATTCAGATCTTTAAAAATGAATTTGAAAACGTTCAAATAATCGTTAAAACGACAAACGACGTCCTACCTCTTCTGACTTTATTTCATAAATCGATCCATCCTACCTTTGTGAAGGTGGAGCCCAATTAAAGCGATTTTTCCGATAGATCTCTTTTGAAACTAGAGGGATCAGAACTCACAAACCATGGATTCCGGGCAGTTCCTTCTCTCTTATAAGAGTCATAATTGAAACAGATAAACATTGCTTCTTATTAAAAGCCCTCTTCCGAAAACTCCAGATCTAAAAAATGCATAAGGGCCTTCCATGTGTCTCATCTTATGTCTTGGGTTCCCCATCTGGAAAATAGAACGGTCGGACTCCGTTTTTATAAACCAAAATGTCAAAAACAACGTAGCCATAGTTTAACGAACACTCAGCCATTTAACTCATTTCTTGTTCCCACCGTTCCTTTAACGCGCATACATAATTAAGCTTATATATAGGTCACAATAACGAACGAACGAACAAAAGATGATCAATTGAAAGTTTTACGAGCGCACCTGTTGCACCAATCAATAAGATTCCTTACGACCAACGTCATAAAAACGCTGAAAGAAATTTTACGAAAGATTCTAGAACGCGCTCCAAAATAAATAAAATTGTTAAATTAGAAGTTCAATAAAATTGAGGCCACACTTGATGTGTGATTTCCACAACAATGTTTTCGAGATGAGTGTACGCCTACGAGATGTGTAGGCCGATAGCCAATAGTGATTGTAAAAGAACAACTGCAACTGTTGCTTTGTGTTGCCTGAGGCCAACGCATGGTAACAAAGAGTTGAACAAAACAATAAACCGCGAATGACAACAGATCCAAACACTAGAGACACAATAAGCAGCAAAGGACAAGACAATAGAGGACTATACAAAACAAAAAGCACAAAACAACACGAAACAACATTAGTAAGTGTAATGGAGGGAAACGATTGTTGTTGCCCTTTCTCAAACAACAATCTGGACATCAATTCTTGGTGGTAGCGGTGATGGATTGTAGCCGTGTGTCTCCAGTCTCTTCGGTTTGCGTTTACGTTATAGTTCAACAAAATGACACCAGAGTCTCTTTCTGATTATTATTCTTATTATTTAGGTTAACTTCAAAATATATTAACGTAGAACAACTTAGCTTGCTACTTCATTAACGTTCTTCATCACTCTCAGACTGTCGACCTTAACCAGACCTATCTCTATCGTCTTGGTCATCTGTCGTTTCCAGTCGCTTCTTCGAGAGCGGATTCCTCCTGCAGTCGATGACGTCTTCTGTCGTGCACCTGACGCCTTCTGAGAGTGAATCCCGACTCTCAATTTCTCCCATCTTTTATACCCTTTCTTGCATCCTCCCATTATGGTCCTTCTACCTCATGTCTATCCTTATTTGGTTATTTGTCCCGATTGTATCCTTATTTGGTCATCTTACATCAAATCTCTCAGGCGCTCAGCCCATCGCTCTTCCTCTGGACCCGGTCTTTTTTAACCTATCCTAGCCCGGCATTCGCTCTTGCCTCAGCCATATTTGGTCATAATGCCCGTCTCTCCAACTGTCTCAGCCCACTCGCCCACGCTGATTCACTTGGCTGTGCCTACTGTCTGTCAGTCTCTGTCTATACATATATATATATTTACTACTGTTGATAGGCCTATAATGTCTGTCTTTATATATACTGTTCATATCTATAGCTATAGTGTTCGCAATTTTAGTTTATACAGCATTTGACATTATATTATATTGTTCATTAAAGTTATAAACTTGACATCGCCGTTTTTTCATAACGCAGTCCCCTCTTCCATCATTACAGTAAGTATAAGTCTGCAGAAGACAATAGGCCTACAAGTCGATACGGGACAATACAACATGGGACAACCCTTAAGGGCTATCCGGCTTCAATATGCACTTCAGACATTTTATTAAGGAGTGAATAATTAAATTATAGTTGTATAGTAACAAGTAAGAACATGAGACAACCCACCCGTGAGTACCGTTGCTCCCATTCGGCTCTTCTCCTCAGGCAACGACCAGATTCGTAATACGTCGTAACATGCCGGGTAAAGTAAACCCTACACAAAATCAACACAAACAATATACACAGTCTTGCACACATCGTTCGTGCATGAAACAAGCCTGAAATAGTTAAATTGTGTGTACACCGTGGACCGTGGTAGATAATAATTGCGATGCCATCTATGCTGGACCATTTGTTGTCTCCACTAATCAATTGTGATATGTATTGAAGCTGCTGCGTCGGTTTATTGGTGGCTTATAGGCCTACGGCTTATAGGTTGGGGTACATTATACATATCCGCATGCGGAAAGAGTGGTAGGCCTACGGATTAACGGGTTAACGGGTTATCTACAAAGCAACGCATTGAGTTTCAGATCTTGAGATGCTTTCGCTGATGCAGCTGCATGTCTTGCGTCTTTGGATTCCACTTACCTCAGTGAGCCGTATTGTAGTTTTTGCATTGTATTTAAGTAGGCCCTATGTACAAAGCGCCTCTGGTAGTATGAACCGTTCCGAAACGCTGCCAGTGTGCAAGGCTGCCAAGGCCCCGCAAGAAAAAAATTTGGAGAAAAGCAAAAGAGGATGAGAGACTGCCAGATGGAATTTTAGAGCGAACAGATGGAGAAAGCTGTGTCGTTTCCATAGGTCAATAGACCAATCTGCAGAACCTCTTGCTCCGCCGGGCGAGGTAAGTAGTTTACTCGCCTGACTTTCTTGAAACGATTGCCTAGTTATCTGCGATATGAATTCCCTGAGCTATATAAATCACACAGATTCTATTTTGAGGTCTTGCGTTGTCCGACTGGGCGCGCCTCTTCATCTCTAAGCGGCGCTAGCGAATTAATGTTTACAATCACTTTGCTGTGGCATGATAAAGAAAGGTAAGACAGGGTAAGGTATGGTAGGGTAATACAAGTGACGGTATGGCAAATGCATTGCAAGATAGGGTATACGAATGGTAAGATATGGCACCGTAAGATAAGACATGAAAATGCAAGGCAAAATAGCATAACGTAACAAGAGTTTCAACTAGTTCAGAAGACGTATTGTCCGTGTTAGAACTTAGAACCACTGCAAGTTAATCTTGCAGTGCTTAATAGCCTAGCTTTCCTAGCTTCCTCTTAAGCGCTGACACAAGATTTCGTGTCCCACCAAAACAGACAAGAGCCCTAGGCCTTGATCCCACTCTCATCTATTCTTGGAGTGACATAGTAACTTTCAAAATTACGAACTGGTAGGCTATAGGCGGCTAAGGCGAGGGTAATAACTGTATCAAGTATCGATCATACATGTAGGTAACCGTTCAATCACAGATTAAGGTTTTAAATTCCTCGAACAAACGAAAACATTATTTAGTAACAAAAGCTGCGGTTACGTTGAATGCCTAATCAAATTGCTCCATATTGTATTAATATTTGCCGGTAGAATCTATATAAGTATATATATATATATATATATATATATATATATATAGGCCTGTGCTGAAAGCTTTTAAAACAGATATTATCTTTTCAAAAATTAATCGAATACTAGCATAATATTGCTGTGACAGCCCTAAATGTCAACTGCCTGCAACAAAATTGTGACAGACAAGATCTGGTATACAGATTATGGACCTGTAGGGGCCTACAGTGTTGCCAGTAGGGAAATAATTTCAAAATAAAAATAAGAAATTATGGGACGCTAGCCAATATCGTCATGAGCAACTCAAGACAATTACAGATCCATTTCAGCCTTAACTCTGCATTCGCCCAAACATACGCTGCAAATTCTACTGTCCGCAACTTAGGTGTAATTATTGATCAAGACGTTTGGCTTCTCCGATATTATCACCCATCTTTTCCACTCTTGTTTCATGGATATCCGAGACCTTCCAGAATCCGCCATAGACTCTACTTTGAAACGGATCTGTAATCGCTACATCTATAATTCATACTAAATTGGCCTATACTGCAAGTCTCTTTGCCTACAAATAGGTATCAAAGAGATTCATTCTCTATTAGAGAATAAGTCGCCTCCAAGCCAATAATGCCAGAATGCACTCGCCTGTGCCGTCACTAAAACCACAAACACCCTAATTATGTCGCTACTGTGATGTCCCGTTCTCGAATCACTCCATTCACTTGCTCAAAATACCTGAACGAATGAATGAATGAATTGAACATTAAGTCATACCTCTCACCTACAACTCACTCCAATCCTCACATCCCTCATGCGTCTTTCAGTTGTTCTTGCAATGGTCTAACACTTTGTTAAACCCGTTCCTCTTCCACCCTATGTCACTGCTGCACCCTTTCGCACTCTCATCACTAAAATTTACAAATCGTTCTGTATGCAGCTAATGCTGTTTGAAACAAACTCCTTCCACTATTAAGACATATAAAAATTATAGCTGACTTAGCCAATGAAGTCATCTAAACATTCACCTCTTGCTATCTTCCAACAGACCTTTCGCTCGAAATTCAAAGCACAACTTAGGCCTATAGTATAGCTATTCACAAATCCTATCTTTACTCCTCCTCGTCCCCTCCTTCCCTCGATGCTTCTAAGTACCATCCACCTTCGAGGCCACCCATTTACCAACAAAGCAGATGCGTTAGTTGAAGATTTTTAACCGGCATAAATTTGAATCTATTTAAGACGTTCGGTTCAATTCTGGTCGGTTAAACCTCATTCATAGACTACACCTGCGTGAACTAAAAAATGGTCGATTGTTGCTTTGACATCATAATAAGTTAATAACAGAGTCCTCAGTGCTGTGGGAAATGACAGAGCTAAAATATTAATTTGGTACCGCCTTGTGATGACCATGCATGGTACTAATGTATCTACGCTATATATCACATAAGTGATCATCTCATGTAAGCAAGTTTTGCATAAGTCTATAGTTAAGATTATGTGTCTGTACCTTCAACTTCGTGTTGAATAAACGTATCTATATAAATTAGACTGGACAGAATGAGAATAAAGAGAACCAGATTGAACTGGTTTATATAGACGTAGCCTGTGAAGTTACACAATAGATCAGATTAGACTGTTCAAGAAGATATTGGATTTGTTCAGATCAGATTAGACTTAAAAAAGTTCTACCTCGATGAGTCCCTGTGCGAGACGAACAATGCAGGTGAAGACGTAGCCAATCATCTCGATTCCAACCGGAAGTAGAAGATTCGCCAGACAAGTGAAGAGAACACAGCCACCAAACAACCTGTTAGTAACCAACATGGACCATACACATATTTAACAGGCAGGCCTAGAATACGACTGCCAAGCGACCTGTGGACAACAAATGACAATTTGCAGAGGAATTTAACAGGCACATACGACACATTTAACAGATATATTTCAAGCAGGCCTACATGTATTTAGCAGGCGGTGAAGATGCATTTAACAGGTCTTTGAGATACATTAAGCAGGCACTTGACAGATAAAAAGCAATTTACAAAGAAGCTGTTGGTTACAAATACACAGGTATTAGCAGGATAACAGCTATAATTTAGTATAAAACCACTAAGTTATTGCTTATGTCAAAATTTGTTTTGCAGTTTTTAGCATTATTGTCAAACAATTCAAGGACCTCTATGCCTACTAACTGAAATGCTAGATTTATTGAAATTGTCTACAAACAGTTGCAGAATGAAGACATGGGACTATATCCACATAAAAAAAATTGTTACGTACACAAAGATTGGAAGATGTTTCAAATTTCGGCGATTTTGCGTAGCCTGCAGGTGCGTATGGCGGGAGGATGGGTCTCGAAAAATGTGTACGTAGTACGTACGCAAATAGCCTATAAACGTCTGATAATGACGTAAACTATATGGAATATTAAAATCAGAATTTAAAACGCAATCATGGACTATATTCCCGACTTCTCTTATGCACTTAGGCCCTAATGGATTTTATGTAGCATCAAACTTTCTTAAATGTAAGCATTGTAAGTAGGCCTTATTTTGTTTCTTCATTAAAGCTAACAAAATTTAAACCGTGAAACATGATGCTTAACAAAAATAAGTAGCCTACGGTAAGATCAATGTCGTATAGCTGTCTTTAGCGATTTAACCTTTTTAAGGGGTGGGGTGGGGTGGAGGTGGAGGTGGGTAGAGCTTAGATGTACAAACGCATGGGTGAGGGGTTTACTAAATGTACGGCGTGCAACAGAGGATGGGGCGATGGGGGCAAAATACGATTTTTTGCGTACGTAATATATGATTGGAACAAAAAGCAGAAAAAGGGGTGCCTATTTATAACTGTCAGTTTGTTTGGCATGCTATCAGCTTTCCATCGTTAGTTAAACCGCCTTCAGCATGCATGGTCATACTTGGCAGACGAAGTTTCGGTCCCATGGAGCTGGTTAATTGCTAATATTGTTAAAAACAATTTTGAAATTATTGCCTATTCTTCCACCTCCTTTTCCCCTCAACCTTCTCCGTCTCCTCTCCACTTCCTCTTCCATCTCAACCTCCTTCCCCAGCTGATCCTCTTCTTCCGCATCCTCCTCTTCCTCCACCTCTTACTCTGCCTTTTCCTCGACCTTCTTGTCAAAATCGTCCACCTCTTCCTCCTCCTACTCCACCTCAAAATATAAACGGGCCGCATGAAAAGACTTTATATGGCGACCTTCATAATGGAGGCGAAACCTACGAACAAACTGAAATGAGTCCAGTGCAGTAAATAACGCTAAGTTGAATGACTTCATCACATTAGTTTTTCTTCTTCGTATATAGACGCATAAGACTTACGCTAAATGTAGATATAATGCATATACATTTATATAAAATATAATACAATATAATATGATATGATGTGATGTGATATGATATGATGTGATGTGATGTGATATGATGTGATGTGATATGATATGATATAACCTCTCTATTTGAAGCAAACATTCTGTGCGTCTGCCCGGCTATGCATTTGCACAGTTTTAGAGCTATTGTCTCGAAACCTTCGCCGTTAGCTATGGGAACACCTGGCACACGCAGTCGAGGGGTTGGTGAATCCCGCGGCCGCCCTCTTCCTGCTCTCCATGGCCAATAACCGGTCTCAGGACCTCAAGGAAAGTTTCCTTCTCAGACGCCAGGAGCGCGTTGACACCTGCTGGACATTTGCCGACATGTGGAAGTGACATCTGTCTGCCACGCCACTTCTTCTTTCACACCGTCATGAATGAATGGACGGTTTGGAACATATCGTACACGCAGCAGGTTTACAGTCTGTCTGTCCGTTTATGCATTTGCACACTTAAACAGCTATTGACTCGAAACCTTCGCCGTTCGCTCGGGGAACACCTGGGACACCCAGTAGAGGGGTTCCCGCGGACGCCCTCTTCCTGCTCTTCAGGACCAAAAATCTGCCTCAACCCATGCAACGCCGGGTTCCCCAGCTAGTATAGTATAGTATAGTATAATACAATACAATACAAGATAATATAATATAAAATATATTGTATATAATATATATATAATATATTCAATGGGTAATTAACGGATATTGTATAGGCAGTAATGCAACCTCATACCAATGATACCATACCTGTGTGAAGCGAAGTTGGTGACTAAATACCCAAGAGGTATTTGGCTGATGAGGAGACCAACGTAAAAGATTGAATGTAACCAACCCACCATCTGCGGTGTCCAATGCAGGTTAGAAATCTGTAACGTAATGTATAACAGTAAATTATTGATCTATCATGTTCATATAACACCAGCACTCAACGAACAAGGCCTTGAATACTGAAGAGAAGCAGCTGTAAGCTAGTGTAATGGAAGATAAGTTACGCTGAGGTATCGTAATGTAAGACGAGGTCGTTCAGATGAGGTCAATACGGCGAGATTAAAGCAGGACAAGGCTAGGTAAGTTAGCTAGTAATCATGTGAGGTAAGGTGTACAAGAGGAAATGGGAATAGCATGGCTCACAAAGGTAAGATGAGACGAGTTTGGTAAAGTGAGGCAGCCAAAATGAGGAATACGCAAGGTAAGATGAAGTAAGATGCGATTAAGAGCGTAAAGTCATTGCAAATAGCATTCTTTGAAGGGACCAGTAATGTACAAGGTAGTGAGTGTACAGAACGTCTGAATAGGAAACGACATGTATCCCTATTGCATCGGGTGCCGTCCTCACCATTGGGAGAGGGGAAATACATGTATGAGTTGAACCTGTGAGCAGGTTATGCTGGGACTGGGCTCTTAGTCAGTGAGTGATCAGTTACCCCCTCTCTCCACAAAGGTCTTTTGTCGTCGTTACATATGGTGGCAAATGGTCAGTCCTTTCCCTAAAGACCCGATCTTCCCACCGACGATGTACGACCATGCTGGTTGGCTGGCTGCTGTTTAGCGACACTCTATCATGACAAAGATGATTAGCATCGCTCTCCTCCTTTAGCCAGTCTTGAGACTGGCACTTCCAGAGTACGAGCAGTGGTGGAGTTGTACGGTCATCATAGACCGCTACTCTTTAATGCCGAGCTTGTCATAGTGTCCAACTGGAACAAAGACCCGAAAGGCCCGCTGATTTGACATGGCTTTGAACTCCAAAATCTTCGTTCAACAGTCAACACACTAATAGCTACTAGACTAAGCAGCGCAGTCAACCGTGCATCGAACACACAAATACTCGATCACACCTGTAATCTACTCAACCGTCGACGCACCGACCTCCACACACACAAACCGACAGCAATCGATGACATCACGCGACTGAAGAGCAAATCAGTCGCCAATGGGGGGACTCTGTGATCGTCGTCCATTAAACACTGCAATTAGGTCACTTACTCTATGCCTTCATTGCCTGGTAGGCCTACTTATATTACACACCAAGCAGCTGCAGGAGTGCTGCTGTGCTTAGGGTTTTATACTTTTCTTATACCTAAATGCAAAGCTTCTTTTCTATAAAAAAAATATGCCGGAACGCATCCGTAATGTTGAAACAAATGACGCTAAAATTTCCGCCAGAAAAAAAGAACTGACTAAATGATTCCGAAGGGTCTTCTTACAGAAGATGTGATTCGCAAATACGATAATACGAAAATGACTCGGATCCATAGACGTCGTTTACTAAGGCTAGATTACACCACTACAGACAAAAGGCCTATGTATACTTGATTATCTACACCGTACAATGATGTTACTGACGACAGCCACTGTGCTTTATTAGTCCTATACGAAATTAAGATCCTAGAGCGTTTTGCATACTTGGTACATGCAGTTTCAGAGAGACCTATAGTTTATTTGAATTGCTTAGGTATTATCGTATTAATTTGTGACACTGAAAACGCGCATGTTCAACAACATGAGGCGCAAGACACTAGTAATGCCTGTTGCCTATATAGACTAGCCGAATATAGCCTTTTGTAAGTTTGTTTAACGGACTAATGCTGATGTATGAGGTCCATGTAGACTGTAAAGTATAATGCTATGCAACTTAAGCTTCAGTCGCTCAAGTCCAAAGCACCAGTAGGTTATCCAAGAGTGAAGAGGGTAAGGTAAGTTCGGCTACCGCTTTTTGTATAAAAAGAGTCTTGAAGGCTGATATAGGCTGTCGGTGGCTGAATTCTAAATTGGCAGTTTCTCTAACGTCTTACGAAACAGAATCAACGGTTACCTTAGAATCACTAATTAATTAAGAGTCAAATCACAAAGAACAGAATTGTTCTTAGTCCTACACTACACTTATTAGAAGGTCACGTCATCATCTAGCCTAGGCCTAATTGGATACTTCTAGAAAGTCATCTAGAGAAACCTAGGTTCGTTCATGAACGTTTCTAGGTTTTAAATGTTTTCCTATTTACTAGTTCCGTCTCACAGGAATTACATGGACGTTGCCCATAATAATCTCATGAGTAGATTCGCTATGCAATTGTTTCATTAAAATTTGTGAGGAAGTGGGTTCCTCTCAGAACTATAAAGCCTAAGGCGTTATGCTTGTTTAATGGCATCCTAGAGATCATTGCGCGATAAGAACTAGAGTAAAGCGGTCTTAGAGGGGTTGGGGTTTTATGATCCTGGGTTAAGGAATGGATGACCACAAATCGGCGGCCGGGTTATAAGTGGGTCGATCTGAAAGAGATGATTGTCGAGTCAAGAATGACAGAGGTGAGACAGAGACAGACATAGCCGGACAGACAGAGACAGAGACAGAGACACAACGGTAAGAGGGGCATTCATTTACGGGCTGGATAGATCTGACCAGCGATTGGGAACGTACGCGGACGAGGAATTGAAGTAGCACGGTTGATGCAGACAGCAAAAGGTGAGTGAGATACACAGTGATATAGTAGGGGCCTATATCACTTGTAGTATAATATATATATATATACACTACATTTTGATTCTGAACAGTTCTGGACTTTGTAAGCTAAACATTTTTGTAGTTGTAACAAGTTGGCTTATGTTACTGCTAAAACTGTGCTCTGATCAGGGGGCTTTGTAGCATGTCCTTGTTAATTTGCAATTAGATATGTCATATGTGACATATGTCAAGCTGTGTTTACTTATTTCAAAGGAATAATTTTACTGTTTCTGATCATTATCACTACTTACGTTGAATATCAGCAATTAATACTGGCAATAAATTTGCATAGGCCTGCTGCTTGGTGACTCTCAATGCACCATGACATAATATATTAGCAAAGTAGTTTTAAAAGTAGTTAACTACTTGTGTAGTAGTTACAAAAGTAGCTATAACTACTTGACATCTAAAGTAGTTAAATAGTAGTTTTAACTACATATTTTGAAAGTAGTTTAAACTAATAGTCAAGTAGTTGGTGCCCATCACCGCCGGTTAGTAGGCCTATATGAGCAGTGTCACAGTGCAGAATACACCTAGGCCTATAGTAATTGAACCCGACAAAAACCGGGTGCGTCTCCCAACACTAACAAAATTCCATAATAACATTTTCATCATTTTCATACAGCAAAAAAGCCAGTTAATTTAACATGACGAAGGTGAATTTCGGCACAGTTGCTAGAATTGACAGTCGATTTGCTCAGGTTCGAACCATAATCTTTGCTTAGAAACCAAACAGACTGCCGAACATATATAAAAGTGCCACCCAATGAGTCTTCAGAGAGTGCAAGACTCATTTTGCAACCAGGCAACCGATGTCTATTTTGGTTGCATTAGTTTGTCTCAGACACTCTCTTGCACGCCAGAGGTCTATTAAATATTCTGATCACCCAATAAGAAAGGCAAGTGCGGTAGGCCTATATAATTTAAGATTAATGTTTTGAAAAAGCAGACACTTGTGTATGTATACAGGAAGCTCTTAGGAATCGATTGTATGCTGATAATTTAGACAACTTGGTCTTGCTCTTCGTTGGAATGGTCATCTGTCATGACCTGCATATATGTTTATTATTATTATTATTATTATTATTATTATTATTATTATTATTATTATTATTATTATTATTATTATTATTATTATTATTATTATTATTATTACTACTACTACTACTATTATTATTATTAGGCTATCATTATTAGCAGAGTTGTATGGTCTCGAGACAGTGTCTCGGTCTCGAGACAGTTTTTTAGTGTCTCGGTCTTGAGGTAGTGTCTCGAATTTTTAGAAACTGTCTTGAAGGGAAAGTCTTGTTCTGTCTCGAACAAGCGGTCTCGATAAGTTTCGCGTTAACTGTCTTAAAATTTTGTGATAAAAACTGAAACCGGAATCAACGAGAAACGGTAATTCTGGTTAATGCGCGAATCACGCGATACTGAAATGAATTCAATTGTCTTAAAGTGGAAAAATTATCTGAGAGAAAACCTGGAATTGTGAAGTTTGCGTTTAAGCAATTTGAAGTGTGGCCTATTCACAAACAATAGCTATTGACTATTAGTTTGTAATTGATGTAAAACCACCATAACCGAAACGATCGGAACAACTTCGAGTTTCTTAGGGTGAGTAAGGATATGCGCAAATTTATAATTTCCTTTGGTATTTGGTATCGAATTTGCTTGTTTAAAATCGTCTAGAAGTTTTCAGACGGGCTTTTTATACTATTCAGAAGACAGGCCGAAAAAGAAATATCGAAAAAGATAAAACTCGGCAATATAAAAACTGTTCTTGAGAATTGATACAATATTCATTATAATTAAGTTTCAAATTGAAATTACAAATGAACCTTATTCCCGAAAACTGATACATTAGTATTTTACAGCCTTTTATATAGGATCACTTGATTTATGCTGTCTCGAACTGTCTTGAACCTAGTGTCTCGGTCTCGGTCTCGGTCTCGGTCTCGGTACCTCTGTCCACTGTCTCGGTCTCGTCTTGGTCTTGAAGCTTAAGGTCTTGCATACAACACTGATTATTAGGCGATTATTATTATTACTATTATTATTGTTATTATTATTATTGCTATTGTTATTATTATTATTGTTATTATTATTATTATTATTATTATTATTATTATTATTATTATTATTCTCATTTGTTTTCTTATATTTATTAAGAACTGAAAATAGCAATAGGTCTATAAAAAGCTGAAGGTCTTTATACAAATGCTTATGGACGCAGAAAGCGAGGATTAGTAAAAGCATCATCATGAATATACTTACACTGTTAATACTGTCTTGAGCTTTTACTTTCGTGTCCGGCTTTGCGTCTAGAATCGCTATGACGGTCACTCCGACGTTGACTCGCTGGGCATGACAGATGACCATTCCAACGAAGAGCAAGGCCACGATGATGTAACGCTTCGGAGCGTAGCACCCAGACTGCTGAGAGCAGCATCTATTGCTTGCCGCAGAATCGCCATCTAAGAGCTCAGATTTCTCCATATTCCTCTTGTTGCTGTTGCTGCTGCTGTTGAAAGGCTGTTCCTATGAGAAGAGGGTTATCAGAGACTTCGGCAAGCGAGGGTCATTGTCACAGGCAGCTCGAGATCAACAGCCGAATTCGCAACACCTATAATGAAAATTCCACAAAATCATTCCGTGAACCTCCTCAATCCTCATAGCCTAATTGGAGTACAAAGGGCTTTATATATGCGGCCTACAATTGTACTCTTGCTGTACTTCAAACATAGGCTAATGGTGTTGAACTCTCAGGATTATGGATGGCAGGTACACTCGCGCTGGAATTCACAATTCAGTTCTGTGATGCGCTCTGTCAGTGCTTTAATCTCATCCAGTACTGAAGTTAATTAGGACTGAAACTTTCTTCAAGACCTACTTAGAGGTGTTCCAAGAACCTGTTAGAGAGGTGCTATGTACATTTTCTGAAGGAATGAATCAGTGAATCAAAAGTCAGTTACTTGCTTACTTACTTGCTTATTCATTAAGTCTTCGTACCCTAACCACTGATTTCTCTGACCTATTGGTTTCTAAAAACACATTGTGATTATCCTTAGTTTCAATTGAAGCTCCACCAATTGATGTCTTAATTGTGCATTGTGATAACGGCGATATAGAAGTCAAGAAGTAAATGAACACATTGACCCCTTTTCCTCATTGCAAGCACGCCAGATGCTGTCTTTCTAACTATCGTCTTTCGGAGTCATGCCAATAACCGAGTCATGGCATCAAAGTTCAACACCGCTTAAACTATACTTAAGCATAAGATCTTTATGGCCTAATTCATTTGCAGAACCGATACACGAAAAAAAGACGACCGTCAACCTATGCTCAGACTAGAGTTAGCCCACAATGCAGTTTTCACATCTCACCTTATAACGGGCGACAGTTCTTCGGAAACCTTGCCAGACCTTTGCCTGCCGACGATGGTTCTAAATCCCACACAATAAACGCAAACAGACGACAGGCGCTTGTTCATCTGCTCACGTATTCTACTCCTCGAAAACAATTCAGTTTATTGCGGATTAATTGTTTACTTGTGTCCGTCGCCTACGTGTCGAGTATATATAATTCTTAGGCCTATTACAGCGGACGACGGCGAGGGCCGCAGATGTCACCGCTTCGACTGAGGCCAACGCGAAGTTTTGCTGCGTCTGCTTGTGTTATGGATTCGTCGATCGAATGAATGCACGTCCGAACTGCTGCCCATCTACGAACAGACGTCGTTCTGTTATCGATCTTCCGATGGCGTTGGCTTTTATTATACAACGCCATGTAGTTGCTTTCTGTAGGTCGCCAGGCAGAGAGCTGATTCGTATAGAGCGACGCGCTGTGACCTAATTAAGCGTGACAAAAGCTTGAGCGAGTTGACATCGTCGAGATTCCCGAGTCTCATAGTCAGAGGAAATTTGTGGCCGGCAGCAGTGTGTGAAGAAAGAAAAATGTAGGCAGTTGTGTTTTTAATGGAAGAGTAGGATTCATTAGGAGGGAGGGAAAAACCCACGTAGCCTGATGCAGGGCTACAGTAGGCCTAAGCAGAGGTGTAACAAGTTTTTGAAAAGTGTGGGCATCATTTTCCCAAATATTGTGCGAAGCGCCAAACATTTTTTTATTGCTTCCCCACTTTTTTATTTTGGCTGGTAACATGGTCATTGCAACAGAGTTCATCACTCAATCTCGGAGCTTCCATCTTAAAGGGTTAGGTCAGTGCATGCCTAACATTCGTTCATAGTGAGATCACTTGGTTGACACATTGCACTCAATAGTAGAAACTAATTTAGTATTGTCAATTTCCAAATGAGTGAGTTTTTCGCCCAATTCAATATCCGGGGTCATCATGGTCAACGGGACAACTTTAGAGACGAAAATTGGATTCTCGGGATACGCTTTCTGTCATACTCAGACTGCAAAAATGGAAGTCTTGAGACACGATTGTAGACTCGGGCCGGCTGATGGCTGGAAGAAAAACCGATCGCGCACTTACGTAGAACTATAGATCGTCACAGTTTTTCACCAGCCTACATCACCAAGAGAGCAGCTTCACGCAAGTCTTCCATGCTAGGAACTTATCACTATAGCGGAGTAGGCTAGGAGGTGCATGACCAACAGACATTTTCAATCAAATTTGTGCCTTGGCAGGGATCTGAAACCCGACTTTATGATTGTAGATTAAACACAACACTATTTCTTTAGCCAATGACGAATATTTTACTGTCAGAAATTTTCTGTATTTTGGGTAGGAACAAAGTGATACATCATGGATGAATGAATAACCAAACAAGCAGTATTATCTTTTGTAAATTACAGTTTCTATAGCTGCAATAAGTAAGCACAAATCGTACAATACTTTTATCATCAAATATAAAAAGCTATTAGAGAAACATAAAAAAATGGAACCGATTTGAGGGGGCACATGGGGGGGGGCACTGAGCACTAAAGCTAGGGGCTTTACCCTCCCCCAGTTTTGAAACTGGGGGCATGTGCCCTCTGCCCCCGCTTGTTACACCTCTGGGCCTAAGTAGTTCCCAGAGACTGTCGCTAAGAATTTAACAACTGTATAGTAATGGATTATATATGTAGGCCTACTGCCGCGCCGAGCAGAGGAAGTGAATTCAATACCAGCTACACATAATATAATGACTATTTCTTCCCTCGCTAGGCGGCGGCATTTGTCAAATTAGATGTACATAACGTTATCAAGATAGAAGTCTTGCATGGCCGCAGACAGTCAAATTGACTTACGTAATAATTTGTCATCGTCCGTTTGTAGTATGTAGGCCTACAGTACTTGTAATCATACTGCGGTTTGTCAGTTAACAACAACGGACAACTCACGAAGGTATTTTAAACTGATGGTTCTGAGCGACTCTGTTGATGTTGCTTTGCTCCAGTGGGTGGGTATTTCACTATTTTGTTGCCAATTCGTCCAGTAAAACGGAACTCTACCTGTTGAACAGGCAGTTCACGAAGATTGATTGCCGACTGAGGTTGGTGTGTAAAAAGTTCAGGCGGTACTGACATAACTAGGCTTATATATTAGACTATATAATACCAAATAATCTTAAGGAATAAGACGCTTGCATCTGGCATAACCTCTTCCATGTTCGCATTTGATTGATCCCTCCTCCAGTCTCAACAGACGTCTTCAAAGGACGCCTCACCCAAAATTGTCTGGTTATAACTGTGTTTAATACCGGACAACTGATGGCTAAGAACGTTCTGGCTACATCAGTTCTAAGCGACTGCTATACTCGGCACACTTTCTATTTAACCGTATCCTACAGCCGCCAAGGCCTGGAGGCCAGTGACGTCGACAATAGTTGCTTCTTAATCATAGTGCAGTTGTTGAACGACTATGTGTCTTAACAGAAATGATTGGCATTAATTATTAATTCTGGGTTGGGATTGGTGTTGCCCAGATACGGCTGCAGCACTAGACCTACTTCAAGGAGATTGAGATACTAGTCTCAAACATCGGCAGACAATCGATGTCACTGCTGTCTGTATCCATTGGCCAACACTAATTCTAGAAGAGTCCAATGCAGTTTTACAGCTTATATTTCAAAATGCAACACAATTGCAGAATATTAGGCCTATACCTGGAGGAAAATAAAGCCACAGTCGATCTATACTTTACAATATGCGATATAATCGATCTCATCTTGAACTTCGAACTCATACATATGGCGTTTACAAACATTCATACCTTGCAAGGCTTTGACAGTTCGATATTCAAACCTCTTACTTACTTGCTTGCTTGTCATTACACATCCCAACGAAATGGAAATAACAAATCTGGGATATTAGAAAAAAGATCATCAAACTTAGGGAAGATTAAAATGTTCTGTGCAACAACCACACTGACCAATAATGTTCTGTTTAAAAGCTTTAGAGACCTTAGACAGAGGCAGAAGTGAAATGCATGGTGCATGTGTGTTCACTGTTCAGTTGGACAGAGTGGTGTAGAAGAGGCAGAACTGAAAGGCATTCACCTGCTGTAAACATCCACATCAATTAGTATTATCCAGAGGAATCAATTCTGCTTTTAGGCAAAATAATAGTAACAATGACAAAGGCAAAAGTGGTCACTGTCCTGACCCCTCCCCCTATAGGTAAGAGTGAACAGTATGGGCAGAATTAATCGCCAATGGTACGTAACATGACAAGTGGACAAGCAAGACCCAAAGCGATATGCAACAGTAAATTGGTATAGTTAATTAGAGCCCTATTAATTTAGTTTTCCCCATGACAGATTTCTCGATTTATGACGAAGCGAAGTAGCTGTGAATAAGTTTTGGTTAATCCTTTACGACCAGCTGCATCTGTTTCCTATATATTCGAGTAGGCATACACATTGGCCGTTAAAAGAGTCAATGAACACATTCAGTGCAAAATGCAGCACAAGGCCACAATACTGACAAAGACAATGATATGTAAACTACTTACAAAAATTATATAGCACTTATATAAATTACAGCTTGGCAAAATACCAAATACACTTACTGCTATGTAGAAACAAACAGCCTAAACAGAAACTGACAGATCATCCTATTAATACTGTCATTGAAAAAAATTACTACTATATTATTTTTAATTATAATAACTATTAATGCATCAGATACCTGACATGAAACAGGGCATTGCAATATTTATAGCTCTATTACCATTGCCATTATTATGGTCATCATCAAATTAATCATAAAATTTACATAACTCTGACATAAACAGTCATTTCTATTCTATTTCTATTCTATTCACTTCTATCCTGCCAGATATAACCTCTACTTCTGCAAGGAAACAACTGTAACTAACAAGTACCATGGTAACATCAATGCTCAGTGTCACTGATGCATTGCAAAGATTTTTCTTGTATTTCTGTTAAGAAGCTAGAAAAGTTTACAACTTGCTTTTCGGCTAGCATGATTGGAACAATATGTGCTTGCTTCGACTATTATGCAAAAACTGAAAGCTGCAATATTACAGTTGACAAAGAACTCAGGAGTCACATTTACACATGTCACAAACATAATGACTTCAATCTGGATTCATAAAAATTCTAATCAAGAAGTAACACACCGTTAACACCGCAACACTTGCTCCTGAGAGTCGCATCAAAGTAAAGGCTGGCAAATCAGAGTTACGCAAAACTGTCAAATTACAATTAATACTCAGTCCGAACACACGCTTTCAGGCTGTAATCTTTGGGTCTAAAGGATCTTTTGGCTGAAGCACAAAAACTGTGAACAATAACAATCCAAGAACCAGACAACAGTTATTTACAGGTAAAATGGCCAAACACTGAACAAGTTTCACGAGTTTCAACCATAGTTTGAATCTCAGATGAAAATGCGACCTACTGAGCTCGATATGATACTCACACAGTCAAAAACCTGAATTTGCCAAAAATCGCCTTTGTCAAAAACATCAACTCTGCACCCTTATCGAATTCGTCCAGAATCAACCATCATAACAACACCAACTCTGATAACTCATAAAACAAAAAACAAACAGCAGCTAGTTTGAATTTACCCAGAATCAATCTCATAAAATACAAATGGACCAATTGGCATAATTTTGCCGATTTCCATTTGCGAATATTTGGCCAGTGTTTTTGCCGATTCCAGATTCAATCCGATTAATCAGCGATATATTTTAGTTAGCATTAGGCACTGTTGATACACCATGATTGCAGAAATAAAAACAAAAATCTTGTATGGTCTTACTAGACGTAATTTGAACAAGAGTTCAAGGACTAAACTATTTAAAACAAATAGCTGGAGAGTGTTACATGTTCAAAAAAATTTACATTTTAAGCCTGTAGCTTAAGAATAACTCTCCGCCATTTATGTTGATGCATAATTTTAATTTTATATTGATTCTTGATGATAAAGACGATCGCAGGAGTTTGTCGCAACAGGTCACTATATATTTTTTACATTAATGCAAACGAATTATTTTTGGTCAAACATGTCATTTTTGGCATTTGTAACGGTAGCTCAGGCTATACCAATTCTAACAAATCGGTCTAAAGGCAAAATCTGTCAAAATCTAATTTCGGTCCAACCGTCACCAACTCTGATAATTCATATGTGCGGTCCAAAGCACCCACATTGAATTCACCCAGCATCAACATTTGAACACATACACTCATTATAAAATATTGTAAAACTTTGGGGTGCCATTTGCATTCCTGTGACTTTCAGCTCAAGCCGACATAGCATACATCCAGGCGATATTTCGCTTAAATCAATAACTGTGAACCAACAGCTAAACAGGTAAGACATTGACAGTGCAGCTAAAACTATCAGCACAATCTCCTTAAATGCATTCGAAAAATAAACAGAATAATCACATGAAAAGCTCAAACGATACTTCTTTGCAAAGTCTCGGCAGGCAGCCCGAGGTGCAATTCAATTTTTTGGGGTTGCTGACAACACAGGGTTTAATCTAAAGAATACTACAGTCGGTCAGCCTGAAGCTCAGTAGCGACCAGATGTTTTTGACACGACTGTCAGCTCAGGTCCTCGGTTACGTTGACTACGCCTCACGCCATCTGCTCGCAAGTATGGCTCATTCTTCAAATCTAAAAAATAAAACAATATTTTAATTAATTAAACCACATTCTTTAAATAAACTATTATAAATTGGTCACCTCGTCATTCTTATTTCAACTACCAGACATTTTCTAACCTTACTTTACTTAACTAACCTTGCCTTAAGTTACCACATTACCACATAATTAATCTTACCTTACCAAACATCATCTGATCTTAAAATATCCTACTTTACCATACCAAAGCTCATTTGTTCCTACAATACCTAATATTACATCAACAGACCTTACCCTATATTACCTGACTCTCCACCTAATCTTACCATTCTTAGTTACCATAACTACCATCATTTAACTTTTCCTTACCTAACTAAAGCACTTTATCTTCTCTCACCTTGCCTCAGATAACAACACTATTACTATGCCATACCTCCTTTCCTAACGCAGCTTCATCTGACAACCTAATCATACCTCATATTACTAAATCTTATCCCACCTAACAATACCTTACCTACCTCCAAATTGCACCATCTCATAAGCGACCTGGATAGAATCTGACTTACCTAGTAGTATGTCTTCAAGTGCTCCATGGTAAACTTCTTCTCGGTTGAGGACTTTCTTCTCCTTGATCTGGCGCTGTTTTCTCCGCAATTCATTCACTACCGCTTCCTACCATGACAAAAACCAGGTTCAAAACTGTTTGACAATGAATAGTCAAAATAAACTAAATGACAACAAAAGAAATGCACTACTCTAAATAAATCACAGAACTCCAAATCTTTCATATAAGTACAAAAATCACCAAGTAACTCAAATTAAGTAAATTCTTATCCAATCAGTCCTAAATATTCACAATAAACTCTAAAAGTTCATAATTAGTCCCATACCTCTTACATTAATTAACTTTGCAAAAACTTCAAGCCCTCTTAAATAAACTATAAATTTAAAAATATAATGTTAGTTTTTGAAAATAAATCACAGACATTCAAAATAAACTTTGAATCTTGAAGAGCAGCCATAGATCTCGGAAAACAATCCCCGATCATAAAAATTGCAAAATACGTTCAAAGAGGATCAGGCTATCGTCATAACCGACCTCTGGCTGTTTGCTGAGCTGTTTGCCACGAAAGGAGTTCCACTGGCTTGACTGCTGACTATCTTCCTGTTTCTTCCACGTTTCCAGATCAAGGAATGCTTGCTAAACGAAGACAAGAAACACAGTTCGATTGGATCGACCTTAACACTTTTAATTCATGACTCTTAAAAGTTTAACAACAGCAAGACTAACAGTAACAATAGCTAGGTCACAGTCACAATTCTTTGTCAGAATTTTTTAAAGTAATGATGTTATTATTATAGACATTATTATTAATCCTGTCTAACTCTAAAAGTTCATAATTAATACCATACCTCAAAAACTAACTCTTTCTAAACTTTAAGCCCACTAATCCAAACTTCTAAGCATTACAATGCTGTCACACATAAACAAATCAGAGACCTCCCCTTTGATTTGAGGCAATTGTTCTTTCAGAAACGTTAATTAGGCTCTTATATCAATATTTTCTTCCTGATAAATCACATATACCTTGGGTAATAAAATTATAAATAATAATAATATGTTCGTCTAACTTACTCTGTATGCTTTGACGAAACGCACGAAAAGCGAGAAGAACGTACTCGGGGGCATAGTCTTGGCACTCTCTCCATAGTACGAAACGACGGACGTAAATGCCTCCTAAAGAGTAAGGAGAACAGACGCAACGTAATGTAACAGAACCAGATATTTATGTATTGCTCTGAAGCCCTAAGAACCACCCAGAAGCCATACATATATGATCTTCGGAGTCTAGCAGAGTAGAAACGAACACGATTATCAACTGACCAGAAAACAGGTAAGACAAATTTGTTAAGATATGATAATATAAGGGAAGCTTCTAATTGAAAGGTAGGATATACTTTAGAAAGCTATATAATGTCAGGTAGGAGATTGTTGTATGGTACAATACATGGCACGATAAAGAATTTGAGATGTTAATGTAAGATAAGGCCTGTGTCATGCCAAGATAGAGGTGTTTGTCATTCGACTGGACTGACCTGAGCAGCTTTGCAGTCGCTCTTGAGCTTCCTCATTTTCTCCTCAGCATTGGAGTGGAATTCACGGAGGATGGACGGAGGATCACGATCCTTGCGTGCCTCGTACTCCCTCTTCGTCAGCTCCATTCCCTTTTCTAGCTCTGATATGTCCGTTGCAATATTCTCCAATGAAACTGCAACACAAACATAATCCCTTAACAAATAACAATTAATGAGAAACAAATAAATAATAATAAATTACACTTTAAGGCATTTTCACCTGTATCGCTAGGAGAATCATTCATAGTCTGCTATTTAGCTTGGAATGACAAATTTTTAAACAAACGAAAAATGTACTTATTTCAAATTTGTTCCCTAATCTCCAGTTGTTTCAACCTGAATAATCACAGAGTTCAAGACAATTCCTGCTAATTTTTTATATTCCCCATAAGCATTATTTTTCAGAGGTGCTTCAAAAGAGTGAACATAAATGTAGCCCCTGAGTAGGCTTCTACATAAATTTCCAGAATGAATACCAACCGACTGATGCTTTCTCGAGGTACTGGAGCTCAGAGTCAAAGGTGACAAGGTCGGAAAACTTGTCCTGAACTGTCTGTGCAATGTAATGCAGGATAGAAAGACGCCTGTCACTCGATTTTGTGTCCATCAGCTGCAAAGGAAAAACAACAGAGTCCAACTTAACGTAACTTACTATGTCACATCTTACCATGCCTGCCATACCACATCTGCCCTACTAAACCATAACACACTAAACCTCTCTATCAAACCTCACCTGACTTGCCATACTAGGACTTAGCTCCTTTCCAGATGCAATCAAGATTAAACAAGAATTGACAAATCTTTAATACCTTCCTTACATCACCTGTTTAATCATACCATACAACACAATACCTTACTAAGTTACCATATCTGCCTTGCTATATCACATTATATCCTATCATACTAATTCTACTGTAACAAATTATATCGTACCAATCCCAGTTTAACAAACCATACTTTGCCCCACCTATCATAGATATATATATATATCTATACTTCCATAACATAAAGATAGAAATCAAGTTAAGGACGACAAGTACATTGAAACAGAAAGCTCTAGAGTAAAGAAAAGAAAGTTCCATCAATATTTAAAATTAGATGCAAATTACCATGTCAAGACTCTGGAGCTTGAATCCGTAGACTGGACCCCGCTTGGCACTGTTCATGTAGTTGCCAATCGCTAGGACAATCTGAAGACCATTGACAAAATGCAACAATTGACATTCTATATCTGGATCAAATATTTTACAATTCATCAAATGGTTAGTGACGTTGCAATAAAAAATTTTAAAGAATTTAAACATAATAAATATTACAGTTAAAAGAATTTAAATGATTACATGATATAGTAAAAACAGATGATAACAAGTTTAGCAGGAGTTGAATTTAACTGTATTTCAGCCTGCAAGGCGTCCATCGGTACTACTGCTCATTTTGCAAATTGCATCAAACGAACTAGTTGAAAATGAATCAAACTGCACAGCTATACTGAATAACTCAGTTACAAAAGTATAGAAACAATACCACCAATAGAAAAAGATTGAGTCTAAGAGATGAGTAACAAATGTCCAGAACTCTTATTCCGCATGAAAATTATTTTTTGGTCATCAATAAGAGATTATATCTAACTTGGCTATGACCTTAATAATAAGCATAATAAAAAAATACAGAAACAATAAAACAATACTATTAATGTTCTCCCTTGGGCAGGGAGAAGGCCGTATCGTCACATGCTGACATGATGATCTTAGGATGTGGGTTCGATACCTGATAAAACTTATAAGGTTGACTACTCTTTCCAATTGCTTTGTGACATTGGGAAAATGAGCAGTCATACAGATTGGTGCCCTACACACCTTGTGCTGTTATTTCTTGGAAATTTAGCGACTGCCAAGACCAATCCTCTCCATTTTTTTCTCTCTCCGAAGTTGCATCTCTTAATTCCTCCAGGCTAATTTCAGTTTTTTCATGTATCACATCCATCCATTTTTTCCTTGGGCACCCTCTTTTCTTCCTTCCTCCTCCACCTGCCAGCATCATTTCTTTTTCCATCCATTTGACCGCATAACATGTCCGAAAAACCCCGGCTTCCTTCTCAATGCTGTTCGTTGTAACATCTCATCATTCTCGACTCCAATCTTCCTGCGCACCTCTTCGTTTGTCTTCTTCTCTGTCCATGATATTCTCTGCATCTTCCTCCATATCCACATTTCGCATGTGTTGATCTTCTTCTCCATGTTCTTTGTCATTGTCCATGTCTCACAGCCATATAGTACTGTAGGAAAGATCATTGCTCTCACTACTCTTCTTTTTGTGTCTATGCTCACATATTTGTCTTTCCATATGTTTTCCAGTCCGTTCATTGCAGTTTTCCCTATCGCCCCCCTTCTCTTTATTTCAGAGTCACATTTCCCTCTTTTTCTATTAATGATCCCAGGAACGTGAAGTTTGTTACCACCTCTATTTCCTCTCCGTCTATCTCGAAACTGTCCCAATCAGCTGTTGTCATTATCTTTGTCTTCTTTAAGTTGAAGTATAGGCCTCACTTTCTCTCTTCAGTCTTCTTATCAGATTTTCCAGATCTGCTTTTCTTCCCTGCCAGTAGTGTTGTGTCATCTGCATATCTTAGATTATTCAATGTCCTTCCTGCTATCTTTACTCCTTCAGTTGCCTCTTCCATTTCTGCCCTCCTCATTACCTTTCTGCATGCAGGTTGAAAAGAAATGGGGATAGGATGCATCCCTGCCTCACCCCTTTCTTGATTTTAAATTTGTCTGTGTCTCCAAATTCTGTTCTTATCACAATCTCCTGGTCTTTGTACAATCTCTTTAGTAGTGTATCAAATGTTTTGGTATTCCCATTTCCATTAGAGTTTTCCACATCAGTTCATGGTTAATGCAGTCAAATGCTTTGCTATAATCGATGAAACATATGTGTATTTTTTTGGTCCATATTCCCTTTGCCTTTCCATTATCCACCTCATGTTGGCAATATGATCTCACGTTCCCCGGGATTTCCTAAATCCTGTCTGATAGTCTGGAAGCTCTCTCTCAATTATATTCTCCATTCTTTTATGAATTATTTTGAGTAGTATTTTACTTGTGTGCAATATCAATGCTATTGTCCTGTAATTTTCACACTCTCTTGCATCTCCTTTCTTAAATAAAGGGATAAATATTGATCTCTTCCATTCCTCCGGCCACTCTCCGGTTTTCCATATGTTATTGCGTATTTTTGTTATTGTCTTTATCATTGCGTCATCTCCCGCTTTTATCAGTTCTATGGGTATTCCATCCTGACCTGGCGCTTTGTTGTCCTTCAGTTGTCTGATTGCCCATTCCACCTCTGCTTCCATAACCACCGGTTCCTTTTCATGTTCTGTTATATCGTTTTGCTCTATTTTTACTCTCTTGTCTTCGCTGTACAGTTCCTCCGTGTAGTCCTTCTATCTTTCTTTTCTTCATCCCCTCTTCATCACCCATTACGTTTCCATCTCCTGACTTCAGTGACCCCATTCTAGGTGTAAATTTTCTTGTTATTGCCCTCACTTTTGAGAACATTTCTTTCGTTCTCCCTTTCTTTTCTTCTTCCTTTATTTCCCTGCACATTTCATTTAAATGTTTTTCTTTATCTTTCCGTGCTTGCTTTTGGAAGGCACTATTCATTTCTCTTACTTTATCTTTGTTTCCTGTGCTTTTTGCAGCTTTCCTTTCTCCTGCTATACTAATAGCTTCTAGCAATAGCCATGGTGTTGTGAATTTCTGCTTCTTCGGGATGTGTTTCTCTGCAACTTCCAATATCGTTCCCTTCATCTTCTCCCACAGGTTGTTTGTGTCCTCCTCTACCTCCATCACATCCCTCTCCAGTACTTCGAACCTATTCTTTATTTCCATCCTGTATTCCGGTGCAATGCCTTTGCAGTCGTATGTGGTCATTCTTTCTCCTTTTTTTAGTTTCTTCAGTTTTGTTTGTAATGTTGCCGTTAATAGTTCGTGATCAGTTCCACAATCCACTCCTGATTTCGTTCTTACATCTCTAATTGTGCTTTTCCATCTTTTATTTATCACTATGTAGTCAATCTGGTTCCTGTATTTCCCATCTGGTGATGTCCATGTGTATAGTCTTCTTTTTGGTTGTTTGAATCATGTGTTCATAATTCTCATGTTATTGCCTTCACAGAACTCTATCAGTCTTTCATCTGCATCATTTTGCTCCCCTAGGCCATAGTTGCCCATCGTGTCCCCTTCTCCTCCCATGCGCTTTCCCACTTTCGCATTAAAGTCTCCTATGACCATTAATACATCTCCTTTTGCAGTTCTGTCCATTACGCTCTGTAACTAAGTGTAAAATCTTTCATGTTCCTCTTCTGGTGCTGTCGATGTTGGAGCATACACCTGTACAATCGTGGTGTTTACCTTTCCTCCCCGGAATCTTACGCTCAATATTCTATCGCTCACAGTGTCGTATCCCATTATTGCATTTGTACTTTTCTTATCACACATGATTGCAACCCCATTTCTTCCTCTCTGTTGTTGGCCTGACATTATTATCCTGTAGCCACTCCAATTAAAATGTCCTTGACTTTTCCATCTTGTCTCACATAATCCTATTATTGCTATATCTAGTCGTTTCATTTCTTCCTGTATGATATTCATCTTCCCACTCTGTATACATCTCACGTTCCAAGTGGCTACCCTCATCCTCTGTTTACAGCTCAGGTTAAGTCTTTGCCTTCTGATGCGATCCACCACAGGACATCCTTTTGGCTTGGTCCTGTTGCTTCATAGATCCGATGGCTCTCAACTCACCGTCTTGCTCTTCCCCAGTAACTGTTGAGTTGCACTCCGGCCTGGGGGTCTCGCCATCTGCAACTATCGATTGTTCTATATTGATCATTGAGGTTTTCTTGGCAGATTAACAAGGGTGGTTTGCCATTGCCTTCCCCTGGGTGTTTTTAATGAGACACCATCTCCTTGCATTGATGACTTCCACCATCCGTCCTTCAAGATCTTCTCCCCTGGGACTCACATATACCTGCAAGGGTTCGGTCGTCCACCACACACTTTGCTTCCAACAGGTGTACCACGGGTAGGTGGAGTGATGGGCAATTGAGCAACAGAGGCTTTATTGTGTGATGCATGCTGCCCCATTTACCCCTGCAGGCCGACATATAGTTAAATTCGGTTTCTGCTAAACATCTGTTAATAGTACATCATGTAATAAAACTGCGACTTTTTAATTGTGTGAATTGAATAAACGAATATTTAAATACAATCATATATATCTATAATTATATATAATAACATAATTACACAAGTCTAGACAATTCTTGACACTGATGACAGAAATTCTAGAATGAATCGTCAAATACCTCGAGAACTCTCTTGACCTTTCGTGAGTTCTTGATTGACATTGCTGCAGCGATCACAGCATTCAGTTGCTAAGCAAACATTCAAAGAAAGCAAAATACAAATTTGCTTCACATTATGAGGAAGATAAACACAAAACCCAGAAAATCATCATCACCAATAGTTTCGTAAAATCAGTTAATTTGAGAGCATTCATGTAGTGAGCATTTATAAATCAGAAGCATTCCACTGGATGAACCATTCAGCATTCATTGAGACAAAACAACTGATTGTTTCATTAATTAATTCCATAACTCACTGATTTACTCATAGTCATATTAATTAATTTTTAATAATTCATTAATCGATTGATTCCTCAATTCAATCATTAATTCATGGGATTTATATAGCACCTTTCAAAGACTCTAAATAAATGACTAACCGGTTGCAGATGCTGGTAGGTGTCGAAGAAGTTGCCGATGTAGCTCATGATGTGCAACTTCTGACTTAGCCGTTCAACCTTCATCAGCTACACACATGTACACGCAAACCAGGCATTTAAGGACATGTACATATCACAATACGAAACACTTGTCATCCCGATACTGCTGTATGACTTTCACTACTTCAAAACTATTTCTTACAAATATCTAGAAAGGAACTGTGACAAGAACAAACAATAATCAACAAAAGAAAAAGAGAAAACGAAATGAATATCACAATGGTGAGATGATTTAAAATAACAGTAATAATAATAATTAATTAAAACAGCAATGATAATAATAATGAACTTAAATAGGAACTACCACAAAAATGCATTTTTGTCATTTACAAACTCACTGAAATCATGAACTTGTCTTCATCGGATAAAATTTCAATTGGTTTTCGATCGGATTCGTATTCACGAAAAGCTTTGATCTCCAGATCATTTGGAACGATCCGCAGCAGAATCTCAACAACCTCAAGAAGCATCGTTTTCAGATCAAGGCTAAAGAGAAGAAATTATGAAAACAAATCATGCAAAACGAAAGATGGGAGGAGGATCAACACATGGATTGAGGAGGGACTGATGATTGGATGACTTGAGGAATTTCAATGGATGAATTGATGAATTGATGGATGGATGAATTGATGAATGGAGGGATTGATGGATGGATACCTTCACCTCAGTACCTTGGTTGAAGAGAAATTTATACAAATCTAAAAACATGGGATGGCAAAAACAACATACCTGTTAATTGCTCTAATAATCTGTTCGTTTGTCAACTCGATCTTCCTTCGTGTAATTGCTGAAAGTCAAACCAGATTTCCAATGAAAGATCACAAAATCCAACTCACCCCAATGGCATCAGCCAAAACCGTTTTGCCAAATAATTTACACAAACACTTTTGGCCATAACTCATTTGAATTTATTATTATTTTAATTTTATTTGCATCAGAAGTAACACTGAGAGCAAATACGCTCCAAAAGTTGTGGCAAGGTTAAAATAGTGCCACCCAAATGGTCAGATATATCAAAACATTCATACTTGGGGCCTTTAAAAACATCTTCTGATATAAGGATACTCAGACTTCAGATTCACTTTTGATATCAATGGAAGGCAATTAACATATTTACCAACGTTGCGTAGACGATTAGGGTCGAGCAGGGAGACAGTTTCTGGACGTCGGCTGAACCTCCGTTCCATCCTAGGAGTGCCTCCATCTGTGTCATCATCCCCGACTGCAACACGACCGAGGCGAAAGATCTCTTCAAACCGGTTCAAATCCATCACCTTAAACATATTTACAAGCTCTTACAATTTTTACACATTTCAATGTGTTTGCTTTGTCCCAAAGCAAAATTTTCAAAGCAAAATAATGAAGCTGTTGAAATGAAGAATGCACATATGCGATAATAAGTTATGATCTATGACCATTAAATAATAAATAACTGAAAATAATAGATTAGTATTTTTAATGCACACATATACATCACCTTTGGAGAATTCAAATTGGAGAGAAAAAGACACTTAAGCAAATGCATATTAAGTATTCGAATGATTGTGTAGCGAATAGTAGGTAGTCACAGATGAATCTAACAGCATTATTGCCATCTGGCTTGAACCATTTTTATGAAATTAATTATTTTCTTACAAGAAACTCAAGTTATTTCAAAGCAGTGATTGTTAACAATACGGTACACCAGCTAATCGGTGACCAAGCTACAGAAGTTCACATAAGAAGACAGACCTTTACAAAGACCTTCCAAACATGGCAGATCTCACTCCTCATAAATGTGGTAAAACATCTTCTGTTCACACTGATATAGCTCCTTTCAAATGCATATCAATATGGGAGATATTTAACTGTTCACACTGATATAGTTAGATAAGCTGGATATAGTATTATTGGTCTTTCTATTCTAAATCTTTTGGCTGTTTTTCTACCTCATTGGACTTAGTAACCCCTAGAATTTACAGAATTCTGGTTCCATTACAGAGTGACATCAGGTGAGGCCATCGAATGATGTCGGGTGAATTAGAATGAGTCATAATAGAACAGAATAGATCGGGTGAATCCTACTAAGTAGAGTTTTTCGTCGTCCATTTCGGCGAAGACGGTTCCCTTGACCTGATTGGGCTTCATTGGACACCAGTTGAGAACCGGCAGACGACACTTGGACTGTGGCGTCTTCTTAATTGGCAACATTGCTATAATCATCATCGTCATCATTATTATTCAAGTCATCATCATTCATTGCTTACTTTGCCCCATCACAATCATCTTATTCAGCTTATTATTACAATGTTTCATTATCATCATCATTAGCTTCTGTTTAACTGTCCCATCATCGTGTTAATTACCAAAAATTAAAAAAATAATCGTAGTTATTGATACTATTTTCAGCATCAAATTGACAATGAACAATAAATTGACCATTATTATTATTATTATTATTATTCCAGCAGTTGTATATAGTGCACCATCCAGATTGTCTACTGAGGAGTGCTCCCAGTCCAGTGAAAGCAAGGCAGAGTGACCAATAGGTACTCGAAGAAGCGCGGAAGGGAGCCAATTCTAGGTCGCAGGGTCAGCCATGGAGCAAGCAAGGAGCTGCCTGATAGCAGACCACATGTGGGGGACAATAAATTCAGCTTGTGTAACTGAGCAGAGAGTGATGAATGTGCATAGTGAAGCAGCATAGCTCCCACAAGTATGGAGGGCCTAAACTCTAAATACAGTACTGGACAAAGATAGTAATTTGGTATGCAATGTACTGTGGGTAAGGGAGCCAGTGGAATGCATCCTGCATATAATTGAAGACCCGACCAAACCTCGGAATGCAACCTACAAGGCAGGTAGCGGTGTGTACGATCCGGCAAGCCAGAAGTCCTTCATCATCATCCCTATCACCACCATCATCATTACTATCGCCATTGCATAAAAATTGCCCTCCTCATCATCATTGTCCCCTCAATTACTTCAACCCCTCACCCTACAGTCACAATGAGAAATTAAGGAATCTTCTAACAAAAGCAAAGAACCTATCCCTCACCCTGCATGTTGGGGACAACTCCCATTCCGGGTGGCGGTGGCGGAGGCGGAGGTCCCATATGGCCTGAAGGAGGTGGTGGTGGCGGTGGTGGGGCCATCTGTGGAGGTGGTGGAGCAGGCGGGGGCGGTCCACCAGGTGGAATCTCTTGACCAATCAGATCTGATGAACAACAAAAAAACCACAGCTGACTTTGTGTGTGACGGGCACAGAATTGTGACAATGTCAACCTCATCACACTGACTACAAGCACAAAATTGTAACATCGCAGTTGCACTCGCTAAAGTGATTGGAAGCAAATATGTGAACTGTTAGTTGGAACAAATAATGCTACAATTTTCTCATTATCTATACATACACAGATGGTTTTGTCTCCACAATATTACACTTGACAGTTTGTGATCTGTTT
Source organism: Bimastos eiseni (assembly GCA_959347315.1). Lineage (NCBI taxonomy): Eukaryota > Metazoa > Annelida > Clitellata > Crassiclitellata > Lumbricidae > Bimastos > Bimastos eiseni. The sequence goes on from OY365806.1 coordinate 32,120,590, forward strand.
AAATTTCAAGTCTAAACTGAAGACCCTTTCCAACAATTCCTTGCCTATCGTAGCCTGGCATCTGCTGAACCAGATAAAGAATAAGATTCTGACTGCGCTCTTCTAATGGATTCTGAATGTATAAAACAAAGGTTACACTTGAAGTGAGTGAGTGAGCAATAACTAATGCCTTAAGCTTCATCATAATGGTGCTACAGAAGTAATGAGATCTGAATAGATATCTTATCCATTGTAGCATGTCTTCTGGTCTAATGACTGGTTCTGTCCAATGGATTGTGATTTCAAAGGTGACCTACTTAGAAACAATCATTCTTTGATACTTTGTGCATTTTCACTGCATTACAGCTATGGTCCTTGCCTTTGTTTGCAGTGCCAATCTTTGTGTAACAGCCTGATGATCATTTCACCAACCTTAGGGACCTGAGGAGCTTCTTTCAATATCCAGAAAATTTCAGCAGCCTCACACCAAAAGTTGCTATTTTACATCAGATTTGTATATCAAACATGTCTAAAAATAAACTTCACCACGGCAGGTTGCTAGAAAAATGCATTACATAAAGGACCAGCAACATTAAATAAGAATGCTGTGGGAACATTAAATAATAATGCTGTGGATGGTTTACTGGCGAGCTACCAGTGAATTGAGCTAAATAAATAATCAGTTATTTGATATCATGTGGTTTACCAAAAGCAGAGGGACTCGTCTGAAATTGACGAAGTTTCTCTTCAAGCGAACTCAGTCGATTTGTTGATTCATCATGTTTAACCTTCAACGTCTGACTAAGGCTGGCCACCTCGTATTGCTTCTGCTCATAGAGCTCCTAAAATGTCAACAGCACAAAGCAATGCAACACAATACTATACAAGTACAAGCACCACAATATAATGTCAATAACATTCATTACAAGAATATATGACACCATACAATGAAATGCAGTACAACACTTATAAAATTCAATATGATATAATGCAATACAAGACCATAATTTGCATGCAAAATCAATGTTGTAATATTATGACAATCTGTTGCATGCTGGGTTGCGAGTCGTAAAACTACATTTTCAGTAGAATATCAGTCTTAAAACAAAATCAGAAAATAAATTAATTCAAATCCATCATTAATCAAAATTAAATATACAAATATCAACACAATCTGACTAATTGATTTCACTTGACCTGTTGTAGTCCAGTAATTCATCAGTTCAGCTGCCATTGTCTTTCCTTTAAAGTAATAGTTGCCTCTGTGCTTATGAACCTCAGATGCGGTATCAACGAGTTACAGAACTGTGCAGTTTAATTAATTATTTTCTAGTTGATAGAAAAGCAGTGATTGTTACCAGCACTACATTAAAATACAGAAACTTTAATATGCAGTTTTCATGGCAATCAAAACAGTAAATAAAATCAACACTGAAACTGTAAAAAAAACCTCTAAATACACACAAACACAGCTGTAGCTGCAACAAATCCATAAACAAAACCTCAACCATGAATAAAACTGTAGATGAACTGCAAACAAAACAGTAACTTGAACTATTACAGAAAACATAACCAAAACTAGAACTATTCTCATTGGCTGTTACCATTCTCCGCTAATCACCAACATTGCATGTGCCACCTGTTTTGTCATACACAACCAACAATACCAGATGAAAACAGCTCACTCACCTTGTACTGTTCTACATCACTTTTGGAGCTGGCAAGCTGCTGCTCCAAATGGGCTAAACAGAGCAAAATCACAGTCAAACATAAGCTAACTAAGTTTAATTATTCATATACCTGTTATCATAATTAATACCTATACTATTTTCATGATTGTTATCTTTACCTTGTGACCTCACCTTGCCTAATCTTTCTTATCATATCTTAAATAGAGTAACAGAAGACAGCTTACCGATGCGCTCCATGGCCTCATTTTCGACTTCCTGAATTTTCTCGTGCACCTACAAATATGTTAGCTTCACCCTTGTTATCCTCATCAAACGTTATTTTTATCATGCTACTCAAATCATGCATTTGCCCTTTAGCTATGTTAGTCATTTTATCTTAATCAAATTTGGTCTTTAAGCTTTCTCAAGTTGTAAAATTCCTTGCTATTGAAGTGAAACCTATTAGTTATATAGTTTTATCAATAATTATCTGTACCAAAAACAACAGGGCTAAGATCTAATTTGTCCACCATAAATGAAGTCGAACATCAGAGAAATTCTTGATATGAGTTACTGAGCTGCAGTTGACTGCACTTCATTCAGTTAGCAATATCACTAATGCAGATGCCTGAGGCAGCCCAGATGCTGAACAGTTTGACCCAGCCAAGGTCTGTATTCTAGCCTCTCACAAAGAATGTGGCCCGCCAAAAATTAAAAAGTTTCTTAACCCGAGCCAAATCAAGTCCTGCAACATAGTCATTGCAGGATGGCACAATGCCTTTGGGTTACCTTTTACCTTATCAAGCATCATCTATACCTGCCATCCTCAGTTAATTATTCATAAGCGTCTCACATAAGAGAGTTCCAGCTCCATATCGGCCATCTTGTCGAGTGCTGCGCTCTTCGTGTCAGAGTCCTCGAGCAGCAGCCGGACATCGATCATGTTGTCCAGGTAGGCATTCACCTGAATCTGTAACCTCTCACTCTCTGTGTGACGTAGCTTGTGCTGAAAATGCAACAGAACACTTCTGACAATTCTTTAAGAAAAGATGTAATATGGTCTCCATGCCCAACAAGATTTTGACGGGTGCCTCAACGTATTATGCCATTTTACCACAGTCTTACCGATCCCAACCATTGATTGAATGTTTTGTTTATTACAAAGATGGCATAATATTGTATTGTATCTAAACATTTCTACAGTGCTTCATGTAAGGTGAACCGTTCAGAAGCGCTGCCAGAGTGCAAGGCTCCATGAGAAGAAGTAGGTTTTGAGAAAAGCAAAAGGATGAGAGACTGCCAGATAGAATTTTAGAGCAAACAGATGGAGAAGTGCATTCCACAGAGAAGGACCAATTGAAGCAAAAGATCGAGGCTGAGTCATAGTTATTCTCATTTGAGGAACCAAGAGGTCAAATTTATTGAACGAGTGAAGTGGACAGAGGGAGGAAACTGAACGAGGTTGAAGTATTACGTTAATCAGGTATATCTCCTTCACCTGTTTGGATTTTGAAAAGTCTCAAATGGTTGATGATTTTTTACTCTAATATCACCTGAAGTAACCACCAATGGACGCATCAATTTGTCTGTCAAGAAAATAGTTAAAATCAAGCAAAAACTATCAGGGGTAGCAATCCAATAGGATTACAAGGACCTTGTCAACAGTATCTACAGGGTCGTCCATAAAGGACGTCCGCAAAAAAACCTACTTTTTGAACCCCCCCCCTCTTCTCTCTTGTCCAAATTCGACTTCCCCCCCTCTTTGCGGACTTCCGCATCACACATGTGTCAGCCACCATTGCAACTGCTGATCATTATTTTACTGTATTGCTTTTTAATGGACATTTATTGACAAATAACGAGATTTAATCAAAGAGATGTAAAAAACTTTAATTAATTTTGTAAACGCTCATTTGCATGAAAGCTTCGTAAATAATTCTCTCAAATGTGCAGTATAACCTTAAGTTACTAATAAACAACTAAGATCATGATGTAATTAACATCAGACGTGATTTTGGCAGTAGTTTAGCATGGTCATATGCGGACGTCCGCATAGTCCTAGACCCCTCTTCTCCCCCCGTCCGCACTTGTCCGCATTTTCCCCTATCCCTCCGCCGGTGCTAACGTCCTTTGTGGATGACCCCAACCCGGGACCACAGCAACATCTGGCTGCTTCAGACTGAATTCACGCTCTACTAAAGCACTGTGCCAGGAAACCTTGGTTCAGACTTACGCTGAGATAGTCATCGAGTTCAAGCAGCGTGAACTCGTGCTGGAGGTGAACCCTGTAGTTCATGTCTTCAACTGAATGAACGGCTATGTTGATGAACTGCATACAGGCTACCTGAACAACAACGACATTCACTTAGATATTGATACAATCGTGGATGCAATCACTGTAATTGGAATATCATGAAATTATTATCTAAATATGATCACTGCTGTCACCACAAGAGGGGTGCTGCTTACAATTAGTAATGTGACTCAGATCAGGAATTACTTTAGATAGATCTCAGATAAAGAGATCAAATTTAGACTAGATTAAGAGATAAACACAGGAGTGTTACTAAATCAGATCACGGGATTCAATCACGAGATCAGATCAGTGGGTTAAAGAGCGATCAAATTAGGCCACACAGTACATCATCAGGTTACACCTACACACTGACTAATCTATAATAGATCAAATATTAGATCTTAATACCTGAGCAAAAGACTACATAAAAAAACATTAAATCCAAGATCGAATAAAGAGATTAGATTAAGATATTCCCCACCATAAAGTCGATATGAAATTCCTCATAGTTGCAGAAGTATTTCATTAATGTTTCAAATCGTTGCCTCTCGTGGCATTGCTACAACATAAAATTGCTAAACTAAGACCACAAAAAGACCATGTCAAAATGCTAATTAACTGCTACAACACAGTCTGTACAACACAACTAAAACAGAGCAGACTATTAGATAGACTACCACTGTTGCAATAATCTATTCTAATTCATTCTAAACACTTCTACATTCTACAGCCAAATGTAAATGCATTGTGAAAGCTTGAACCTGTTGAATTTTCATCTTCAATGAGTAGTTATGACTCCTGACAATGAGTTTCCTCAAACAACCATCAATTGATGCGTTGTGCATTCAGATTATGAAGCGTATAACTCATTGGGTCAAATAAGATCACAACAGATCAGATAATAAAAACCACCTCCTTGAAGTTGTCGAAGGCATTGAGGATGACCTGGTGACCTCCGCTGACAAGACAAACAGCGGCCAACAACTCAAGCACCAAGGCCTTTGTCCTGCAATGTAAATTAAAGCCAAGAAATCTATACAGCAACACCATCATCATATTCACTTTCATCTATTATAATTGTATAGGCAACAGCATCATTTTCATTCAGCTGTAATCATAATCACCTATACCATCTGCAGCAGAAGCAGCAATAATCATCTTATAATAAAATCATTCTTCAAGCACTCACCATAATCACCACCACCTCCTCCTCCTCCACATTTTACACCACTAACAAAACCATTCTTCATTAGACAAAATGTAGAATTCAAAATATATCTAACCGTGGACTTTTGTGGTTAAGGCTGAGAGCAATACAGTTGATGGCCTGCTTATGTGCAAAAACTTGATTGAATCCACCCTATGAAAACACAAAGCAGTTTCCATTAACAGAGCCAGAACAAAAATTGCTGCTTTTACTTCCAATCATCTTCTCACAATGAAACTAACCTAACCCAAATTTTATGGAGTGCATTCGTGGACCTTATACGGTTTAGGTTTAACGCCTGACCAGGTCTTCCAATAGTTCGTTGCTCGTGGCTGCACATCTACCTGGCAATTCAAAAACTACACACAAGCCATTTTAAAATACCACATACCCAAAGCTTATGGGAACTTGAGTCATCATAAACTTACTTATTTGAAATTAAAGCTGATTTTGCAATGTTGTATATATTTAAAATGTATGTACTTCATTGATCTTAAAATTAGGACCACATATATAAATCTATAACAACCAAAAGTTCACGCTACCTCAAAATAAACACAAACAATACAACTCAACAGCATCTATTTAATAATCACTGCCATTCCACAAATTCCTGGCCATACTGTGCGAGTATAAGTAGACAGGTTAGTCAAGAACCTAATGTCACTATCAGCTCACCACAAAATAGACAGCCACATATAAATGTAGGCCCATATGGTCACATATTTCGCTTCAAGTTTAAAGAGCCATAATGTGTTACTTCATATGGATACTAGATTTTGTGTTTTAAAATGAAGGTAGAGTGTACCACTGTACCTGGTGATTCATGATGGCTCGAAGGCAGAGGATGCCAACATGGACATCATCCATAGCATCCCCAAAGTTGAGCTTCGAGTGCGAACTCTTCATCTTCATCGTATGCTTAGTGGATGCAGAGGCTGGGTACGAGTTCCGGTTGCTAGGCATTGAGGCGTTTAAAGAACTATCACCATCAGCAACTGTATTCAGCTGCTCGGTTCTGGAAATGGTAAGGTAAGGTAATTAATGAACACTTAAGGCAATTAATACAGTGGCACAGTAACAATAAGGCAAGATTTAAAATGTATGATAATCTATGACAAGATAATTTTTGAAAAGGTCAGTTATGAAAATGCTAAATAATTGATAGAATGCACGATAATTTTAAAAATTTAAGGTAGTTTATGAAAAGGTAGAACAATATACAATAAGGTTATACAATTTAGGAAATGATACACTGGATAAGAAGACCTAGATAATAAAAAAGCAAGGTAATTAATTAAACTGATTGACAATATATGAAGAGGTAAGTTATGAACAGGTTTGACATGATTATATTAATATATAGTGTAATAAACAATAAGTATAGATACATAATTAAGGTAAGATAATTTACGAAACTGCAAAGCAAATCATGAACATGCAAAGTAGGTCATGAAAAGGTAAGGAATTTCTGAAAATGTGTTGCAGATAGGTTAGATAATTAATGAAAAGGAAAGAATTTATATCCTCATGAAAAAGCAAAGTAGGCCTATTTTATTATGAAAAGACAATCCATGAATGAGCAAGGCATACCATGAAATTGTAAGAGAATTTAAGAAAGGATAATTAAAGAAAAAGGTAATTTATGAAAAGTAATTTATGAATGTAAGGTGATGCAAATAAACGAAAGCACAACATAAAATGTGACAAGTGCAGAGAATTCAATTTCAAAGAAGACATTCAATACATAAATATTTTTTACAAGCTAACAAGAAGCTGTCACTGCGAGGATGCAACGAGAAGATTATAACAATAATCAAATGTTAAAAGCTATTAAAATAACTATATAAATTTTAAAAATCTATTAAAATGACCACATACATTACAGGCACTTACGTAATTTTGCTGCTAGCATAAAATATTTTATCTTTTTCAAATAACTCAACCACCAGAATATGTCGTCTCTTTGTCTCAATGACATACTATTTTGTGAGTCACAATTAACTTTTGACCTGAAAAGGAATCTGAAAATGTTGCATATCCTAGAGGGAAAATTCGCAAGATAGCAGATATCTCAACGACATACCAAGATTCTGACCAGATCTCACCTTTGGTCTGGTACGCCATCGGTTGATGCCGTGTATGTCTAATGTGTTATTAATTAAAGTTGCTAATTAATAAATGTTGTGAAGGGACAAAGGAGCTTTTGACAACTTACCTCATGATCTGCTGAGCATAGGATAAGTAACTCACAAGAACATCCAAACCATTATGCTGCTCACTTAGGAAGTCACGCACCCACCTGGAAACATAACAACATAACAACAGCTGTCAAACAGATATAAGGCATTTCCTCTGAGTGATAAAAGCTTGCATGCATCTTTTGAAGACTTAACTAACATGCTCACTGCATGAAAATTATGAAATTATAGAGTAGAAAGACACTTGCTTAAGTAGTAAGCAAAAAAGAGCAAATTCGAATTTTATATACTAAATAAAATATGGTCAGTTCCTAATCATGGAGAAAGTTCATGTTCTGGAAATTCCATGTGGTACAAAACATCCCCATATCCTGTGTTCTAGAAATTCTCATGTTCTGGAAACCGTTCGTTTCAATGAATTACACCTCACAAACACTGGAGATGCCCAGACAATAATTGCACAAACCAGAAGTTCAAAATGTCCAAGACTATTTCAGTTTCAGCAATCTGCAACTGAAGCAAAACTGTATAACATTGCTTAACTTCACAGTGCACAGCAGCATCACAATTCAAAACACCAAATATTGGGAGCACCATAGGAAATCAAGACTTACTGTATGTTATTTGTGCGTAGGGAAATTTCCAGATCCTTCAGCGTTTGTGTAGAGGATGAATCACCCAATTCCTTTTTAACCTGAAAAATATCCGGGACATGTTGCTGCCAATGTTACATCTAAGCTGTGTGTGAGTGTGCACACGCTCACGGGCGATGGAGCCAGCGGGCACAAGAATTTACTGTGCGCACACAAATTTGTTTGCAAAAATAATAAGCCATTTCATTTTATGAAACTACATAAATCGAGTCTAGCTGGCTGCGGCCTACCTTACTCCAGAAACTTTGATTTCTTTGCTGATTCGCTTGCTTATATATCTTTAGGCAAGGGACTTCTCTTAGGCTTTCAGAATTGATCACCATAGACTTTCAGATATAGTCATAATTTAAACATCATCGGACATGTGCATAAAAGTGTGAACTATTTTTAAAATGTTGCACACACATTTCTTGTGCATACTGTCTCCAAGAAATTAGATGGAACACTGGTTGCTGTGTATATCTATTTTGTGAGTCACAATTAACTTTTGATCTGAAAGGAATCTGAAAATGTTGCATATCCTAGAGGGAAAATTCGCAAGACAGCAGATATACCAACGACCTACAGATTTTATTTACGAAACTGGGATCCTATAACCCAGAGATCCAATTAGATATCACATTTAAAAGCCTCTCAATACTCGGAATGCAAACTTCCAAGGCATTAGGTGAGCCTATTATCCAGAGTCTTGACACATGATAAAGAGATCATAGTGTCTTTTAAAGCACACGTAAGTGCAGAGGGAGTCTTTTAACATTTTTTAAAATGCATAAGGCATCAATCGATTTAGAATGAATAAGGGTGAAATATTTTTAGCTGAAGTGCAACACAACACCAATTTAACAAGTGCAAAAACTTTTCTGAAATTGTCAGTGAACTTAAAAACAACTTCCTAAGCCAATTGTAACTTCTTTAACACCATAATCATATCTCAGGTAGAGACCTGAATGATGTTAAAAAAACTGTTACATAGTATCGTATAATTTATGTCTTTCAATTCCTAAGCGTCAATTTCAATTATTATTTTATCGAACCTTCAGCTAACCTTAAAAAGTGCAATGAAGTAGCCATGGCAGTTTTAGCAACTGCAGTTTTCTAGGCTTATTTTATTGGCAAGAATCTAAACCCCATCCTCATGGTTGAAAGACCAGCATTCTAACCGAATGGAGTGAATTGCAAATAATATATTAGCAAATACTTAAAGACTACAACATGCACAAAATACAAACATGCATCCAATGTTGAGATAGCATGTGCAGCATGCCTTCTATCAACATGCCTTAATGATAACATGCTTTCTATGTCAACATGCTTGTCAACAGACAACCAGCAATGACAGAGCCTTAATTTACAAGAAATAGTCAAGCCTGGTGGAAGAGAGGATAGAGTAGACAAGGTTTAGCAAAGAGGGACCTGCAAATACAGTGCTTTTCAGAAGGTTTCAACAGGCTCAATTTATTTATATTTGTCTTTTATGTAAGAACATAAAAGATTACATAAATACACACAATGGCCCAAAAAACAAGCACACACATCCACTCATACCTAACTCCACAGTTACATACATACATACATATATCCTTACAAACATAAGGTATGGCATAGCAGGAAAGGTTTGTGAAGTGAAGTAAGGTCAATAAAGCAGGGAGTATTAAGAAATATATTGTAAATATCACTCATATGTTAAAATGATGCAAGGTATGGTAAAATGGATATTGAATTATTGAATAAATGAAAATACAATATAATTTGTCTGAAAATAGCTGACACCTTAACCTGCTCAAAGGGTTTAGGGAAGCAGAAAAATTGGCCCAAAGGAAGAGTCCAGGGAACCAGTAGAACTGGTTCAAAAGTAAACAACTCATCACAGCAACTAATACACATTCAGAACAAAATAAAATCCAGAGAAACGGTTATAGATGGTAACGTAAGGCATTGCATTCCCTCCTTTATTACATGCTTATCAATGTTTGTACCCTTTTGGTTCACAGGGCCTACAAGCACATGAAAAGCACAGGGATAAGTGGCAGGAAGGGTGTAATGCTGCATAATTGTGGCTTGCAGATGAGGGTCAAGGCATAAAATTTACGATATTGTAAACGTAAATTTATGCATATAACTTACACGTAAACTTGAGGAGATTTTACTTAGTCGCCTAAACGAGGACGATTCCTTTGAACTGCGCTCAAAGCCTGTAGCCTTTAAACAAACAGGAAATATGACAGACAAAATCAAGCACAATAACATATGCAAATATATGTATATAAATGCAAATATACACATTAACAAAACTATAAGACAGAATATGCCACTTTATAAAAAAAATAACAAACTAATGTGAATGCAGTCACTAACAAAACGATAACAACATTTGCAAAATTCTTCAGACCTCCAAACTGAGCAAAAGATGCAAATTAACAAACTCTAACTACATGTCAGCATATGCAAATAAAAGCTAAAAGATGCAAACACACAAACAGTTACGAATATACACAACCTTTACTCACAAACAAACCAGTGTCTACTAAGGAAGTCCAGCTTTGGATTGACACAATCCCAGAAACATAATTTTATACAGACCATATTTTGCATGCAAAGCTATGGGGATAACGAGTCTAGTAAAATTAAATGTTTACGGACACATACCAGTACTACCTACTTATGGCAGGCCATCAGGGCCATTGATAAATCCTACCTATCTAATCTTCACCATGTCCTATGATGTTCTATATCAAACAAAAGATATTGTTCATAGATTGCATCCTTTGTTTAAGACTTTAATGACAAGCATGTACTAAATTGTATGGAACGAGTGTGTACTAAATATTGACCTCAGATTGGCTCCTTTGCTTAATATTTTATTGACGAGCGATGTTGAGCGCGCACTAAAATGCATGGAAAAACTAATCCCGCTAGTTTTTAAAGATTTAACAAAATCCTTCAGCAGCCTTGACTTACTTCACCTAATTTCATGTACATGGATTTATACAGATTATCCATCTGTAAAGTGGCTGCCTTTTAAGTAAAAGTCAACATTACAAAACCAGCAGTGTATTTTGAGAGGAACTATAATTCTTATTAACTTCCTGTTATTTTCAAACATGCCAAAGCTGACATTGCAAAATTAACTAACGGACATGTGATTCTTTCATCTTAGCAAATCTTGAAATAAACCATGTATTTGATGGCATTTCAACTAATTAGTATCAAATTATGTCTGCATCACCATTGCTGACCATGTACATGCCAATGACTTTTATTATGGGCATAAAGATTTTAGTAATTTGGAATGAGTGCTGTAAAAATGAAGCCATTTATCCTCACAAACAAACTCCACCAACTTAACTTAATATCATTTGCCAGATAATACAAAGCTGTACCTCCTCTTTTCTAACTCCAACAGACATTGGTAAGTATCACTAAGCACAAATAAGCATCAATAAGACACAGAAACGTTATTAACAAGTGCAAACTGTGATGATATGACAAAACAAAGACATAACGCCAGTGTTGTATGCAAGACCTTAAACTTCAAGGCCAAGACGAGACCGAGACAGTGAGGTACCGAGACCAAGATCATGAGGTACCGAGACCGAGACACTAAGTTCAAGACAGTTCGAGACAGTAAAAATCACGTGATCCTATATAAAAGGCTGTAAAATAGTAATCTATCAGTTTTCGGGAATAAGGTTCATTTGTAATTTCAATTTGAAACTTAATTATAATGAATATTGTATCAATTCTCAAGAACAGTTTGTAAATTGCCAAGTTTTATCTTTTTCAATATTTCTTCTTCGGCCTAGCGCAAAATTTTAAGACAGTTAGCGCGAAACTTATTGAGACCGCTTGTTCGAGACAAAACAAGACTTTAAATTCAAGACTGTTTTAAAAAATTCGAGACTACCTCGAGACCGAGATTGAGACAGCAGGCTTCCGAGACCGAGACACTAAAAAACTGTCTTGAGACCGAGACACTGTCTTGAGACCATACAACTCTGCATAACGCCTAATCCAAACAACATGCCAATGCCTGTTTTACAAATAATTTTATTAATCATTAGATCTACTGTTATCATAAACAAGTTAAAACATAAAAATCGCAACTGTTGTCATGATATAATTATTCAAAAAATCAAAAAAAGGTATTTACTGTGCTTGCAACAAATTTTATCATGAAAATTGTGAATTCTGACATAAAAACTTCTAGACACTAATCGCTTAATATTCTAATCAAATTCTAAATTAATTATTGCTGAATACTCTCCCAAAAGAACCATAGGTTTCGTTAGTACTGAAACAGAGTAATGAACTACTGCACTACTATGGTTGATTAGTGCTACAAACTGCAGTGAAAATTGTTTTCAATATGCCTGCTGGAATCTCACTCTTCATTTAAATAAATACTTCACAGAGGTTACATTTTGAGGAGGTTCAAGCATACTACCTCAAAAAATTTCTGATCTTTGTTAGTAGCAAGAGATGGGGCTAAAAATGGTTGCACCAGATTAGTGCTAAAACCTGATGTGTTAAACAACTGGTTAGAGACGCGGAAACGAGCCAAATCACAAACTCAGGCGACTGACAACGGAACTGAAATCGTAATTACTGTCAAAAACCGAGGACTCGAGAAGAGATGACGGCCTGAGTGTTTCACCTTGGAGCTTTTCAGGCTAGGATCAAGGAAGATGCGCAGCTTGTTCAGGTAGAAATCAGGAGGCTGCTTTGCTGAAACCTTTTCCTAAGATAAAACAAATATGCACAAATCCACCAGAAGATGTGATTCACAGCATAAGGAATGTTGGTATTTGATTGGGTAAATGTTTAATTGACCTGCATGTATGCATGCACATGAATATTTTTAGACCACATTTAAGAATTTATCAAAAGCATTGTGAACAATTGAACATGGCCATCTAAGGGTAAAATAGCACAAATCCAGGCATTCCAGAACAAGGCATGGCACAAGGTCATTGGAGTAGTAAACACTAGGTTATGCTATATTCACCAGAAAATGAAGCAGCTGATGGAAGCACAAACTGAAAAGAGAAGTAAATAAATTTGGAAGCTTGCAGAGATTTCAGTTGAGGAGAAAGTCATGAACATCAGAACGTTCCAAATAGTTCAGCAGAAAAGATAAGTAAGTTCTGTGGATTCAACCACTGAGAACAACAAAGAGCACAACACAATAGAGACAAAGTACAAGGTACAGCAAGCAACAGTCAGATTGTCTGCTGATAGCGAACAGTATTTGTCAACATGAATAGCGAACAATAAGCAAAACGAAAAAATATGAGACAATATGCTACCTGATCACATATCATTTCCCATTTCTTTTCATCATCGTATCGATTCAGAAGCTTTGCTTTGTCAGGAGGTAAATCCATTGAAGCCTACAAAAATGAAATAGAAGACAGACCAATACAGTAACTCGGATTAATTGATCAAATAATAGACAGAATTACTTACTGACTAACAAGTCAATTCACTGATGATTGACATTGAATCCACAAATTTATAAGAGAAATGATTACAGCTCCCCATGTCCCAAAGTCACACGTCAATTTTAAGCAGTGGTACATTTCTTCAGCCCTTGAGCCAGCAGAAGACAAATTCAGGATCATAGTAAATAAGTAAGTAAGTATGTCCGTTATTTGAACAGTTGCTAACAACATGCTGGAATACACTAATTGTAGGACTTTAAATGGCAACTAAGTCAATGCATTGTAGGACATGCCAGTAGCATACATCTCATGTGTGTCCTGCAATAGGAAATCCTCCCATAGAACATTCTACACAGAATTAGCTTTGGGACATAGTACCTCCAGCTAATCTGTTTTAGAATGTAAAACCCCCTCAAGAGACCCTACTCAGAAAAATCTCTGCAATGACTTAATTGCTCCCATGAGGAGACAATTTCTTTAACAGATATAAAGTAACAAATTGTATTAAAGCAAATGTTACTTTTAAGCAGCTCGATTATCTAATTTCACTGGGAAACAATTTGTATACAACAGAGTCACACGAACTTTTTGGAAGAAACATTTGACATTCCAAAAACCAAAACTGATGAAACTCAAGAAATAATGGTTACATACATTAGATATTCACAATAACTCCATTATTGGTGCCTTCACTTTCTAATTACCAGTACAGTTGGGAATTCTGATGCTTCTCATTTTTAAAGGCATTTCTACCTTTTTTCCTCTTCTCTGAGTAAAACAAGTTGAATATCTACATCCCTGGTTCAGTAAATGTCTGAGATAGTCTCCATTCCAATTCCCAGAATTCCCATAGTCTCAAGGCAGCAATAGTTTCTTGCAATCATTTATTTATGTCTAATTCAACTGGCTTCTGGATATCAGATAACATTGGTTCATCTGTATTCCTTGATGGGGATTGGCTAAGAATCTCTAACAGCTGATACCTTTTCCTAATGCTAGCTGAATGATTGAACTAATCCACATAAAAGAATCACAGAGACCAGCGTGTATCAGAGCATCTGGAAGCCAACAGTAAAAATATAAGCATATAATAAGCAGAATATTAATGCTTAACACAGCAATATTAGCAAGCCAATTATTTATTTTGATACCAGTCAAATGGTAAGCCTAATTGATATCAAAGAATCACAGAAAAGCCAATGCTAGCTCAAGTCAGGAAACCAGCACAATCATTTCAATTCCTAAACAACCAATTACCTAAAACCAGTTGAATGGTAGGCCTAGTCCACAGACTCAACGAAGAAACACAAAGAAACTCATGCTAACTAGCACCAGGAAGCCATAACCAAAGAGTAACTGGAAAAATATTACTAGTGATCACTGAATCATCCAGAAACCAGTACTATCTGACATCATGCTAACATAACAAATATTTTTACTTTAGCTGCAAATAAATAGTTATTTACAAGCAATTTGTTTAATAGTTAGTTGGTCAGAGCTATTTTCTTAACAATACAACAAAGTGTGTAACCTCTATGTCACAGTTAACTAGGATGTTGGGCATCACAGTTTAAATGAATTAATTAAACAATTATGATGCTGCATGTTGCAAAAGCACTCAATAACCTTATTGTGCCATTAAGTCAAGTTATAAATATGGTATAGTTTATATGCAACTCAACAAACAAAAGCAAGGAAATAGTAAATCTAAATCATGCACATGTTAAATCCTATTTAAACTGACATTACACAGAACTGAGCAAAGTTATGTACCTAGGGCAACTTTGTATCATAGAAAGGGAGATTCCACTTCAGTGGGTGGAATTTAAACTGTCTCCGGGAAGAACTTATTCCAGTCCAAGGGAGGTTCTATTTGAGGGACTCTATATTGTGATATTGGAAAGAAATGCTTAGTAACAGAGGCAATGGTGCACAAATTGCTAAAAGTCATAACACAAAGTATATGCACAGCAGAAATGAGCCCACACTTATTCAATGTCAGAAACAATATGCATGATGAACAGACAACTTAGTTGCACACCACCATTTCTATTTGGTATCAGTCAATTCATGAGAGTGATCACTCGACTGATATTAAATAAAGAAAATTGGTAAACAGATTAACAATACACCAATAAATAAAAACTTACTGCTTCGATAAATAAAAGGAACTGACCAAGACTTTGGCAAAGCGTCTTTCCAGCTCCGTCGCTTCTGGAATCGGCAGCCGCGAGGGAAGAGTGCTTGACCTGCTTTGACTGGCTGCATCTCCTTTTGATGTGCTGCGAGACATGATCGCCCGTTTTCCAGCTCACCGTGTCAAGCAATCTAGCCGATGATCAAGACATGAGGCACTGCGTAGGGAAATCTTCAATCCACCAAGCGATTCCTGACCATCGCTGGTCTTAACGAAGAAAATGAAAAACCCATCAAGGATTCAAGGTAGAGCAATGCAGTTAGTACAGTTTTGACCAGACATCTTCAACAGATTCTGATTTTTAATAAGGTTTCACCTTAAACAACCATCAATTGATGCATTGTGCAGCACAATGGCATCAAGTGAATAACATCAGCAAATTCATTCCAACCACAAATGCTGTCAATAGCTTCATAGGTCAGGATTGACTACTGTTACAGCCCAAC
Source organism: Bimastos eiseni (assembly GCA_959347315.1). Taxonomy (NCBI): domain Eukaryota; kingdom Metazoa; phylum Annelida; class Clitellata; order Crassiclitellata; family Lumbricidae; genus Bimastos; species Bimastos eiseni. The sequence continues at coordinate 32,136,680 of OY365806.1, forward strand.
GTCATCGACTAACACCATAAATAGCACCAGTCTCCTTGGCTTGAGCTCTCAGATTTTTACCTGGTACTGGAAAGGACAGAGCACCTTGGCTATCACAAATTTTATTTTATATAGCACCGGTGATAAGCTGGTCTCCCTGACATGGCTTTTGTATGCACTGAGAAATTTTCAAAGATTCACATTTCACTACATGGCAGGTCAGACAATTTGTCAACTAGAGCAGATACACTCTGTGCTTAACTCATTTATGGCCAAGCAACATTGACCATGTCACTGACTTTCTGTGAGACAACTATTCACTGGCTGTGTGTTCTTCAACGAATCACATACAAATTCTGCAGGATTGCCTATGAAACAATGAATGACCCTATCCCACAGTATCCCAAACTACATTCCTAGCTATTGCTTTCATGCAATAGACAATCGAAACAGCAAACTCTGATTCTCACAGAGAGAAAAATCATCTACAAAATGTTCGTTCTTATACTACAATTGGCGATAGTTCCTTCTCTGTCACTGTACCCACCACATGGAACACCACCCAACCACGTGATGAATGTGACATCTCTGGAGACATTCAAATTAAAGCTCAAGACTGACCATTTTAAACCATCATAGATTATTATACACAGCATTCCCTTTTGACCTCAGCTGATGAATAATGCCATTAATATCGTCTTGTTATTATCATATCTAGTAACTGACCTCACTTCGGTAATCCCGAAGACTACGAGTCCCAACATGTAAACAATATATCCATTTAAAAGTAAGAATAGTTTTATTAATTCAGGTTCTATTTAAGCAAGCATTTTTCTAATAAATTCAACCTCTACTAATTAATAAACAACAATTTGGTAGAAAGAAATAATAAAATTCTCTAAAATGATAAATTACCCTAAACCAGTTTGAAGACAAATGTCTTGATCACTAACTTACTGAGGATATTGCATCATGGGATGTGTGTGGTAGCTAGGAGGGGTGCATAGCGAATCGCCGAAACTGATTTCAGCCGTATCCCCGAAAACGAAGCAAGATTGATGAAAACGATTCTGCTTAAATGGAAGCTGGATTGATGAAAATAATTGAAGCAGAAGCTGGATTGATGAATGAATTGCGCTGTTTTGTGAAAGTTCAGCGGTTTTCAATAGTACATTGCTGTTTTCGGGGAAGCGGGCTTTTTGGCCTTTCAGCGTTTTCAGGTTTCGATGAGTCGGGTTGATCCAGCTAGGAGTGCTCAAACTGAGTGCATTTGGGGGAAGTCATGTTGTTTAGAGTGTTAGTAAATGCTAAAACACTGCACCCAGCACGTCCACAGGTGGCGGATAGTGGAATGCCCACCAGTATGAAGTAAGCGGGCTTGTCCTCGACGAATAAGCAGTTGCGGACAAACAGTGGCAACTCCACCAAGGTGCAGTGGGGTGGAGAGTGGCGACACTAACTCCTTGAAAAACTGCATTTAACCATTGACGGAGTTGTGGACTGCCGAGATCAGGTCATCATCACAATAAACCTGCCACCCTTCCCAGTAGATACCTCGAGAGAGGAGTATGGAAACTCTGAACCGCTAATTCACCTCTGACACTTCACAACAGGAGAGCCAGTCCCCGGTCTGGAAACCAAAGGAGAGACAGTCGAATGGGTGCATAAAGAAATAACGATAGAAATCCAATGCACTGACAAGATAGAAAACTCTGGATTAGGGTTGCAGCAGACACCGACAGGCTAGACCCAAGGAGTGTGCAGCAGACATGGGCTCTGTAAACAGAGATCAAAGAGTGCATTGGACACCTACAGGTCTTAGCCCGACAGATCAATCATTCATTCATTCGTGTTGTTTACATATAGAGACTCCGAATCTTTGGGATTACTCTAACTTCTAACGTCATAATGCATCATATCATGAGTTGTCCAACTTAGCAATCAATATAAAATCTTAAACAACTTGCATAAGGGGCCTTTATAAATATGAGAACTTGCACTCCTTGCAGGAATTTATAGCGTAAGCACGCCCATGTTATGGCCACTTTGGGCCCCTTATACAAACCTTCGTCAAGTTGGTATCGCAATATGAACTTTTTCTAATAACAAGTTCTATCGTTTTCTATGGTAATAAGAAATTTCTGAATGTGAATATCAAACCAACTTGACGGAGGCTTGGACAGTACTATTTTCTTGAGCCTCTGCAACACCCACTGATGATCTAAAAAGCTCTGAATAACTCCTCCCTATTGAAAATCATACAATGAAATTAAAAAACTGATATCGATGTATGTATTATTTATAATCTGCAAAGTAAAAACATTAATTCGGCATTTGAATTCAAGGTCTACCTAAAACGCAGGGTGTTTTTAATTAGCAAACTGTTATAGCGCATTTTTTCCCAATCATCCGATGAAGCAGTATGACGCAGAATGTCATAAATAATTATTATATAAACATAAACAATTCATGAGCATCGTAATTACTGTCAATGCAGTAGTGCAAACTTGACTTTGAGTTTCCTAGTAAATGCGCAACGTATGTATTTCAAACAAGGATCCGTCCTATAGGTCCACTTCCATAAATTATATCATGTTTACAGCCGATATTCCTCGTCTTTTTGATAAGCACGCGGCGTCAGGTCACCTCTACGCTGATGATGTTCAGGTCCATGTACATGGCTCCTCTTCCAACCAGCCTAATGGCTCTTTCCCAATCTACTGTTGACCTAAACTGTTGGATGTCCTCAAATCGTCTTTCACTAAACTCAGGGCTGCAAACATGTTGATTTTTGGTTATTAGGTTTTTTGTTTTTTAAGCAAAAAAGGCAATTTTTTGTTTTTTAAAATATATTTTTTTAAATTTACTATTATTACTATTATATTACTAATTGCGTGTTATTCAGTAGGAAATCAAGCTAAATTTATATAAACAAGTTGGAGCTCTTTTTCATGCTGTGCTTTATGCTTTATTATAACAAAACTGTTGTGACAAGAACCAAAACTGAAACTAAACTAAAAACTAAAAATAAAGAACTTTTGATTTTTAAAAATCTTGGTTTTTGCACCTCAGACTAAACTCTTCCAAGACTCAATTGATCTGGTTCGGTACCCGCCAGCAGCTGCTTAGATTACACCCACCCCCGTCCTTTTCCATTCACCTAGACCACGAGCACACAAACATGTTCTCCCACCCAAAGACGAATCTCAATTTATCAGATTTTATCCCCAGACTATAATATAAAAACGTTTACTAGTTTGCTACTAATTAAAAATATTTTTACTAATCACTGCATGTCACTCATTTTAGCATTTATGCGTTTCTGTCAGATTGCATTGAAGATTTATAAAAACCAAGCATTTGATTTTCTTCTTTTTGATAATCTGGTGTCGTTTCAGAAAGCCTGATTGGTCAAGCTAAAAATAGCTAATAAAATATATAAATCCTACTTCCGATTAGTCCCTTAGTGTTAAAAAGTGGTACATGCGGGAGGGGGAGCTCTGACTCCAACGAGCATTTAATGTCCTTATATGGGCCAGCAACAATCGTGTAAACGCGATCGTTTGATCGCAGGAATCTTACTTATTTATCGTAAGAATAACCTTTTATGGTCGTGTGAAATAAGTAGCGACTTCCGCAGCTGCGTGCCGAACCAAAGTCATTGCTCTGATCGATCCGTTTTATAAAACGTTGGAAGTATTGCAGGTTAACTTAATTATGCTGGTGTATGTATGTGTCGATACATAATTTATTAAGTAATCCTTAACCGCATTCAACAATATAGTAAGCATAATTAGCATATCATTATTAAGTAATCGTAAGCTGCAGTCAAGAATATATATCGTATGATATAATCTGCAAGTCTGCAGATGAATATATGCATTTGAAATGACAGGTGATTGGAATAACGATCGATCTGGAATAACGATCGATCTGCAATCGACAGCATATTTTGTGTATCGTAATCAGTACATTGATGGTATCTGTAATATTACTAATTTAGCAAAGTATTAAAAACAAGGGAACAACAATGGCAGGAAAGGTGACCAACTCGAATAAAACATAAATTTAGTAATATAATTCAACTAACTCTATGAAATGTGATAGGCGCACTAAACTAAACTAGCACTATAATTATCAGATTATATTCATAGTAGCTAAACAATTACGATACACAAAATATGCTGTCGATTGCAGATCGATCGTTATTCCAATCACCTGTCATTTCAAATGCATATATTCATCTGCAGACTTGCAGATTATATTGAATTTATATTGAATTTGTATAAATTAATTATAAATAAATCTAACCGTATAAATTAATTAAACATATTTTACTGTGGTTTTACTGGAAGTGACAATTGTTGGCTTTGTGTTTTAGGATGACATATCTACAGGAGTAATTAGAGTAAATTTGTTTGATGCCTTATTAGTTAAGATTGCACTGTGAAGAGATCATTAGATTAGATCAGTTAACTCATTTGCCCTTTTTCAGGTCATCTGCTACAGGCTGTATAGTATAGAATGGAGACAGTGGCTTGGAGTTTCCTGCCTGATCATGTCCTAGTCGACGTGTTTTCCTATCTCAGTTTTTCCGACAGGTACCACGCGTCGCAGACATGTGCATCATGGAATTTTGCTTTCTGCTCGCCATACCTCTGGAAAAGAATCAGTGTTAAATTCAAAGATGTGGAGGATGAGAAGCATCTCAAGTTTCTTGACAAATTTGGTCAATTCATCCAGTACCTCCATATCCATGTCAATCAGGAAGTTGAAGAGTGTCGTCAGTATGCCTGCCAGTTGATCTGCCGATTGGCAGAGATGCCAGATCGCCAGCTTATGCGATTCCGGATCAGTTTCACAGGACAGAATCCGTGCTTATATGCAGGTTTAGAGTTTCTTGATGCGATTTCACTGTTATTTGGTTCAAATGACATGTCAAAGTCATTAAGGATGGTTGACCTGAGTGGACTACCGGTTAGTTTCAGTGGCGAGCTGCTAGAGATTTTGTCAGAAAATCACCCTGATCTTGAAGTCCTGAACATTCAGAATAATGTACTGATCTGCAAAGTGCATCCGAACTCTCTGCTGACACTGGTCAAAAGGTGTCGAAAGCTTAGAGAACTTAAAGTCTTAAGTAGCAGTTGTACAGAGGAGGTGCTGCTTATTTTTATTGAAAAAGATCGCAAGCCTCTTCGAAAGCTTTCCATCTTCTGTCGTCGTGAGGAAAAGTATGCCAAGGACATCCCGTCGTCTGTATGGCAACGAATCGCTAGTAAACTGCCAGAGCTTCGTGTAACACTTGGTTTTGATCACACGTGTCCACTGCTGAAGGTTGCTGAGGTTATGAAGCCAGAGATACCGGTGAATGAGCTGCGCTTGGAGACCGTGACTGACCTCTGGCACGAGGTAAGGCTCGCATGCAGCTACTACAAGGACTTTCTTGAGAAGCTGATTGTGAAGTCACCGCCTTCAAAGAACCAGCGAGAGCTGGATGCAGCACTGCTTACAGTGGCAAGGGAGTGTCCACAGCTATGTTCCCTTCATGTCTTCTATGTACTTGAAGAAGAGACGGTGAAGAAAATTCTCGAACTCTGTCCTGTGATGAGGGTAAAGGAAACATACACGCTCAAGTATGTTGCTGAGCCGCATCCGTGGGTACCAGGAAAAGACTTCTAGTAGCACTCTGTTACATCTGCACTCATATGTGCCACGAACTGATGCACAACCTCTGGCTGGCCTTCGAATGAAGCACTGTTGTAGATAAATTATGAAGATGCATCACTTATTTTCGAGGAGTAATTGTACAAATTGTATATGGCATAATAGTAGATTGTACACACAGTTAGATTTAATGTCTTCTGTTACGCATGGGCGGAGACTTAGGGGTCAGTAGGGGATGGCCTCCTCCGAAATTTCAGATGTAGGATGATGCTGCTTATATTCCTCCCAATATTTCATAAACATTAGAAATTTCGACAGTGTTTTCCACTGTTCTTCCTTTTTTCTGTATCCAGAAGGGGATAGAGGAGAGTGGTTTTGAATTTCGGCAATTTTGCGTAAGGGTGCGTATGGTGAGGGAGGGGGTCCAGAAAATATCTACGTACGGCGTACGCAAATATAATTTTCTAATTATGACGTCCACAAAACCGAATCTGAAAATCAGAAGTGTAAGCCCAATCACAGACTATATTCCTGCTTAATCAATTTTATGTAGCATTAAAACTGTTAAAAATGCAATTGTTAGTGTTTTATTTCTTCATAACAATTAAAAAATTTAAGCTGTTTAATATGATGCTTAACAAAAATAAATAGCCTGTGGTAAGATCAATGTCTTATTGATGTCTTTAGCTATTTAACCGTTACAATGGAGGGGTAGAGCTCAAATGGACATACACATGTCGCATTGGGGAGAGACCCACGAAATGTACGCGGTGCAACAGAGGGGCATCCGAAAAGTCAAATTTTTTTGTGTACGTAATATATGGATGGCCTTTAAAGAGTTGATGGCGGTGTGCCCAAGACGTTCAATGCATCGTGTGATGCAGTCTTTATATATACATATATTATATATTATTCCAAATAAGAGCACGGGGTAGACCTAGAAGACGGTGGATGGATGACATCGAGGAGTGGATGAGACTGCCGAAAGCGGATTGCATCAGGAGTGTGTGGGACAGAGTGAGATGGAGGAAAATGACGTCTTTGGCTCTGGTCTCCGATCAGCAGCAATGAGGAAGGACAAGTCAAGTCAAGTCAATATTATATTTAATATATATATATATATATGTATAACTGTCATCTGTAGCTAGGACAAGTAATGCACCTTTCCATGGCCTACTTGGTTCTGGAACTTGCTTTCAAGTTCCAATTACACATTTGTTAGGTTTTGTGTTTTTGACTGGATTTTTACATGCAACTTAATTTGATTGACAGCAACCATTGCTTGACATGTGAGCATTGTTACATTGGCACTGTAGTGTAGAACTTTTCTCTTCTTAAAACTAGTCCATTCTGTTGTTCATTTCCTCTCTATAGGCTGTTTCTATTTCTTTTTGGCTTCCCTATTGGTCGTCCAACTGGATCGACCCTGGATTTGCGCATGCACATTGGTTTTGCATTCTAGTAACTGTCAACTGATGCTCTGAGCACTATTATAATGACAATTTAGAAGTCGACAGCTTATATTAGAAATTTATTGCCTCACTTTATTTTGCCTTACCTTATCGAACCTTATTTTAGGAATATCTTATGTGACATTAGCTTATCGTCTTTGTGCTTGAAATTTCTCAGCATACTTCACTTGATGCTGTGGATGTTACTAGGTTGGAGTTTTGCTATTAATTGATGTGAATTCTAGCCACACATTAGTGCTATGACACATATATTTTCAGAGTGCATTGCGTTGCAATGTAATGTAATTTTTTAGCTTTGCGTTATGATTCAGTTTTTAATGCTGGTCGTTATCAAAGAGCCCACAGTGTTTGTTTACCCATTGCTTTTTTGGTGTTTGTTTTGAAAATGTGTATTTAATTTCTTGAACCGAAATCTGGACATGTGTTTGAGTTTTAGGCTCAGTTATTTGTTTCAATTCTGTTTTATTTTATATCCATTGCTGTTCGAATTATTTACTCTTATTATTCATTGTTCCATTCTTAATTATGGTTTATGTTGTACAATAAAAATAATGAACCAATGTACATATACTACCAAATACAACTTTTGCAACAGCTTTTTGGATCACTTTGAAGCCTGGCAAATCACTGAGTTAAAGGTAAAGCTTTTGTTTAGAGTGAAGGTATGTTTCACTGTTCATGTGGACTAACCTTGCTATTGAGTTTTGGAGTGCCATTGGTTGTTACTGTGTGTATGAGATACTAAGTGCCAACACTATAACAGTTACTAATTACAATTACCCTTCACAATAAGTAACAAAGATCTGTCATTGAAATCATGAACACTTGGAGGTGGAAAATATAGGTCCTAAATGGCATTCATATGGTCCCTTCACAATGTTTTAAATAGTATTACAATTTCTAATACTTTTCATAAATACCCTACACGGGGAACTTTATCATGCCTTGCACCAACAAGAAGTTTGGGAACCATGCAGTCTCAGTCGCAGGACCCACAGAATGGAATAGTCTCCCATGACCGATAAGACCAGATCCGATGAAAGTATAGATTAGTTTAGCTACAGGCCTAGACCTCATATACCGACGCAACTTGGCGCAGTCTCCGTAATTCTGGTCTGGTAATTCTGGTAATTCTGGTCTGGTAATTCTAGGTCTGTTGTGTCATTTTCCCATGCTTGCAACCCTACAATAATGGTATCGCCTGCAAACTTAACATCTCCTCTAACCTTCTTTTCTATTCAAAATGGACTAGCTTTTAATTTAAGCCAATCACACCTTGAGTAAGAGGTCATATGCCAAGAAATACCATGCTATGGACAAATGTTCAAATAATCACACAAACTTTGGAAGCGATTTTCTCAAAACAGAATGCGAACATAGTACGATTTTAAATTTCCATAACTTTTCTCTAAAGAGATATAAGAGAAACAGATGCAGTTCTGAAAATAAGAACTTCTATAATGTTGCATCAAAAACCTATTTTTCACTTCTGGAAATATGTGACTGATTTCATGCTGAGCCGTCACATATAAACAATACACAGGAAGTTTTACACTGTTTGAAAATGACACAACAGACCTAGAATTTCATTATATATTAGTAAAAATGCAGAACTTCTAATTTGAAATTAGCATAGGTTCCACTAAATATTAAACATGTTTAGCATTTCATAGCAAAAGCAATTGGCAATATATGTGTATTAATAAGTTGCTTAATCATTAGTACAAAAATGTAAAAAGTTATGAAAAATAGATTTTCCCACTAAAAGGCGAAAATTAGGCATTTCATAAACTGCGACTTCCGACTGGTTTCATGAAAAATGTTCACATACTCAGTCTGCCTGAATTTGGGAAACAGTCACTAACTGCAGCTGGAGTTAAGCCCTGCATACAGTGCATAGTGCAAAAATACAATTCTTGAGCTGGTAAACTTAGCATAATATTATTGCTGCACATGTCTCCACTCATCACACCTAATGGTGTCTGTAGCTGTGATAATTAACTGTTCAATGCAGACACTTTCATGCTTGGAATGTCTGTAAACACTGGATATTTAATTTGGCTAGCGACATAATTGTCTGGTATTAGATCACAACTTTTACCATAACCAGACAGCAGTGTGGCCTTTCAAAATCATTGGGACAAAATCACCTGATAGCAGGCTACAGTGCAAGTGCCTTAAAATCAGACAGCCTTTGTTTTGGGCTTATAGCCACAATAAGATGCATTTCAATGTGGTTCCCTTAACCTATAGTCGTTAGCATATGGTTGTGGTTGCTTTGAATCCCAATGATCGTGTGTAAATGGGTCTGCACTATAATAATATTTTGTATTTCTAGTAATTGTGTTCATTTACGTAACACCTCTTAAGGAAAACTCTTCAGGTATGTGGCACTCATTCCTGTTTGATGTCTGTATCGTTTAGTAATTGAAAGTTGTTGTTATTTCATTGTCAAGTTGTTTTGTGTAGGAGTCGCATGAGCAAGACTTGTGTCCATCCCTTGGTCATCCGCAGAAACTGGATCAACTGAAGGATCTCTGCCAAAGAGAGCTCGAACGTCAACTGTTGATCAGCATGCTCAGATTCCCTAGGTACAATTACTCACCAACTGTCCTAAAGCTGAACAGTGGTGCGGTTACTGTTGATATAAGAGGAAATTTATGTATATATTTATTTATGTTACACAGAGACTATGCTGTAAGAGATGCAGGAAGTGATCAATGATGGTTAATTGTTTGCCTTGGTGACTCAGTAAATATGCTTCAAGGTAACCACCTGTTAGGCTAGCACTGAGTTGCAGCCTTGTATTTGAAGTGTTAGAGTGTGTTTTCTCAGCCTCAGCATATGTGGGCGAGGAAACGTGTGGCCAGCCCTCTTCTCTGTTATTTCATTTTCCCACTGACAACTGAGATCAGGGTATGGTCTCTGACCTCTGACCCTCCATGCCGGTCTTGTTCCTCGAGTGATGATGAACATGGCCCAACACTGTGCTTTTGCTTGCATTGGCCCCCTTGCTGGGGAATTACCTTCCACACTTCACCCATTCTACAATTCTAATTGTAGCTTTTGTGGCATCCATTGACTGCCTAATATCGTGTCTTTTCCCTCGGGGCTCATCGCACTGGGAGTGCCTAGGATTGGTTTGCACTGTAAGAGGTGCTTTACAAGTTTTCAAATACAATGCATTCATTAACTGCGTGTCATCATAGGCCATACGAACTATCTAGCTTAACTGCTGTTCTTTACAAGGCATTCAACGTCTGCGTTAAGTCACAATAGTGTCTTCTCTGAGACTCTGATGAAACACTGATTGATATATTGATTATTATTAGCCATTGTAATGTGAGGAACTGAGGAATGTGTGTGACAGTTGTTTTTCATGTGTAGGATATCATTCAAAATAATACCGAGTCATTTCTTCTAGATTTGGCAAGAATGAGCGAGAACCTTTTTGTTCAGTTTGACAACATGTTGGTGATTGATGAAGTGCTGTCTGAACATATGGCGAGGAAAACCTAAGACCTGACTTATTTCAGACTTGCTTTATTTGCACTAAATGAATATTATTATAGCCACTGTTAGAATTTCATATTTTGATATTATTCCAACATACTGATTGATCTTAAGGTCTGCTATGATATCTGCATCCAAAGTGTTTTGGAAGTCCTCCTATGCTGGAATACCTTGTTACCTTGTGTTGTAAGTTCGTTGAACTCTAGCGACCGTCATGATTAACCTTCTTCATTTCTTTCTTTCCGAATTTGCGTCCCTTAGTTCCTCCAGGTTCAATTGTCGAATTGCACTCCGGCCTGGGTGTCTCACCGTCTGCGATTGTCGGTTTTTCCTTATTGGTGTGTTTCATGACCATTTTCTTGGCACACAATGGTTTGCCATTGCCTTTCCCTGGTTTTGCCTGCTGTGCCCGTGCCCCTTCCCATGCAGGGGGGTTGGATACTAACCATGTTCAGTTCTGTCTGTGAAACTTACTTCATTATAATATAGCATGTCATATTATATTATGTATATACTTATAGGTCATGCAACCATGTGGCACGGTGGCCGATTGGTTAGAGCGGTCGACCTGTAACGCTCAGTGTGTGCTGAGTGAGTGGGTTCGACCCTCGTCCTAGGCATCACTGTGTAGGGACCTTGGCAAAGTCCTTTGCACAAAATTGCTCTGCAGTACAACTGCATATGCGCTTTCGAGGCATGTGCACATCTGAGCAGTGGCGTAGCGAGGGGGCGAACCGCCCCGGGCGGCACTTGTCCTAGGGGCGGCATTTTCGGGAAAAAATAAATAAAAGAATTATTTTTTTATAACTTGCACTCTTCAAGATTCTCGCTGCTCTTGTCTAAACCTAAAGCCTTCTTGCTATTTCTCAACTTCAAACTAACATATACGATATACCTTTGGACCATCGAATGGCACCTAGTGTCAATAGACACGCTGCAAAATGGCATTGCCGCCTCTGTCTATCTTGCCATGACTTTCGCACCTATCAAATGAAATAAATTTTACAATAATAATAATGCGCAAAATGGCCCCAGGCCGCACTTGTCCTAGAGGCGGCATTTTTGGGAAAAAAATTAAAAATAATTCTAGTTGTATAAATTGCACTAGTTGTATAGTTGTATAAATACTGGAACTTTAGAAAATATATCAACGATAACATTTTAAAGATCAGTATGGAACAGTACTTGTAATACTTTTTTAATGTTAACTTTAGATTAAAATAAACAATTTGTCTTTTCAAATTGTGTGAAATATGAGATAGACGTGTTCACTTCAGACAACGTTTCTTCGTACCTAAATATCGACCATTATTTGATTTGTTGAGTTATTCCTTGTAAAATAATACAAAATCTAATCTCCTTCCTGACCATCAGACTGATTGTGACCATTATATATGCTGCATGGAAGCAAAATACGCAATTGCGTACCAAAAGAAAGATAAAAGATCAATTTTTGACGAAATTATGGTACATCTTTCACTATGTTTTAAATGAACATCGATCATGTGCGGAACATGCGTATTGCCGCTAGTGCGTGCCAAATCTCAAGGCCAGCGCCATTACCATTATAGTTATATTATTGTTATTATAATTTTTTCTCTGATGTACTTCATTCCCCACAGACTTAAGAGATTATTATATGATGCGAAATTGTCTGGAGGGTCAGGTCTCGTCATCAGGGCTTGAAAAGAAGGTAACCTTAAATGCGACAAGATTGTACCGCTGTATGGTGATAGACAGACGTTGGAAAAGGTAGATTGACTCGCGTTTGTCACCAGTAATAGAAGAGAAACGGCTGCCAATTTCATGGATGAAATCCGAAGCAGAAGGTTTCAAAGGGCCAAAGGTCTCGGTGGTCAGAGGTTGAAATATGTAGGATGTGGGCAGCCCACCATATTTCTGGGTTTTGCGATTGGCCGCCAAACCGGCCGTCGGTGTGATATATGAAGCGGCACAAGTATGCACAATCATGGCATCCCACGCCATGTATTTTCCGCATGACCAGGGTACGAGGGTTGCCCCGTCAGGTCTTTTGCCATCGGATCTAAAGAACCCCGCCGGTTCCCTGATACTTGGAATATCTGCTCGGAGGAGGGCACGCCATATGATGTCATTTATGACGTGATGACGTAGGGAACGGCCCAGGGCCCTTCTACAAACGAAACCGTGGTGACCCTCGGGACCAACCTCGCCGCAGTGGCATGTATGACGACTACATAAGTCCAATCCCAGCATCAGGCCCACGATCGTCCGAGGAGTCACTACATGTGTAGGGACCTTGAGCAAGTCTTTCGCGCACAATTGCTCTGCAGTAGGCCTACAACTGCTATAGAGCCGTTGGAAGAATGGCGATATAAAATTTCAGAAAAATAAATAAATAAAATAGGCGTAGACCCATAGGCAGAAAGACCCGATTGATGTTAACTGCAATCGGGTTTCAATAAATAATGAAATAATCTTATTTTTTGTAATTTCTAATTTAAAAAACTGCAGTTGTTGATAATTTGGCTTGTAAGAACACCGTAAGTAATAAAGCTTATTAATTTCTTGGAATGACTTGACTTTGCATTAAGGCGCTAAGAAAATGAGAGGTTTTATTTATCGAAACTTGGAACTCAAACGGAAGTCCTTATCTTCTGCATCACGGCGTGTAAACAAAATCGGCGCTTTTTACAGTTAATTAAAAATTTTCGGATCATTTACGTATAATTGATCTGAACTCATAGGTGGAGCGATTTACAATGACTGATTCTGGTCTGCAATCTCCTGAACGAAGAATAAGAAGACGCGAGTCCAACGTGGAACACCTAACTACAAACGAAATGAACGAGACACACGAGACCGTTGCAACGTGCGGCACTTCAACGAGGGTGGAAGTAAACGATAATAATCAGACAACTTTCTCATCTAGTTTGTTGGAAAGCGTCACTAAAACTGCATCGGATTATTCCGATGAAACTCAGCCTTGTTCGCAACTAAAAATTCGGTCGCAACAGTCGCATATAAATAGTTCAGAGACCAAAGAAAATGAACTCTTGAGTTCGTCGTCGAAGAGGAATTCGGAATTTCGATTCAGCCCAGATCTGACGCTTGAGACGATGTAAGCTATAACTTCCTCAAATGTTACTTCGCTTATCACGTTGTTGTAGAATTGGGAGACTGCCCATAACTTGGCCCAGCTGTTTCAAGTTCTGTAACTGCCTAAAATGACCACAGCGTGCTCATCCACTGAATTTGGTGAATTAGTTGACCATGAGTCCATGACCAATCATTGAATAATAAACTCCAAACCAATGTAACACATGAATATAAAATTAATAATTAGATGAAATAAAAAGTAATCAGAGGTTCAATGGGAAGAAATTCAGAAGCCCCTAGGAAACCAATGAGGTTCCTGCTGGTAGGGCTCACCCTTTCTCACATGGGAATACAGCGATTGAGGCTAGGTGGTATGAAAGGGGTAGCGAATCGCTGAAACCCGAATCCCCAAACTGATTTCCGCCATATCCCCGAAAATGAAGCTGGATTGATGAAAAGAATTCTGCTTAAATGTAAGCTGGATCGATAAAAAGAATTTATGCAGAAGCCGGATTAATAAATGAATAGCGCTGTTTTGAGACAGTTTAGCGATTTTTAATAGTACATTGCTGTTTTCGGACTTTTTTGCCTTTTCATCGTTTTTGAGGATTCGGGTTTCGATGATTCGGGTTGATCCCGCATGAATGTAGCTTGTATCCTAAGTTCTTAACTAGTTAACTATATAAGCACCAACTCACATCTAAGGAGTATTTTATTTCAAGTAGTCAACATTTGGGTTTGAATAATTTGAAAGACCTAGACAACCGAATACCCCTCTTACTCATTATATTTTAGCCAATACTAATTATTGGTCTAAAGTTACAAACAGAACAGGTATGGTAAGGATTAATAGACAAGGTTTGAGTGAAGTAGTTTGCAAAGCATATGGGCAGCATGCTATTATCAGTATTTGTGCATGAGCTTGTTAGTCTGAAGAGCATTTATCTGAGAGACATTATGAATGTCAGTCCTGTTGAACATTTTAGTAGATCGAGTTATACTGTATTCATTGCAACCCAAGATAATCTGAATAATTCCTTTTTTTAGGATTAGCAGTCTTTTCAGTCTGGAGTTATAATTGGAAGCCCACAAAACACTGCCATAATTTGAATTTATATGAATTTAATATAGTGCCCCTTCAAGACGACTACTCAGAAGCGCTCCTGATCCAGGCCCGAGCAAAAAGAGAGATATGGGTGGATTATTATGTAACATAGATTATTTGGAAGAAGGAAAGAAAATGGTTAATCCTTTTATGCACTGGTCAGTAAATTTTGTGGGCTATTTATTTGTAGACGACGACAACAGGCACAGTTTGCCGATGAACGCAACTGGAACCAGTTTCACACACCAAGGAACCTGCTCCTCGCCATGGTCGGAGAGGTTGGAGAAGTCTCAGAGATATTGTGAGTCTTCAGTTACTGTAGAAGATCAGGACTACTAGATTAGAGCTGATCACATTCAGATTGATCAAATTGGATTGGATTGTAAGTTATCAATAAGCATTAGAGCATATTACAGATTTCATTGCAATTCGATAACCAAACTATAACGTTATATGCAGGTCCCCGTGAATTATGCGAAATCGTATAATTCCGAAACCACGGATCCTAGCCATCAACAATTACGTCGTCTGGTCGGTAAACTACAGCCCCTAAGGCTAATAATAGCATGGACAAGCCAATTATAGTTGATACTGACCGAAATTTCTTAACTTTTATGCAATAATTTGCGACAAATTTCCATTAAAAAATTTCTGCAGAAACTGCCAATTTATGCATTGACTATAGATAGTTCTCCGTAGCTGTGCACATGGCAGATTAATTAACTACGCATTTCCTACGGATGGTACTCGCTGTTGCTGGCCAGATTTGCCGCTACTATTCGGTTTGTACCCGGATCCGGCAAATAGTGCATCCAAATACTTGGATTCGGTACTCAGTGGAAATTATCTACTCGGTTATGCCCTACTTAAATACAATGTAAAAGTAACGAGAGTTTCATATCAACCATTCAATTATAAATATGTATGCTATATCAGTGGTGTGATTCTATTAAAGACCCACAATGCCAATCTGTAGTAGACATATATGAAGTGTGAAGCCAAAACCTTGCAGTTTCTTTTAGCTCAAGATATAGGTCATTATTTGTGAGGCCGGGGGTCAAAACTCGCCGTTTGTCGGCTCCTAGTTATTGAGATAAAGGCTGAAATAAGTGAGAGAGGTCAAAAACACAGAAAATCGTGTTATGGTATATTGTTACAAACACATATGTCTGCTTTCAATATCTGAAATTAAAAATGTTGAATTCAATTATTCAGTTGGAGAAAATGACTTGATGCATGTGGTGTCAATATTTGCACTGCTAAATTTGCATGTTGTCAGAGGTAAAAAACTTAATTTTCTTCTACCTACCTGCCATAATTTGCAAAGTAGTAACCAGATGTAGATGCTTTATTTCATACATAATATAGCCCTTTATTGTGCATAAATATTCTTTATTTCATACATAATATAGCCCTTTATTGTTCATAAATATTCTGGAGCGTTCGAGTAATGGTTGCTAAGAATTTTGATGACATGAATATTCTGAATCTTTGACTTCGATCTTTTTAGTTGTTATGATTTTACTAATGTAAGAGACAAACGGGTGTAACTTAAGTTAGAGAAAAGATATTTTGATTCTGTAAAAAGTATTTGGAAGCACATGCATTGTGAAATATGATTTAATAAAAAAAGTAAAAAACGACAAGTGTTGGGCTTTGATCCCCGGCCCCACATTTCGCCTGATGAGACTGGCAACGAATTACATTTACGGAACCAAAAATAATATTCATTATAGTTTTTTTCATCTCATCCTAAGAGAATAATTTAATGTTAAAATACAGACTTTGTAACAGACCAGGCTTTCATTTTGTGCTAATCGATATTTTGTCTTATTCACTTTTGTCTTCAGGGATTAGATTGATTTTAGAATTATCAGCTTGTGTAAATTGTGGACCTGTAATTCAATTAGGGATGTTATATGATAACCGGAATTCCAGTTACCGGTTTGAAAATGATAACTGGTTTATGTCATTTGCAAACCGATATTCGAATTGTTTTTCTTTTTTTTCGGCTTATAGTTTATCTTACCTATCCCGGATTAATTCCAATAAGAAAATGCTCAAGTAAGTCGGTCAACTTCAAAGGTACAGACGCGGCTAAGCGAAATATTTCCCAATCCGCGTCTTCCAACAGAGTGATTAATAGCTGCCAATTGCTAATAAATGCCCCTTTTGTCAAGACAAGCCTACCGTGGGAACATAAGCTAGGGGAAGGGTTACCCGAGCCGACTCAGATAGAGGAAGACCTGACTTTAAAGCACCCACTTAAACACTTTGGTATCGAGTGTTGACGCTGAACTGCATACAAAATACATACACACTGCATACACGAAATGACATGCAGCCGTAGCGTTGTATTATATTACAATTTACAATATTTTTATTAGAACACCTATAAAAACCAGTAATCCGGTAATCGATTTGCCCCAAAAACCGGTATTAACAACCCTAAATTCAATGGTGTAGCTGTTATCATTATTGGCTAATTTTTCATCAACAACTCTTATTTTGATTTAATTTCATTTTTATTTAAATTATGATCAACAAAACAGTGTATTATAAATTTTCTAAAAATTTTTATTTGCATCTATGTAAATGACAGTTAGACTTATTATATTAAAATTGAACATTTGTTGTTTATAGCCAGTGGAAAAATGAAGTTCAGGTTGGTTTACCAGGTCAGTGAAATAAATTTTTATGTCAGTTTAATACTAAGTTGGTTTACCAGGTCCGTGAAATACTTTTTTATTTCAGTTTAATACTAAGCATTTGTGATCGCTTTGATACCAAATATTCTAGGTGGATTCATAATCTTTAGAGTGGCGTCAAATGGCCCAGATGTCCAGCTGTTCATTGTTCTGACATTTGATCTCTTCATAGATTGAGAGGTATGTTATATATTTGTGCTTTAACATAACATGATTGACTTTCGAGTAACATTAACCAATTGATCTAGTGCTGCTGTTGCTGCTATTATCGTGAAAGTAGCATCTAGTAGATGCTTTGGCACCATTGGCCTTGAATGAAATGTAAAGTAATTAATACATGTATTAGAAAATGTGTGTATTACATTTCAAATTTTCTGAAAACTATAATTAATAAATTATCAAGAGTGGATCAACATAAATTTAGTTTGCATTAAAACATTTTTTTAATAACTCTAGATTGGTCTGAAGCTGATGTCACACATCTATCAGAGGAACTGAGTGATGTACTGATCTACTTGATCCGCTTGGCAGAACAGTGTCACATTGATCTACCAGCGGCTGTTCTTAGAAAGATTGAAATCAATCGTGGGAAATACCCAGTAGGGCGTGTCTACGGATCAAGCAAAAAGTATAGCGAATACAAGAATGATCAGCAGCAGCACAGAAGCGGTGCTACTCATCAAGGGATCATGTCGGACGAACAGTTTGCAGAATTGCTGGAATAAGATACAAAGTTTGTAAATGACTAGGGATCAATCTGGTTTGTCTAAACTGTATCAAAGGAACAGTTATTAAGAACATTTGGAATCCATACAAGAACAGTTTACAGAACCACTCTGTATTCATGACTAGTTCTTTCTTTGGCAATAAACTGATTCTTATGCATCTGGAGTAATAGATGTCAGTTTAAAATTTAACGTTGTTCTTACATAAAATGTGTTGCTTTCACAAATCAGTTACCTTGACTGAACTACTTTTTAATTAATACCTTTTCATTAATCAGTCACTCAGTTAATAAATTTGTCAAACTTTGGTCATCCAGTGAATGATGTTGGCTATCAGTGCGCTCCATCCGGTTTGGTGGCTGTAAAAAATACAAGAAGGATCTGTAAAGACTGGTGTATAGCTGCCGGCTCTAACTTGGGAAAATTGTTTTGAAAAGTTCCATATATACCCAATTTACACATGGGGTAAGTTCAACATAAATACATAGCAGTAGAATAAAGAT
The DNA here is from genome assembly GCA_959347315.1 of Bimastos eiseni. Taxonomy (NCBI): domain Eukaryota; kingdom Metazoa; phylum Annelida; class Clitellata; order Crassiclitellata; family Lumbricidae; genus Bimastos; species Bimastos eiseni. Next base: position 32,155,427 of record OY365806.1, read on the forward strand.
ATCCCTTTAAAAGCTAACCCTGAAAGGCAACTAGTTTATGAAGTATTTATTTCCTCAAGCTTGCCACGTGAACTTGCCCAAACCTATTTGTCCATAAATAACTTGGTTGGAACCGTTGTTGGGTATGAGTTAACTCAGATGAGATTAAACTCATGAATTAACTCATTGGCACATTTACGAGTTTGAATTAACTCGCCTCAAAGAGTATGAGTTTGATTTAATTCATAATTTCTGTGAGTTTGAGTTATAAATGTCAATTTTAAACTCAACTCATTATATATTCGACAGAAATGCAGTTATGGCAGCAATATTTCACCCGCAATTCAAGCTGCGGTGGTTGGTTAGTTGTTGGACTGTGGTGTTTACTTTGACTCAGTAATAATAACCTGAGTTATCCATTAATAATAACAGTAGCACTAGTAAATTAGTAATAATAAACTGATTATTGGTCATTCCAGCTCAACTCAACCAATGATGATCTAGCAACGTGTGGTAAAAATTTCAGCCAATTCGGAGATGGTCGGGTGGGAACCTTCCTCAAAATTGGTTGAGTTGAGCTGGAATGACCCTTATGCCATTTCATGGTAACTGCATATGAACAACATTCGATTGGAATGTGCTAATATAAGACATGTGTGAGTTGATGATTTAACTCATTTAACAACTGAGTTTGAGTTAACTTATTTCACAGAGGATGATTTGAATTTGAGTTTTAACTCATTTTGAGGTGCATGAGTTGAGTTTTGATTTAACTCATTTCTTGTCTGAGTTTACCCAACACTGGTTGGAAGTAACTCATTTAACAGCCAAGTTCTTGATGTGGCACTATTGGAAAAGAAATTACAGTTAGCAACTTCTATACAAAATTCCCAGTTATACAAAATTCATGATTTTTGCTTGTTGAAGTATAATAATATTACTGACACTTAACTACAATTAGTTTAAACTTCAAGCATCTGAATATTGATGTACTTATCATTTTGTACTATCGAACACGTCTACTTCCATCTGAGAGGCCTTTGACTGCTCTACCTAGGGGCCAGGAATTTCCCTGCCCAGTAGCCTGGAACTTCTATGCCCAGAATTTCAGTCGGAGACCTGGATACTACTGCCGTTGGACAGTTTTCAGAAGGCCTGATATAACAGGCTTTTAGACTTTATGATTGGTGTGCTGTCATCAATTAAACAAGTGCCTCTGGAAACTAGTAGTAATGGTCAGCATACCTCGCACCATGACCTTGACCTGTGTCTGGGTTGTAGAATTCGTAGAACTGAACCATTCCCTTCCAGTGTGGATCCTGCACAAACAGCTTGTTTTTACCTACAATGAATATTGTCAACTGATTCTTACAACTTCTATGGCACATTTAAAATCAACTTCAACATTTATTGCAGTGCTACTACAGCAGCACAAAACATTACCAATTAGTAGCTTATGTTTGAACAGATCATCGGTCTGTCGGTAAGTCAAACTGGAAAACTTAGATTTTATGTAAGATATTGAATAAAACTGATGAATGAATGAAATTGTGTGTTAAATAAATAAGACTAATAATAATAAATATTTAAAATATGCATGATACTTGATCTCCAATAAGTAGAGTTCTAGCGATTTTGAAGTGCAATCAATAAACAGTATTTAGTAATATTGAAAAACACACTTGATATGCTTGTCATATAATGATTTCCTGGAGTAAAAGATAAAAATAATGGCTGACCATTCAGTGGACGGTGCCCCTTAGAGTCCAGCAGGAACATAGCTGCAATTCGCTGACGGATTTCGTTGGTCAGTTTGTGTAGAGGCAGATGTCTCTGAGACCCAGTTGGAAATGTGAAGGAGAGAGCCTCCGTAAAGTAATCACCATAAGTGTCGAGTGCTTCCAGAAGAAGATAATTCACTGAGCAAAAAATTGTAATTAGAATTTAAAATGTGATGCAAGGTAAATATTTTAGCAGATAATTTTAATGCAATGCAACTTAGTGTAAATTGTAATGTAAAGAAAATTAAATTGTAAATGTAGTCTGCACCATGCTGTAATTAATATTATAAAAGGTCACATGTAGTGCAAATTGCACTATTGCATTGTAACATGAAATGTATTGTAATTTTAACCTATTTTATTCTATTAATGGACTGTTAAGCACCTCTCACAGTACAACCTAAGCAGAGGTCTGACAACCTTCAAAAGATCTTAAAAGAGCAACAGAAACAGTAGTCCACAAAGATACACAGCAAAGGGCATTGGCATTATGCTGAGCAGAGAAATGGACGCAGCACGGATCCTTGAGGAGCGCTGAATTTACAGGAACCATGAGGTTCATGAGTTACTTAGAATAACTATTTGGGTACAATCAGTAAGATGAGTGAAACCAAAAAGAGGGAGGCCACTAAGACCATAGGTCACTTAGAAGCGACAGAATATCAGGGTGTACCATATCGAATGCTGACGATGTATCAAAGAGTGCAAAGAGAGTAACATGGGATTTATCCAGAGAGAAGAGGAAGCAGAGCAGTTTCAGTTGACTGATTTAATATGGTACAGGTTCTCAGAATTTTGAGCAACCTTTTGCATAGGTCCTGACATAGGTTCATTACACTTGTTTGAAAAATGTCTTAGCGCTTTTAAGTATAACAACTGCTGCTGAATCATAATGTAACATGACTGCAGCATAAAATGTAATCTGCATAAATTGTAGTTTACAACATGATGTAAAGAATATTTTATTGTAATGTATAACTCAAAATTTAATTTTTAAATGCAATGAAACAAATGACAGCACAAGGCACAATTGATGTAATGTAAAGTGGAATGTTTTGCAAACTGCTGTGTGATGTAAACTCCAGGCTTTCCATTTCTTTCTAAGTCTCTTTCTGATTGTCTGAGTGTCCCTATCTCTGCCTCTTGTAATGTGTTTTTGAAATAACCAACTATAAGCATAGATACAATACAATACTAATTTATAGTGCACCACTCACGCCTACAGTGACTAAATTTAAATATCTATACAGATCATGAATAAGTTGGTGAACCCTCTGTGATTGGTTTTAGAATTGTGCTTAAGAAATTTTAAGTAGTTTAAGATAATTATGATTATTTGATTTATTGAAATGTATTCCTTTTTCACGCAAGGGGTCATTGCATAATGACATAACGCTGAATACGATCGTTTTTGACCCACCCACCCACCCTGTAACGCATCATAACGTTTATTTTTAATTAATAACGTATAGTTTAACAATAAAAAGCTTTACCTAACGTTCAGCTAACCCACCCACCCACCCCCGTAACCCACCCTCAAGCATTACGTAATTATGCAATGACCCCCAAATGAATTGAACTGAGCTGAGTCAATTAAAAGCCAATCCAAACAAGAAGTGTGTCTTAAGCCCACTCTGTAACACACTGTCTTGACATTTCTTGAACAACTACAGTTTGGCAATCAAACACAGACTGGCAGAAGATAAGTACAGAGTCGTCCATCTAATACAAAAGCCTTAGAATGCACTGTTTTTGTATAAAGGACTTACTGCAGATCCAAACGGGTCCCCTCCAATTGCTGTTGCCTCCGAACAAAGAACAGTTCGAATCACCTGGACTATAAGAAATGCTGTAATTCTGCCCAAGTATCTTCACACTGTATTTTTTAGCTCCATAGACCTTTAATTAAAAGAACATGTAATGTAATGCAAAACAACATCTGTATAATGCCTCTCAGTTGAGACCCATAATGTTCATATGAGAAAATCAACCATCCCCTAGTCACCTCATGCTGTCAGTTCGTTGGACTCTAGCGACCAAAGGTGGGGGAACTTGTTCCCCTCGACCCCTCCAGATCGCCACTCCTGCTCCAGGTTTATTCTGGTTTTTTTGCAATCATACTCTTGTCAATTTTAGCCATAACCTATCTAAGCTCATCTAATCCAATGTCATCTGATCCAATTTAAGATGTTGCCAGTTATGTTACCTATGATAACAACCATGTGCCAACATCTAAGCGTAAAAGCACCAAGACCTGCTGCGAACAATTGTGATAAACCTCTGCCAGAGGTTTCAGCAAGAGTTTGCCATATTAAGCCAAGAACTTGTGCAAAGACATGGCCAAACTTACCTTTGATAATGACCTAATGCCAAAAGGTGCCAAAAACTCTGACTCGTCAAGAAGATAGCACAGCAGAGACTTGAACTGCGAGTGGCTAATCAAACTGAGAAGATGACTGCCATTGTCATCTGCTGCCGAATCAACATCACTCTACAAGAGCATTTCCATCATATTTCCATAATAATAAGCAATAAATTTTTCTGATAATTTTTCAACTTCTGCTGAAACATGTATCACAAGGCTATAAAAATAATTAATACCTTGTCTATATTGAAGATAAAATGTATGTACATATGTATCGATGCACTTACAACAGCATACTTTAAGTGCTCTACTAAGCACTGCACACATGAACTTTTCCAAATAAGTGCATTTTAGGATTGCTTTAAAATGTTTGCTGGTAACAGAGCAAAAATGAAACAACATGCATATGTAGGAGATAACTGTTCCAAGAGGAAGCTTCAAGATATAACAAGGCTTGATGGGCTCAAGTTGACGTACAGAATCATGGCAACTGCATATCTCCACAAGCACAAATACACAATTATCACCAACTGGTTAACTTGACACAACTACTTAGAGCTCCCTGATGTATATATATCAGAGCAGTGTCTGCCCAGCAGGGAATCTCGAATTTTAGTCTCTCCTCGATTAAGATCCAGTGGAGCACGTCGTTCATATAATCCGATATATTGATAGAGATTGACCAGTTGACAGTTGATGCAATTGAGGACAGATTAAGGTGACTTCATCTTGAACTTCAACAAAAGTCTGTATTGACAGAATTTGAACAGCCAAAGCACATCAGAATAAAAGGCTATGTGAGAGAATCACACTAAACTCCAGACTGCACTAAATGACCGATGTCTGACATGAGGTTGCAGATGACTAGTTCTTGGAATTTGGTCTTAACCGCTTTGTCAATCTTTGAACATGCCAGTGTGACTCAGCCAGATGCAATGCATCTTCATCGAGTTTAACTTGAACACATCCATACTGTACTTTTCTACAATATCCTGCATAGATGACACACAAGCAAGTGCATCTGATGGATGACAAGGTCTGCTCCTCAGATGAATATCATTCGCATGGCATAATGGTTTACCATGCTTCCAATGCAGTGATGACATTAGTCAAGTCGGCCATGTATCCGGCTATATGCTGGATGTACTCCACTGGCTCCCCCTCCAACAGCGAATCTCATGCAGTATCAACTCTTTGGTATGGCGGTCCTTCTTTGTCTCACCCCTGCCTATCTTCGTGATCTCTGTTAACTCTACTTTGAGTGTACTGGGTCGCCGCTCTCTCTGCTCTACTGTGCAAGGCCTGCTGCTAAACAGAATCGTGCCTTCTCAGTGGTTGGGCCCTCGCTCTGGAACATGCTCCCGTTGGTGTTGCGGTTGTTGCCAATGGTCCACTCAGACTCATTTTATACTCGCCTTAAAACTGTTCTTTTTAGTCGTGCTGGAGTCGGTAGCGCTCCTGAAAAAGACGCTATATAAATCTCTGTAATGAATGAATACATTCTGAGCCCATGGTTACCATTCTTATTTCCTCATTGAGCACAGACTTAAACCAGTTCAGATTTTGATCACCAATTCCGTATGAGGTGTTAGATCAATATATCATGAATTCATAATCAACTGATGTTACTTACATCATGGAGAGCAAGCAGCATGATATGCCCAGAGTCCATACATTTGCAGATGCCATGAGCTCAGTTTGAGCAGAATCATCTTCATATTGGGTCAAGTACAAACGCTCTTGATAGAGAAGACAATATTAACCTTTTCATTTCTCTGCCATTTATTATTCAAATCTGACCAGATGGCACTAAATTGATGTGCATGATAGGTGTATCTGACCTCTCTGTCCCTTGTAGGCATCAGGGATTTTCTTGGTCATGTAAAACAGATAATCCTTAGCTGTGATGAATTTTGCGACTTGCACAAGATGCCCAGAAGTGTTGCCACGTATTTCTAGTTGCCAGCTGTCTGTTGAATGCATGATAGATTTAGGCTTTCCCAAAAGCAAAGCTCTTTGTCTTGGAAGCTAAATCCATTCACAGCAATTCTCGTTTAGCCCTGTTCTTTTGTAATAGCGCTCAGCTCGTCCAATTGTTCGACTCATCACCTGGTAAACGAAGTTAAGTCATTACGTGGAAAGGTTGCATCTGACACCAAGAGAAGGCGATTGAAACAGGTGGTTGATGTATGTTTAAATATACGTTAAACACGTCTGTGCAGGAAAAAAATCGGCCTCTTAAAATTGTGAGCCTTGATGAGCAGACATGCACTGAGATATGGAATGCTGTAGATCAGTAAGCCATGGTTGAAGACAGATGGAGGTTCAAAGACGACCAACCGGGTTGCAGTTATCTCTTTTGATGACCAAATCAAAACGAGCACTGTGCGCTAATGCAGAGGCATTGTGATGTACTTTTTCATACTGAAACTGGCATGAGCTGTCTATGCTAATCAACAGTGCAGATCATCTGCAGGGATGATGAGGTCTCATATCATGACCAGCTGGCAACTACATTGGTGATGAGGTTTTGAAAAAGGACTGCAGACACCTCAAGAAATACTGAGATGGCAGTCGAGATCCATGTCGGTAGATGGCAGAGACCTTTCGCTCATGCAAACACACCCAGTGAACTCACCAAAGTGCCAGGACCATCAACAATTGTATTGTATTTTCATTTATTCAGTTATGCCAATTTACATGCAAGTTGAAAATGTCATCAAGTTAGAGCCTGAGAGTAATTAGCAAATACAGTTGAACATAATGCACATTAGGCAGTTCCTATTGTTAATAATGTTATGTTGTATTGTGTTATGTTAAATCAGCTACTCAATGCAATTAATAAGCTTAATTGATTGCGCAATGAATTACTTAGAAATGTACCTCCTCTGTAGAAGGCTGAGCCCTCTTCAACCGGTCAAGAGCCTTGGCTAATTCAACCTTAAAAATCATTAGGTGGTCGTATGAGCTTTGCCGAAGCATAATGGCAGGAAACAGGCTGACAAGGCCAACAAGGGATCGAACACGAAGAACAACGGTCGATCTGTCCTCTTTTACTGTTGCCCGATCGTAGAAGAAGCCATCTGCCACATCCCACAGACCTATAGATGACATACAACAGCTAAGTATATATAGAAAGATACATAAAGTCAATAGAAGGATAAAACAGCTGAAACTCATCACCATTTTGATGTGGAACCTACGTAAATTGTTGCTTTATGCTGATTTGTCACACAAATTTCTTTGGTTGATTAATTGATTGATAAATACATATATATACACTTACCTAAATAAACAAATAGTTGAGTCATAAATACCTAGTCATAAATAAATACACAAATAAATTAGCAAATACATAAACAAATAAATAAATAAATGCATAACTGTCCTTGTAAATATGTGTAAAATATGTGTAAAAAAGGCAACTTATAGTAATTACTCATTTAGTATATAAAAGACCACCTTTCAAAAAAAATAAAGGGTGCTGCAACATACCCATCTATTTTAACTTTTAATCAATTGATTAATTAATTACCATAGTTTGGGTCATGGATTGCTTCTGCAATAGACACAAAGTGACTAAGGTAAGTGATTGCAATGGATTCAAAGCTGTTGTCTGTTTTGGACAATTCCAATGCCATCTCCATCATACACCTTGCGTAGAATGCCATCCATGCCGTGCCATCAGCCTACCATCAACCAACCAGTAAAATACATATATACAAAGCATCAAAAATCAAACAACATGCCACTATATATATATGTATATATATATATATATACAAGTTTAATAAGAAACATAATGTGTATTTATGTATGTACAAATCAAGACACCTAATATAGTGCATCTAACGTACTGTACAGAACTACTGTATATCAATAAATAAAATATTTAATCAGCAATCAGGCAACTGGTGATGAATCCATAAAACTTGACACAGCACCTCTTGAAGAAATCTACTCTGTGCTGGCCAATATGATGTTAAATGTCATTAAGAACTAATATAATATATCAGTTAGCGGCTTGATTTGGAGCACCATCAGATGATGCATTGTGCATTAGATACTGGCATGATAAAAGTTACTAACTAATTAAAAATATATATAACAGAGTCAATATTTCTAGAAATAAAACAAATAGGCTTCAATTGGGCCTACTCGAATGAGTTTTATAGCACCATTACCATGATGCCCAAAACATCAATCAAAATGAAAATATCAACAAATCCAGTGACCTGTTCAAGAATAACTCCTTCAGGAGGCAATGATCGGTCAAAAACAGAGATGTTATCCATGCCAAGAAATCCACCACTGAATAGAAATCTTCCAAAGACATCGATCTGATTCATCCACCTGTTGTCAGTTTAATCATTTTGTTTATTAAGCAATTTATTATTTTTTTATAATCACACTCAATTTAACCTGAGTAATACATTTGCTGGAAGTAGTCATGACAGAACAGTTAAGGATCTGCCAAGACATATACAAAACAGGCATATGGCCAGAGGACTGACTAAAGTCCATCATAGTACTAATAATACCAATTCAAAAGAAGTCAGATGCAACAGTATGCGAGGTTCATCAAACCATTTGCCTCCTCAACCACATGTAAAAGTCACGATAAGAATAGTTAGCAAAGTAAGTACAACAAAGACAGAGGCAGTCTAGGGGCTAGGAGACATTCAATTCAAGCTTAGAAAGGGCATGGGAATTACCGACCTTATAGAGACACTAAGAGTACTGACAGCGAGGAGCTGTCAGAATTGTCAGGAAATGTATGTGTGTGTGTGTCTGTTTCTTTAAGAAAATTATGAAAAAATTTGATATTTGACTTGGGAAGGTCATTTCAATGCATTTAGGTGGGTTGGAATGGATTGGAGAGATTGAAACTTGTGCATTGAGACAGAAGATGTGAATAAGTATAGCCTCCAGCCACACTGTTAGACCACTGAGCGAGAGGAGTGGTGACGTCGGACAATCGAAGCGATCTAAGAGGCAGAGCACTGGAAGAAGAAGAATATATTAAGATCCCACAGTTGTTACTAACATCATTATTGTCGCTGTTAATCTTATTTTTAATAAAAGGCACACACGATTCTTCAGCATTACGAATTTTAGTGAAACATTGTTCTGGATAAGCTACGCTCATTGCTAATGTTTTTCTAATTATTTGTAATATTATTACTACCATTATCATTATTACTACTATCACTATGATTATTATTACTATGACACTGATTATCTTCATATGACCTATTTTATCATCATCATCATCACTCTCATTGTCATCATGATTTTTATCAGCACCATTGATAGTTATCACAACTAGTCAATTTCTGACCACTAATAACAAATATTTATGAGCACATAGAGAGAGATATGTACCAGTTGAAGTTGAGAGTGAGCTTGTGGAAGCAACTCTTGAGAAAGTCCAAGTCACAGTTATATTCAGAGCCTTGTCTTCGACTGAGATGGAGACAAGCCCATGCATGAATCGGTGGATTTATTGTAGCACTAAAGTCGAATTCACAACCTGGTAACTAAATGGGACATTACATACAAATAATAATATCTTTGTTTAATTTCAAACTGATTAAACAAGCGCCAATTATGTTAAGAATCTTAGAATTCATGCGTCTTAAAGAATTTATACACCTTAAAGAATTTATACATATCCAAAGACTGTCAAATATACCCTTTAGTACCCAAACAATGCTGCACATTCTGGAAGGCTTTTGACAAGAATGCTCTCTATCTTGTTCAAAAATTCATGTACACCATAGTGTCACAGTAGGTCAAATTACATAATATGATTACTTTACTTAATTATCAAACGGATTTAATCAATTTCATAAAGGCTGTTTGTAAACATTTGCTAAACACAGTGTATGCAAGAGAAAGTCCAAGACAGAAGCAGACACGATAAACATCCTCTTCAGTATTTGTGTAATCATTATCAGGTTTTTGTAGCACTTCTTTGAGTTATATACCTCCTGTTTAGGATATTCTCGCCAACAATGACGAAACCATCACCTCAACAAAGAGAATCACTACCACTATCAAACTCTACCAATCCTATAACCAACCTGTCCATTTGGATGTTGATATCTATCGGATAGGACGAGTAGGAGCTGTGATTTAGCAAAATCAATATCAATATCCGCAAAAGGCAGCATCTGAAATGCTAGGTCCCACGGTGCATACTACCAACAAACAATTTAAAACCAGAAAAAATAGCTAATAACTCAACTTCAGTGACATCATAACATTGTGTACAAGACATCAATTGATGATCACTTCAAATGAAACAGTAGCAAGCAAATAGTATATGCCCACGCATATGTGCATGTATGTATGCAGACATGTTACATGTTGCTTTTAACCCTTGCAATTCAACAGGCCAGAAAACCAGTCTGCCATAAAGATGCTCATATACCAGAAAGGCTGCTGGCCTGACTATCTACCATCTATACCTATTGTATAGTACTAATAATTCAGCAGGGATTCACCTAGAAACAAAATTCCTGCCCTGCTATGCTGAAAGCTTGCAATACCTACATGGGAAGCACAAACAAATTTACAACAATGCAGAAACCATAATAAGTGGTCTAGACAGCTCATGGTAAAATTCCTTCTTTGATGTGCATGCAATTTCTATGTAATAGACAATTGTTACAATCCACACAGCCAATCCAGTAAGTGACGTCATACATTTAAGATGTTCACAGATAAATTGTGTAATGATTTCATGGGAGCGATTCATCTACCCTTGTAACCTTGGTCACATCATAAGTTTGATGCCTATGCATGCAACCTCCTGGGACAATAGTGTTAATATATGTTTGCTACTTAATAGTGTTAATTAGAAAATCCACCATTGATAAGCTCCTGTTGGACATGCACAGTATGACCAAAAACTTGTTGATCCAGAGTGAAGAGATGACACCATGACACCATTTACACAGTTCCTGATCTGCATTTTATAGAGAATCACAAACAATGACACCTGATGAAGATCAATGCAACAGTTACTTTACCATCCAGCAGTCCATAGCAGATGGCTTAAAAGGCAGCATACGCATGCATGTATATATGCAAGTGAACATCTATACAATACATTTAAAGAGTCACTGCTTACCCAAGGAAACTCCCATTTGTCGGGCATTGATATGACATCACTGTTGCGTAAATGCCTCCATCTGGGATTCCGTCTCTCAGCTGCTGAGCCTGTTGATGCAAGAAAAATAAGAAATAGGCAAACTTGTATGGTAGTGAGCAGGTAGGTACATGCAGGATGTAGGCAGGTAGCTAAAGAAGTAAGTAACAAGTAACCAAATCGAATTAGTTGGATCTGTCATTAGACTAGAAGAAGAGTCAAATATAGATGCCATAAGATATCAGGTGATAAGTTATAAAAAAAATAGAACAGACCATCAGAACAGAATAGATAAAAGAAGATTTTCTTACCTGGTGTAATGGTCTGTCCATCAAAATAGTAGAATTGTTTTGACCAACACAATCCAGAGTAAGCTTGACGTACCAACAGCCTTTCATCAGAACTTAAAGAACCTGGTATGACCTAAATGCAAAATAAACACTAATAAAATAACAACCAATCACATACTTATAATGGTAGCAGTAATTGCCATTATTATTATTATTATTTACTACGATAATAATAATTATGTAGATATGACTGTGCTCTAGTCTAAAAAAATGTACAGATAGCAAAGGCATTAAATATTTATTCCTCACATAAGTTTCTTGTTTGTTCCTGAGGTATGTGCAATGTACACATGTATCAATCCATCAAAAACTTAATATAGCACCCTTTGAAGATATCTACTCAGAGTCACATCTGGCCCACCCATGACTGAAAAGAACAGAGAGGTACAGAATACAGATGGAGAATTCCTTAGGTAGGAGATGCAGCTACAGAGGATATATATATATATATATATATATCTATGTATATGCCCATTGCAGATGGGTTGGGCCCACAAAAGAGAAGGCCTGATGTTATAATACAGAAATGCATTCAAATGGGATGATCACAAGCATCTCACAGCGCAAGGGTCAACAGCCACTATTGGCGGAAATAGACGACAGAGCTCCTGTAAACAAACAGGTGCAGTACCAATGGGGCAACGCCACACTAAAACAGACACCCTACAGGTTAGCGGCTGTTGTGTAACTCTACCCAATCGCGAATGCTCCGAGTGACTGCCGTTTTTAATCTAGAGCATCCACAAAGTATTTCAAATGAACTACCTCTTTATGAAGTGGCTAATGCAATGTCAGACTTCTCATCTCATTTTCCAACAAAACATTACCCATGACATTCAGTAACAAATTAGCAAGTTAAGTGTAATGCATTTTTAAATATCTGAAAATATTAATAACTTGCTTCATAAACAGTTTTTTACAACTTGTAATGAGGTCATACGATGTCACTATTACATGGGTTTAAAAAAATTCCTTTGTGAAAAAAATTCTTAAAGAAATAACAATTATTAGACCGTTCATCTTGAAAATGGGGAATATCATATTTAAACAGATCTGTAATTTCTGAAGCAGTGTAAACAGTTTTGTGAAATTGTCAAGAATTGATCATAATTCTCTCCACAGTCAATCCTGAAATTATTTTTGGAAATCTCAATCAGCTGCAGAGGAATTGCATTTTGTCGGGTGGTAGTTTTATTGAGCCCTTTGTATATAATATTATTTTATCACTGGGAGAGCCATAAACATAATGTGAACATTAATATCACTACAACTATCATTATATTTATTATGAATAACACTGGCAACTGAATCATAGATATTAATATCATTATCAACATTATGATTATCGTTAGCATTATTTCTCATTGTTATAAAACTGCCTTACGGAATTATAGAACTGGTCAGTTTCCTGTTGACGCTGGTTCATTACATCCTCAAAAGCCTTGTTGAACAGTTGACTAGGGGGACAGTCTTCCCTGTGCAAACGACAGCGGACCTGAGCCATGCAGCCAGAAGGCACTGTCAGTCGATAGTGAAAGGCACATTTGGTTCCCTGTCGTAAGAGTTTGGCAGACTGGTCATCTGAATAAAAAAATACACAACACTTGCTGTAGGCCTACATAAATAATAACAAAGCCCTATGTTAAGTGTCTATGCATTCATATATGCATACATATATATAGATATAACATATATAAAAACATACATCTACATATATATATATATAGACATATTCATCAAACACACACATATATACACAGACAGACATAGAATACATATATAAACAAATTACACGTGCATACACAATACACATACACTGACTTCCCATCAATGCACGTATCCACTACAAGATCCCCTTTCTGGTATCCAAAGCCAAGCTAGGCAGTGTCCCAAGATATCTGTCTGACTAGAATGCCGTTATCTGCAGCCTCATCTCATTCCTTGCACTCTGCTGATCGTCTTGATGTTTTGGTTCCTAGGACAAGCCTTGGCTTAACGCCAGGCATTTGCCGTTGTGGGTCCATCTGCCTGGAATGACATTCCTTCGTCACAAAGAGCTAAACTAATGACTGGCTTCTCTCCATAGGCCTCTCAATCCTTAAAGACAATTCTTTTTCCCTGTGGCATAACTGTTTCCCCACAGTTTCCATGCTGAGAGCATCTCTGAATAGTTATTCTACAGGAGGCACTATATAAAATGATAGATATGATACGATATAATCACATATATACAAATATAAAACTGCATAAACTAAAAAAATTCTTAAAAAATAAACCTTTGATGATGTAATCATGGAACGAGTCCTTGAAGTGATTCTTGTCGGTAATTGTGATTACATCTGCGATATCTTTTTCCACTTTTGAAAAGTTTGTTTCATTATTTGTAAACAGAATTTGTGGCTGTGACGTGTCCGTTGAGAAAATGTAATTGCCTGTAAATGAAATTAAAAGAAGTGGCATTAGAAGAGAAATAGTTCAGAAATAAAACAAAGTGGTGGAGGAGGAGGTTGTGAAGGTAAAGAAGGAAGAGGAAGAGGAGGGAGCAAGAGAAGCAAGACCAGGAGACAAAATTGGAAGGCAAGAGAAGTAGGAGGAAAAGGGTTAAAGAAAAAGAAGCAGTCAGGAAAGATGAAGATGGAAGACAAGAAGGAGAAAGAGAGCAGGGAAGGTCACATAGAAGGAAAAGAAAGGAGATGGAAGAATAGAGGGAAAGATGAGACAGAGGATGGTACAGGCAGAGGAAGAAAGGAGGAAGACAAGTAGATGAGGAAAGAGGAGGAAGGGTACTAGCAGTAGCAGGAGGAGGAAAGTGCTATGTAGTGTGGATTGTGGATTGAGAAGGGGATGAAGACTTTCAGGATGAGGATAGGATAAAAATCAGCAAAAGAACAAAGAGGAGGAGGGCGATAAAAATGAACGAATGAAGACTAACCCAATGACGCAATTCCTGAACACAAGACCTGTTTTGCTTTCAACTTCATCATAGGCTGAATGGCTGAATCGAATTTAGGCCCCTGTGACCATGTATTCCTTAAACAAAAGAAAAATCCATTAAATAAGCAATTAAGTCATTTAATTGGTAAGTATTTGTGGCAATTTCTATATCTTTCATAAAGTTACAATTCAAGTTTATTTGTTTTATTCACATAAAGTATATTTGCCTGTTTGTTAAAGGGATATACTTAACTCTCTTTCTCAGCTATGTTGCTTTTTTATTATTTTGACCATTAACACTTAAAGTGAATGCAAATATTTAAAATCTTTAAAAATATATGCATGCTGTATATTATTTTGTTCATATTTTATACCCAAAAATATTCAGTGTTGAAAAAGATGATGAATTAATGTGTTAGCCACAATGCTAGTAAATAAATGAAACATCAGAACAGCAATATTAAAAAATCGTAACTCCATAAAACGCTATGAACAGAACAAAATTAAACAAAATAACTTCTAAATGTAACCAAAATCAGCTTCTGTTTTTCAATGAAGAGGTCAGCCTCACAATGTTTGTCACCATCATCTTGAAATTTCAATCTTCTGCCTCATCAAATATATTTGATTGGCATTGGTTGAATGATGCATTATTATTATTTATTTATTTGTTTGGACTTGGCTGATGAATAAAAGACATTAGACTACAGAGAAGTGATTAATTATTGAGAAGGATCTAGAAGAAGATGTGACCATTTCAATTTTGGTGGCTGGATGTAAATGTCTATAAACATCGTAGCCTAAAGATACATTTCTAACTTCACCGATGGAAAAACCCACACGAGGGACCTTCAGGAATGTACAATGTTTCGTCTAACTAAGGAATATAATTGAACTTTAAATATAGCTAATTACAGACAAAGGAGGTGCATTATTATTGAGCAGTCACTATCAATCATGATTGCTGCGAAAGCCTTAACTGCAGTAACCATTAGTAGAGGGATCAAGGATTTGCAACTTGAAAACAGACTACAGAATATAAGCGAGCAGGACCAGGACAAGTCTATAAAGTAAACTTTGACAGTCAACTATGTGCACAAAGGGTAAGTGTTGGTGATTCATTTTTTTAAGCGACAACAAATGAGGGTTGGTGATCCTCTTTCTCGCTTATATGAGGATGGTCATCATATTCATTTTGTAGTCATGTTTGAAAGAGGGGCCACTAACCCAGACACAAATGATGACAGCGAATTCCAGCAACTCAGAACAGTTCTGCCTTCTGATGCAAGTAGACTTTATGCACAGATGAAAGGCTCACCTGAACCACAGAGTTGGCAAGACATGAATAGTGGCGACATCTGGGCCACGATTGTGAACCGTGTATTGGCAGAGGATGTCATGCGGACTGGACTTTGCATATTCTACAAGCACGTCCCAGTATCTGCCTTTATTGAAAACACCTAAAGACAAGAAGAAGATGGATAAACTTAGTATCAGATTCCTGCAATTCCTAAATTTTATATAATTATATAATTCACCTTCAGTTCGTTGAACCCTAGCGACCGTCATGATAAACCTTCTACGCTGCTTTCTCTCCGAGGTCACATCCCTTAATTCCCTTAATTCATGCCGATTCTTTCTTGTACCTCGTCCATCCATTTCTTCCTCGGGTGCTCTCGTCTTCTCCTCCACACGCCAACATCATTTCCTTTTTAAAACCATTTGAACACATAACATGTCCAAAAAAAGCAGCTTCCTTCTCAACGCTGTTTGTTGTAACGTCTCATCATTCTCAACTCTATGTTTAATTAATATCAACAATTATATCGCAAATAATCACCTTGAAAAAGAAGAATACGAAGACACTGATAAAGCTGATGGTTACCATGAAGAAACAGATGATGACGATGATGTGCGCGTGTGTAATGTGTGCATACACACACATGCTTGGACACTCATGCACCCACACAGACACACCTACACACACACACACACGTAGACACACACATCTATATATGTGTTCTCCATGCACACTTATAGAGGTACTGAAAGCATTTGGGGGAGGGGGGTCAGGCCACATGCTATCTTTTTAACCTCATTTGTTGTCCCCTTTTGGCTGCCTCCGTCGCCCTCTCTGTTCCTTAGACCGACATGACCTCCTGGTATCTTCAACTCAGACTTCTACTGCCCAATACTGTGCTTATGAATCTGTAGGCAATTTGCTTTGGAACTAAATTCCTCTACGACTCACTCTTTGATCTTAACTGTGGTTAGTTTTGCTTCTGCCGGTACCTTTGCAGACTCATCTTTTCCCGTGGGGCTTTTACATTTGGAGCGCCTCTCATTAGGTTACAATGTGAGAAGTGCTTTACCACTCTGTAAATACATTATGTACTTACATGCTTGGATGCATGAAGCAATGAATGTATGTATGCTATATGTATGCATGCATGTACCAATACAGCTCAAATAAGAACCTCTAAAGCCACTGAGAATGATGACAAAGAATGCATCAATAAAAATTATAACAACCATAATAACAACAATATAATAACAATAACAACAATAGTAAATGAACTGATGACAACAATAACAAAATGAAGATAACAGCCATTTATAAAACCAACAAGAACGAAGAGTAAGAAATCCAATAACCAGACGAACCAGTATCAACGAGCTCATATTCTGGGTCAGTTATTGTCCGAGTTGCATTTTTCGAGATGAGATCTCCATATGGAAACAGTAGCTGAGGATATTTGTACAGCGCTTTCATGTATGAGTGGCTAGGAGTTGAATCCAAGTAAAAATAGACCTCCTTCACATCCTCTCCATGATTACCCTTTAACATAACACAAACTAGCATAAATAAACAGTACGATACCTGTACAGTACCTATAGTAGTGGAGTTCCCAAAAGCATTTCTCTAGTATTCAAACACAACAAAAACAGTACTTGCATACAATGCAAGGTACAGCAACTCACACATTACTTGTAGAGTAGCTCACCTGAGGGCCACTCAAGCCAAACAGCCGTTCCTTAAGTCTAGTGTCAACGCCATTCCAGAGAGCCAGAGCGAGACACAACTGGGCCTGGTCATCACATATTCCGAGCAGACCGTCCTCACCCAAAGAGTACGTTCGATAAACTGCTTCATCATGAGTAAAGAAATCCCAACTGTTGACAACAAGATTAATGCATACCCATTGCTTCTACTAGCTTCTGGAACTTATGATGTATGTAGCTTTGTATGCATGTGTGTGTGTATAGGTGTGGGTGTTTAGGTGTGTGCGTAGGCATGTGTGTGTGTGTGTATGTGTATGATAATAGTAATAAAATGATCTGCATTGCATAGTACAGTAGCATAGCTGAGGCTGAAGTAACAGATGCTGCACAATGTAATGAGTTTGAAAAATAAAATGACAGTCGTCTGATTAGTCAAAGACATAGGTCTTGAGCTGTCATTTAAATGTAACCAGAGATGTACATTCATCACATGGTCGGGAAAACTGTTAAATGCCGTTGATCAGTGCACCAACAGAGTTGACTGCATGAGGCATACAGACCACATGGTATTAACTGTGTGCATGATTATGCTTACCTTTCTTTACACAGAAATAATTTATGTTTGTGTGGAATGTAATAGAATGCATGTCATATAAGTATGCATGCATGTGTGATAAGAGCGTATTTATGCATATCACTAGTTGTTAACCCGTGAAAAATCATGGGTCATACTTAATTCTAACGTTGCTAGAGTAGTGGTTATGAGACTGGGATGCAGAGCTAAAATACACATTAATTTAATTAAACGATTAAGGCCAATTGTGCATCACTCAAACAGAGGGCTACTGCAAGTTTGCCGTGGTCAGTACTAAAATGCGCCAAAAATACGCATTACCCGTTAAGATGCCATTTAATTTTAATAATATACTTACATTACATGATATACTTAAGTTTAATAACTGCAAATAAACTTAAATATTCGCGAATAAAAGTTTTTGAAACTCGAATCGAACAGTTGTTTACTTATGCCCTGCCTTGCAATGAAAAACAGCACCCATTGCAGTAAGGTTTACAGAAGATTTACGAAAAAACTACGCTAAACGTTACTGCACCCGGTGCTGCGAACAGACTATTTAGGTCAACCTTATATGCATACGACGCTTCTGTCCAATCACGCTCCTTGAATCAAAAAGAAGATCAGACATTGAGACAGATGGACATGTGATTTTGGTAATTATATAGACAGATATGCTGGTTCAAATGTACAGTATGCAAGCACTAAAAGCATGTGTAGTTGGAAGTAGAACATGCTTCATTGTAAGACAAGTTCTGACACAACAGAGTTGGAGGCATGGATCCCTATTTCAATCTATTTTGTAACGTGCCCTTGATTTGCTACCATATCTTTAGTCCCAATTTATTAAAAAAATCTTTTTGGCTTTCTTGGTCTCTTAATGACATAATTGTTTCCCAGGAATTTAAAACTTTTTAATTCACTCAATTTCAAAATCTTTCACGATTTTTCAGATTTCCCACAACCTGTACTCTACATATTAGTCCATGGACGAACCTAAACAGATCAGGGTCCTGACCCAAATACAGAGGTGGAGAATGGTGCGATTGCCTCCGTCCATGCATACTAAAAGTGATCTTGCTATCAATACGGATCAAAATTGCTGACCATGCTCCGTTGTTTGATTGATCCTCCCTGACAGTCCCCCATTGTCTCTCTGACAGATATGGACCCCAATGTCTCCATGGCCTTCCATGCTCTGCCAGCCTCCCCAGTTCCACTGTAAAACCATCCTTCACAGCCAAACTGAAAAATGTAAAACAGCACACATATCAGGCAAGGTATGGTAAGGCAAAGTAATAATGATATAAAGTAAGATATGGTAAGGTAAGATAAGGTATGGCAAACATAGGTGATTGTACATTTTTGATGCAAATGTGAATTCCAAAAATCTCCTCAGTGTAACAGAAAAACCAAATAAGAGAGATAGGGCATAACTGGAAATCGCCTCGGACATTCACCTCGGCCGAATATTGGACTATTCGGAAGTATTCGCCTCGGCAAATATTCCACCAGCAAATAGCTAAAAATAACTTTTTTCAAAAAAATAATTTTTTGGGATAAAATAATATTTTTTCATCAAATAAATTTTGGACTAACGGACTTACTTCTAAGTTATTGATTAATTAAACAAGAACTTAACTTTCAATTGAATTTTCTTTAGAATAATGATGCTAATTTATATATTTTAATTTCTTTTGGTTGCATTCTCCAAGTGGCAACCAAATCAGTAATTTTCCCGTGTGAATTGGCTCCACCCACTTTCTGGTAAACAGTATATAGTAAAGACGTTGTTGATACCTTCATATTTCACATTTTATAACAAGGTTTTACAGTATTTTGACAAATAAAATGATTAAACAATAAAGATATTGTTATAGCCTAGAGTGCGACAATACGCCATATGAAGGATAATGCTATAGATTCTGCGTTGACGATAGATAGTTCTCCGTAGCCATGCACATGGCAGGTTAACTTCGCTTTGCCTACGAATGTTACTCGCTGGTTGTGGCAGCACTGCATGGAAGCAAAATACGCAATTGCGAAGCAAATGAAAGATAAAAGATCAACTTTTGTACATCTTTCAATATGTTTTAAATGAACATCATGTGCGCAACATGCCTATTTCAACTATTGCATACAAATTTTCAAGGCCAGCGCCAGCACTACTCGCTGACCACATTTGCCGCCGCTATTCGGTTTGTACCCGGATCCGGCAATTAGTTCATCCAAATACTCGGATTCGGTACCCGGTGAAAATTGTCTACTCGGTTATGCCCTAACGAGAGACCAACTCATTCACCAATACCCTATAACAGCATGCATGTCTGCAATGACCAGGGTCTGTGTTTGGTTTTGGATCCATATTCCGACTTCAGGAGAAGGAGTCATGATAACAGCATAGTGTTACAGCTGTTGGTAATCATGAGCAGAATAGAGTTAGGATGTTGGGCCACTTGGAAGCGTCTGACCTTCTTATGCCAAAGATGCTTCATGAAGGGCCATTCAATGGAAGCAGTTGCCCTCTGACTTATGCAACACCATAAACTCATGATGTCTGATGCTAATTGCTCTTCCTGAGGTAAGCACAGAGTCTGACACGACTGACCATGAATCTCTGGTGACATGCCTCAGTACATCATATGAATTCAAGGACCCATTTTTGGAATGGCTTCGATCGTTCTTGTATGAATGGACAACAATGGTAACAATAGGTTCAGTCTGCTCCGTCTGGCTGCCCGTGCTGTTTGGTGTCCTTCAGGGCTTCATACAATAGATCAGAACTAGACAAATGCAATCTCAAATTGATGAAAACTATTTTCTGTCATCATTACCAAACTTGGCTCACAATGTCTTATCCGTACTCATTGGCAGAGAGATATCTATGGCTGATCAAGTGAATACAACATGCAGGTCATAATTCTACCAGCTTCGATCAATATGGGAAAATATTTAACTTTTACCCTGCAACAACCATACTGAATTGGGCTATGAGAATACTTATGAAGAAGTACAAAAATGTGCACTACTTAAATTCAGTATTGCCTTACATTACACGTGGCACAGTTGACGAATGGACAGTGTTCCATCTTGTAAAACTGAGATCACTGGTCAAGTCTCAACTCGAGTGCTCACTGTATCTAGAATCTTCAACAAGTCCTTCACGCACAGTTGCTCAAAGCCAAATTGTTTGTAAATCTGGGACGATGCATTGGGAACTTAAACTTGGACGCAATTGTAAAAGATTGAACGCTTCCCGACTAATACGAAATGCAAAAGACATAGTTTCATACCTCGCCGAATATGTATCCTGCCGGCTAACCGGTAGCCCTCCGTCCGAGGCACCAGCGACCGAATCAACAGTAGGCCCGGCCTCGTCGTCCTTACGAAGTTTTTTTAGTGCTGGCTCAGTCTTAGATTTCTTCGGTTTTCGTTTAGGCATATCTTTTGATCACGCCACTGATTAAACTGGTTAAGTTAATTAAACTTTGCACTTGGTTTTGTTTTGTTTAGAAGAGTCGAACATTTAAAGATACTTGATGTCACAGGTTAAGATAAAACTAAAGGCAAACACGTTGAGGTATAGAGAATCCTTGGGTCCGTATAACTATTCTTAGCCTTGGGTCGTTGGAGTTTTAAACTCTGTGTTGCAAAAGCTTAATCTTCTGGAAGGAATTTATATTTAGATTCTTCAATGTATATTGGTCCTTGGATTTCGGGCAAGGGTTCTAAATTCCACGAGGTAAGTAAGTAAGTATTTTCTTTAAAAAAGAGACAAGGTAAGGGCACATATAATACCATATTATTATTATAGTATGTTGTAGGGGTAAGATATAAATAATAAATCTTACCAAAGACTCGAGATTCTAAGATCTGTAAGATCGTTGGGACAATCATTCTTCTCTGCAATTTTCTCTCTGCTCTTAGTATGCATTGGCTTTACTTGTTGAAATGCATCTAGGTCGTGATTGGTGTCGTGACAATGTTAACAAGCCATAGTAACACGTCATATTAATCTCAATGGCAAAGCTTGTAGGATTTTCGATGTTGATACACACACGTTTGCTTTTAGATTTCTTCTAAAATATTTCGATTTTGGATTTATTTTCCACAAAAAGTCTGCTGAAATCATGTACAACCTGCACCCTAAACATAAAGTTCAGTATCTAAGGGGCCGTCCATAAATGACGTCATGCAATTTTGGACAAATTCTGACCCCCTCCCCTTCGTCACAAGCCATAACCCCCTCATATATGACGTCACAAAGCTCTGCACCCGTAAAAGACCAGATGTCAAGAATGTTATATGCAAATTTTCCTATAATTATAAAAATGTAATTATAAAAATACCTAAAACCATATTGTACAACCATGGAAAATAGAGAAAGTACAATAATAATTATACTCATCATGAATTCCACAAGATGAAAACCTCTGTTACAATCATTACATTTATAAACAATTTTTAATAACAATAACTTCAAACAATCCAAATTTTATGCTTCTCCATTCGCCCCCAGAAAAGCAAAATGCTCCTTCATGGAATAAGTAAGGAGAGTCTGGATCTCATCATCCTGTTCAATGGATAGATATTCAATTTAGATTTGTCTATCGAATCTACACTCTCTACATCTTCTTTGTTTGCTATTACAACCATTAGTTCATGTTGCTGACGTGCAGCAAGTCAGCGACTCTTTATGACCTGACTGATGCTTTTAGCATTATAATTCATTCCTGCTTGTGTGTTACAGAATGTCTGCCTCACTTCCATAACCACAGAATTGACACCGAGCATAAAAGTAAATAATCCAAAAATTAAGAAAGCAGGAATCATAATTAGTTTTGTTAAATTGTGGTAACAATAACTGTTAATTATGTGGAATTTGTTTAATTGAGTGAAAGTTTTTAATAAAAACATGTATTTTGATGTTTGATGCGATAATCTGAAATCACATTTCTTAGACCTCTCCCCTTGTCACACGTCGGCACAAATGCGTGACCCCCTCCCTGATGGAAAGACAATATTTAAGTGCGATACCCAGAACAGATTTATCGGTGCAGGTTTAATGGACTAGCCTGGTCTAAGCCGTGTTACTCCACTGCAGTGTCGGTGGCTACGAAGGGGATGAAAAAAGCAATGCCAAAAGCATGTAATTTTGTGGAAGTCTTTTAGAAACTGGTTGCTCCTGAGGTTCTTGGCAGTCATGAAGTTTAGCTATGAATTGTGTGTACACAAACTGCTTATAGTTCAAGGTTTCTTGGTTTTAATTGAATTGATATTGTTGAAAATAAGTCAAGGCATTCACTCCAGTCTTAAAAGATACTGTTGTGCCCCAAAATGAAATGTCTTTATTGCTGTTTGTGCCTTTTGGATCATTTCAAAATGACTTGACAGACACCTGCCAAAATTACACTTTCGGCTAGCACTCAAACGTCATGTACAAGAACTCTTTGAATATTGACTGCAAATCATAGATTTTTTCCAAGAAACCACACTTTATTGTACTTCTGGAATTTGGCCTTGATTTGACTTAAGTTTATGGAACCTTTTCAATTGAATAAATGATACATTGATAGTCAACTGCCACTTGTATGTACCCTAACAGCACCTTTTTGAGCTTAAATGCATTTCTAGCCACCTATGTCCTGTTGGGTCTTTTCAATATCACTGCCTTTACAAAGCTCATTCAGTCATACAATCAGCACAACAGTACATAACAAACAATTTTGAACCAATTACTTCCTTTTAAAACCAGCAATTATATAAAGTTTGAGCCTGAAGCTGTCAGAAAATCTTGACCCCCAGCGATTCATGAGATAGGACCTTCTTGGAGTCAAGGCCCTGAAGGTCCCATTCTGCTCGCCATTCATCAGCACACAGTTGCACTGGTGTAATCTTCCATCCCACTTCCTGCACTGATGTCTTGAAGTCTGGCCAAGTGTATTCCACATATCGGAATGACTGACCAACTAGTGAACAGACATCATCTAAAAGAAATATACAGTATTTTGTTACACAAGAGTCTAGTGACAACCAATAAAACAATGATGACAAATTTAGACCTACTTAAATCAACAGATGGATGCATTTGTAACACAAATTCTGACATGTAACAAATACATGAACATGACCATGAATCACATAATACCTGTACTTTTAATTCATCTTGCAAAAGGACCTTGTGCCAACATTAACTGATTTAATGCAATAAGTGACACAATTCCCACGTGCAGATCTGTATGGAGGCTACTCTAGTAAAACATTAAATACAGCATCAAACTTCCAATACTGCAAATTATCAGAAACTGTTAACGAATAATCATTTGTCACAGGGTTGTCAAATATTTTTAAATGGTTGGTCAGTGACAAAGTTATTCAGCAAGAGGTGGGACGAGATACCAAGGGCGCCTTCGCACAATGGGGCTGGGGTCTGGATGGAGCTCAGTGAGACCATCTCCAAAAAATTGTTAACAAAACTAAATCTTGGTGTATTTTTAGCATAAAAACTGTCAAATTAGGCTAATACAATATTAATTTTTATCTATCTATAAACTTATCAGTCATGAGCATCAAAATGAAACTCGCTAAGCCTTAAAATAGGACAAGGTTTAACTTTAATTCTCATTCTGTAGTTTTTAAGCAAGGCTACACAGGCCAGGAAAACATAGTCGGCAGGCAAGAAATGGCCCACAAGCCAGCCTTTGACACATAATAGCTACTAATAAACCCTGATCTAATCGCACGAGTGGCAATCTGTTGCTGCCTATACCCCAATGCAGCTAGAATAAGATTTTAGCTCTTAAGCGAAATTGCTAGTGGGAACACTCCCATCCTATTTTAGAGAATCAGTGCATCTCTTCTCATCTATTCTGGTCACAGGTCCCACAAATTAGCTGCACATGGTATTTGTCGTTCTATGGGCTAGGCCATATGTGAGGCGTTTCGAAGTTTCGGAGGGTCAAAACCCGCCGTGTGTCGGTTCCTAGTTATCGGCTCCTAGTTATAGGCGAAAGGGGTAAAAAACACATAAAATTGTTTTATGGTATATTTTTATAAAACAATATGTCTACTTTCAATATCTGAAATTAAAAATGTTGAATTCTAAAATATGCATGTTGTCAAAGGTGAACCACCAAGATTTCATATGCCGACCTGCAATAATTTGCAAAGCAGCAAACAGATTTCGATGCCACATCCCTTATCTCATACAGAATATAGCACTTTGTTGCTCAACAGAGTTACAAAGTAATCAAGTAATAATGTTTGCAAAGATATTTTATGACATGAATATTCTGAAACTTTGACTTTGATTTTCTCGGTTGTTAAGATTATACTAATGAAAGAGTCATCAAACAAGTATAACTTAAGTTAGATAAAACCTGTTTCAATTCTGTAAAAAGTATTTTGAAACAGCATTGTAGAATATGATTCAATAAAAAAAGTCAAAAACAACATGTGATGGGTTTTGACCTAAAACCCTTGCCTAACATATAGCACCGATTGAAGAGGCGACAGGCGATCTGTTATAAATAAACGTCTGTTTACTGTTCTCATAAGTTTATGAGACGAATTATAAAAAAATAGTAGAACAATAATGCTTACTTACGTTTGTTACAAGCCAAGACTACATTCATTAGCATCTTGTTGCCATCTGACTGAAAATGCAACATTGCAGACAGTTATTACGGTGTAACTTTGGTACATCACACTTTGGTAGTTTGAGCTTCCTGCTATATCAAAAACGGCGATTTTAAGCGTAACATAATTATGCAATGACCCCTCACAAGCATACAGAGTTTTTTCATAACACATCACATCTTGCCATTCTAATCTAGTGTACACTGAGCCAAAACGAAAAATTCATAAAAATTGTGTAAACTGCCAAACTAAACATCAACAGAATGCGACTTATATAAATATTTGAAACTTGGACTCGGTACAAATCAACACATAAAACTCGGTATTCGGACTTGGCAGGAAATTGACACTCGGTTCATCCCTGATTAATCATTAATGTTAAAATAATTAAAGAGAAACATGCAAGGATGCTATAATCTAAATTAATAAAAGTTTCAATCCTATGCCCAATGACGCTCATAACTTTACTAAGGTTAAAAAGATGAGCTGTCAAAGAGTAAAATGAAAGAGGATCAAGCCCAGATTTTGTCGACACTGGTCACTTCAGATAGAAAATGTTAACCACAGTCTGCACAGTAAAAGTATATAGGCATGGTAGTTAAAACGCCTGAGTAACCAGGAGCATTTGAAAATGGACACAGCTGTTGCACGGAATGGCAGAGCCACTTCCTAAAGAGGTCGTTCAATTCAAATATATGGGCAACGCTCTAATCAGTTAAGAAAGATGTGATTGGGGCGAATTTCAGTGCACCCATTGAGTTCCAAATTCAATCAAAAGCAAAGCTAAGCTGTGAGGCTAGTATAATATAAATGCTGCCTCTGGTATTCCCTTATGTACTAAATATATTCTCCCATGATGCAGCTGATGCTGTAAGCTGGGAGGATTATTATTATTTTATTATTATAGCAGTTTTATATAGCACCCCTTCAAGGCCTTCTACTCAGAAGCGCTCCCAGCCCAACCACGGTCAAACAGTCTTAAGGCCAGAGAAGAACAGACCAGATTGACCTATAGGTGTGAGACACAATGCTACTGGAATGCCAGCCAGTGAAAAAGCACGGCGGGTGCTGTCGGATATCAGTCCTCGCACGTGGGACAAGCAACTCCGCGTGCGCAGCATGAAACCAATACAGGTCACTTGTCAGCACTATAATGAATGTCTCAACAGTCAAAAGCACATGGGCTGAAAGTGGAACTTGAAATAAACTATGATCATATTGTATGCACCTAGCCAGGTGTTAGAATTAACGTTAATCAACATTTCATATAACCCAAGGTTTAGACCTGCACTTTCTTCCATAGGTCTGACGAGTTAATCATGCAAAGTGATAGATTCAGTCGACATGTTCACATCACATGTCTCGTGAAAAAGGAAGTGCTACTTTACATTTTTTTAAACCATTGGTGGCGGAACAGACTCGGAATCGCTTTATGCGAAACATTTTGCACTGTATCAAAGTTACTCTCTATTAACATCTCAACAGTTGAAGGTTATAAAGAAAAAAATTATAAACTATATCTTACCATAGTATTTTTTTGTGCCACTGAAAAGCAGTATTCAATAACCTCTGCATGATAGCAGGCCTTCAGCTGATCCACCCAGTCAGCTTCAGCATGGAATGCTACATTTATTGTGCCTACAAAATCAGCAAAGTTGTAAATTTTTATTAATATCAAATTTTTATCAGACATTTACAACTGCATGTCATTAGGATGAAAAACAATTAAGATGAAATAATAGAAATAGCAATAATCAAGCAAAAAATCGCTTACTATCAAATGAAAGCTTTGTCCAATCCGGTTAATGCAAATTAATGTATAATAAGACAAAATGTTGATTGATACAGATTGGTTTCTGCTTAACACCAGTGTTGTATGCAAGACTTGGAACGTCGAGACCAAGACGAGACCGAGACAGTGAGGTGCCGAGACCGAGACAGTTAGGTACCAAGACCGAGACACTAGGTCCAAGACAGTACGAGGCAGTAAAATACTAATGATCTTATATAAAAGGCTGTAAAGTACTCATGTATCAGTTTTCGGGAATAAGGTTCACATATAATTTCAATTTGAAACCTATAATGTAAGCTTAGGCCATTCCAAATGGAATGCCCAACAATTGAGAAAGTGCAGCACTGCCCAATTGAGGAGTGAACCCAAGGAACTACTTCTCCAGCAGAAGATCGGAAGGATCGAAAGCCAGCTGTATCGGACTGGAAAACAAAGATCATACACATAGCCCATGGTACAGGCAAGGCGGCACCACCAGACTCTGACCCCACTATAGCAACTCTGCAGGAGATGCATTGCGGTACATGGAACCAGTAGTGCAATAAACTCCACATATATACAGAAACGTGAGCATATTATATAAGAATGCATCCAATAAGAGGAGCAGCTCAATGTAAGACCAGTGCAGACACTCAATTAGTACAAGTGGTAGACCACCAGGATCAAATTGCAGCCCTGGATCCAATCTGATAGTAACAAAAGCATGGATAAGGATCACAGCACTCATGGGACAGAGAGCGAGAAATAACCATAATTGATGCAGCTGATAACAGCAGCCATTGGTAAGTTGATTTATGTGCTGAGAAAATGGAAGTTCTTGATCCAGAGTTACCCCAAGTCCCAGACCAAATCCAAGAAGGTGACATGCTGGAAGGTTTCCTGCACCAGGCACTGGTCAGCACTCGCCAGTTGCCTACTAACTCCTGGCAGCCAAATGAATTGAGTCTTAGAGGCATTCATAGCAGGCGATTGAATGCTAACCAGATAAGAACTGCATATGTGTTAGACAATAAATGCAAAATATCTGGTCTTTCTGATGTTTGAAAGCAGGCATTTGGTAGATAAAAGAAAAATACTTAAATTAATTTTTCCTAAGCTACTCAAAAGTGTATTACCTTGTTGCAGATTGATGTTTAAGAGATATCTTGAATTTCGAAAGGCAGATAGCAGAGTCTTCACATCGGTATTTCTGTGGAAGAAAGAAACACTACGTCACTTGAGCGGGAGCTAAAAAATTGCCAGACAACGATAAAAATGCTTCTGTCACCAATCAGATGAGATTACCAATCATGGATACAAAAACCATAACCAAAACTTACTTGCTAACTACATTATCCAAAGAACACCCGACGTTGATCCGAAATCTTCTCCTTGTTTCTGTAAACCATCAACAACGAAAAACTGAAAAAGGCTGACTTTAAAATTTATTTACTTTTAGATTTATGGTTATCATCTAATGACAAGAAGGCATCGACTGGTTTAAAAAAAGGCAGGACAGGCAGGACAAGAAGGCATTGGCTGGTTAAAAAAAGGCAGGACAAGAAGGACAAGAAGGCAGGACAAGGTATTGGCTGGTTTAAAAAAGGCAGGACAAGAAGGACAAGAAGGCAGGACAAGAAGGCATCAGCTGGTTTCAAAAAAGGCAGGACAAAAAGGACAAGAAGGCAGGACAAGAAGGCATCTGCTGGTTTCAAAAAAGGCAGGACAAGAAGGACAAGAAGGCAGGACAAGAAGGCATCTGCTGGTTTCAAAAAGGGCAGGACAAGAAGGCATCTGCTGGTTTCAAAAAAGGCAGGACAAGAAGGCATCTGCTGGTTTCAAAAAGGGCAGGACAAGAAGGACAAGAATGCAGAACAAGAAGGCATCAGCTGGTTAAAAAAAGGCAGGACAAGAAGGACAAGACACAATGCTACTGGAATGCCATTCCAGGTCACCAAAAAGGTCATCAAAAAAGGTAGGACGAGCAGGACAAGAAGGCATTGGCTGGTTTAAAAAAGAGGCAGGACAAGAAGGCATTGGCTGGTTTCAAAAAAAGGCAGGACAAGAATCACAAGAAGGCAGGACAAGAAGGCAGTGGCTGGTTTTAAAAAGAAAAATGGATGTGTTTAATACAATGACCATCTCAAACACATCTATACAATATACATAGTCAGAAAAGCTCTCAATGCCAATTGAAAGGTTCCATTAGCGCAGAGTCATCATAATAAGCAAATGATGGGTTAGTAAAATGTTGTAAACATATGAGAAGAACTTACTCCAAAGAACTGGTTCCATTTGGTTTGTCTCTTTGACCCCCATTGCCCTTGATGTCCTGGATTGAGCCAGTCGATCATGAACTACCAGGTGAAGACGGGCTTGGTTAAATGTTTCCATGGTAACCGAAACTACAGCTCGATAATTGGCAAAGAGATGAAGGATAGTTCCAGCAATGAAGAGGCACCAGATGAAGCTGTAAGAATATTTGGTGTCTAGAGTCTGTAAAGCCTCAGACAATTCTCAGTCACACACATAACCTGTGTTGGGGAGGTCAGTTTATGCAGTAGCACTTCCTTCCTTCAAAAGTGACTCAAAGCTCACTATTTCTCATTAGCTTTTACAGATTTGGAAATCTTAGTTCATCTTCTCCTGGCGACTGACTATCCGTGAGCCTCAGATTCACATTTCGATGCGCGTTATAAATTTTATTAATAAATAAAAAATAGAATAGCATTCAGCTAAATCAGCTAGGTTATGGGATCAGTTTAAGTATCATGGCTAACTCCATGGTGATAATGATGGACACACAACTGCACATGTGGTCTCCTCAGATGGACAACAAAACTTTACTCTATATTCCATCTTTTGGATGGAGCAAGGTAGCAAGGTTCAGATTCTAAGTTATGTTGTTTAAGTCAAATACTAATTCCATGCAAATTATTTAAATGAAAATGTACCCTAATATGTTACAATAATATAATAATACACAGCAATCACAGAAATTCGTGGAGCCTCAGCCAGACGGGATCAGAAGCATGAGTTCATAGATGATATGGAGCATTTCAATGAACAGATTACTACCACACTGTAATAAGTTATAGCCCTTAATCATCTCTCTGAAAACCAATAAATAAACTAGTGGGATCAAGAAAGTATATAGGGCAAAAGAGACCTGGTTAGTTATCAGACTTTACTGTCACAGCATGTACAGAAGACCTACTTCTGCTTTCCTGATACAAGAGGCATCAGTACAAGACTGCACAAGAGAGCCAACAGGTTTACAAGCGTCTCCTACAACAAATGACAGCCATAAAAAAGTGTATCACAAGTTCAGAGTTTATATATATATATATACATTCCTAAGTTTTCAATTTTATTTAAATTAAATTTCTAGTAGGATAAACAACAACTTTTTCAATCATCCTTGTATGTCTTTAAGCAAACACTGACATTGCTCCTTCTATGAACTACTTTAAGGCATTCCCCATTAACCAAAATAATGGCATTAGAGCTAAGTAAGAACAAATTCATCTGTTACACAATGTAAACACAAAAACCGTGCTTCAAAGCAGTTTAAATAAATTTTGTACTATTTATAAAATTTGAAATAACATCTTATTCCAAGATCTGACATCTAGCAGTTACCTGGCTTCCATCTTTTGCTGATACATCAGCCATGTTGTTGCGTCGTGCTTGGTGCTGTGTCAACGCTGCTCGAGTAGCCCCACCAGCCACACCAACGATTGCCTGCAACCAGTGAATATAAATTCAAAACATCTATTGATAAATAAGAACAATAAGTGTCTTGGTTTATTAATGAAACAAGATATAAAATGCAAACAGCAGGAGAAAAAAGAGCTTTACACAATACTCAATACTTGAGCCCACTACTACTTAAGCCTTACCCCTCCAATTATTATTATTATTATTACAGTAATTTTATATAGTGCCCCTTCAAGTATGCCTACTCAGAAGCGCTCCCAGCTCAACCCCGGCCGAACAGAACAGTCTTCAGAGTAGTTAGAAACAAGGCAGACTGATTAATAGGTATTTGTCGAAGGATGGTAGTGAGCCCATTCCATGTCACAGGACCAGACACTGAGAAGGCGCGACACTGCCTCATAGCAGTCCGGGAACGGGGTACAATAAGTTCAGATTGTCCAGCTGAGTGGAGAGATCAACGGCGCTGAACATGCGTAGTGGAGCAGCAGAGCTCCTGCAAATATGGTGGGGCTAAACCCTCAATACAGCATCGTACCAGAACAGAAACCCGATAAACAATATGCTGTGGGTAAGGAAGCCAGTGGAGTACATCCCGCATGTACTCAGAAACTCACCCAAACCTAGGAATGCGGCCAACAAGGCGGGCAGCAGTGCGTAGAATCCTATTTAGGGCCCCGATCCGACAAGCCGGAAGTCCATCATATAAGGCGCTACAGGAAACAGGCTTAGCTACAACAAAAGCGTGAACAAGCGTTGATGCCGCGCTAGGAGTCAAAGAACAGGAAATTACCCTCAGCAGTCGAAGCTGATAATAACAACTGTGGCAGAGGGGGTTTATATGGCATGTAAATGTCAGCTCCTGGTCAAGGATAACTCCCAAATCTCTGACTGAAGTTGAAGAGGTGAAGAGTGGGTACTTAAAATTAAGGGAGGCTAGGTCTATTTTTGAGCATTGCTGAGGCATGCTAAGCCAGATAAGCTGAGTCTTAGCTGGGTTAAGCCACAGGCAGTTTGCTGACATTCAGGCCTGCAGGGTCTCCATGGCCTGGCTCCTTCTTCCCACCGCTGCATCGGCATGAGACGCCAGACAGTGGACATACACCTGGAGGTCATCAGCGCAAGACTGGCTGAGGACAGCTTCAGCTGCGAGCAGGGAAACCAGGTCAGTAGTGTAAATAATATATAGGAGAGGACCAAGGACAGAGCCCTGGGGCAAACCATTCCATCTACGACTGGAGCATATAAAAATTTTAAAATATTGACGGTCCATCAGATAACTACTCTACAAATTGCTGTTATTGTGTTCCGCTCTAAACATGGACTGCTAACCTGGGGTCATGAAAACTACTTTAAAGAAGGACACATGGTACACTCGTATCCTACCAGGTGTGCTAATAAGTACCAGCTTGCATATGCACGTACCAATACTCGCAAATTTGCTATTAGATGTACAGGACCTAAAATATGGAACGAAATCCCGACTGACATTTTACTAGCATCTACTCTACACCTCTTCAAGCACAAACTCATGGCCCATTTAATATTTGATCCCCTCCTCCAGAAGGACTAGGGCATTCTGGGCAAATTAAGATACCCTTGGCAGATCTGCTGCGGCAGTGGACGAATGGCAGCTTAGATAAGGCTAGCTAAGTTAGTTAAGTATCTAGCATACTTCTTAAAATACTTATGTGTTATGTGATGTTAGTTACCATAGCTTAGAATTTTGATAAACAAAACTGTGCCCAATGATCTACTGAATAGACTTGGGGGTAGCCCCGTCAGCGGGAGAAAATCCCTTGGGGCTTGCCCATCTGTAACCTATCTATTGCTATATTAATTTTTTGCAATGTATTTTGTATACTTTATTTTCTTATCCGGATAATGATTCTTGTTTTGCTTTGGTTGCAGAAAAATAAAAATCAATCAATCAATCAATTGGAGCAGGGACCCACAGGGACTTAGTGGACCCATGGGCCACCATGAGAGAGCGGTCTACAAGAAAGGAAGTGAGCCAGTCAAGAGCATTGCCAGACAGATCTAAAGAGATCAATATGCGCTGCAAGAGGATTTCGCAGCATCGAGTTTGTCAAACAATGCGAGAAGGGTTATCTGGGACCTGTCAATGGCTCCATAGATGTCAGAAAGGAAGCGGACAAGCAAGGTTTCCGTGGAGTGACCCTTTCGGAAACCTGACTGGAAAGTTGGGAGAAGGCTATTATTGTCAAGATAGTGCATAAGCTGTACAGGTACTAGCTTCTCAATAACTTTAGAGACAATTGTAACATTTGCTATAGGCCTATAATTGGTTGGTTCCCCAGCATCGAATTCATCAGTCTTTGGAACAGGAACAAGAATGGATCTCTTCTGGCTAACAGGAAGGACTTTCTCTTGAAGGGAGCGATTGCATTTCAAGCGCATTAAAATTGGTCACTCACAGCGGCCTCAGGAGTGATAAGGGTTAAATAAATATGTGTCCATGTCTCTATAGCACCATTAAAGCACCACACAAAAGCATTTCTCAGCAGCCACAAGTTCAACTGTATGCAAAATAATGCTTGTATACATGGGAGATTTCTGCCGATAGTCTCAGAATGCAGAGACCAACCAACAAATTATTCAGTTCACAGTCTAAAAATTCTCAGAACAGCATTTTGTTATATCTTCATTTGCAGCACTAATAATGAGTGCAAAGTAATTCAAAGTTTATTTCTGTGGAATATATGAAATGTGTAAAAGTTCTACAAGATGCAACAACAAATTACTGCTGAACAGGGAATCACAAAAAACATGGCTGTGGGGGTTGGCACTGATGCTGTTGGAATGAATACATAGACACAAGGTGTGGCTGCATGCAATACGCGCAGAAGTGCTTTTAAACTTGTAATCGTAATCTCCAAATTTCTAAAGCACCACTTGAAAGTCAAGTGCAGGGCGCATATTCATAAGCACTGCATCAAATCAGAGGGGTTATCCAAAGGATAGTCCAGGGGAGATCAAGGTTTGGTTCCCAGAGGGGCAGAGTAGCTGTCAAGATGAGTGACGTTTATGGTGAGAGTTAGGAGGTGGAGGATCAGATCAGTAAGGATATAAGTTCTTGAAGAGACAACACTCCAGTATTGAGTCGAAAGCCTGTGGGGTGATAGAGAGGAGCTTGAGGCAAATGATGGCAGGTGATGAAGGAGAATTTAAAAAAATTTGAAATTCATAATGCATATCATTCCACAGGTGTGCTGCAGTGTTCTGTATGACTCATTTGGAGAACTTGAGATAAGAAGTGATCAGAGGTTAAGAAATACTGAGACATGAGGATGATCAGGTAGAATGGGTTGGCTGGAAAGTGAGGAGTTTGTGAAGAAATGTGGGCTTAGAGTATATGCAGTGAGTTGTGTTGGAATTTAGTGACAGGACTTAGAAGTGGATTCGTTCTGAGAATTTTTAGCCAATGGAGTGATTTGAGTGATTTCGATGATGCTAGGGAGTTCTGGTGACTGCATGGGCTAGTGAGTTTTTGGATAAGTCACAGAAGCTAGAGTTGTGCAGATTCAATGTTGAGGAATAGGGAATTGCAGTAATCAAGCCTTTAGTGGAGAATGGAGGAAGCAATGGTGGAGGAAGGTTTGAAAACGAGCATGGGTCAAATGCCACATAGGTCACAAATGTGCATGAGGTAGCACTGCAAGAGGTTGTTGCATTAGAGAAGGAGAGGTTTGGATGAAAACAGTTTATTTGGTTGAATGGCCACAGGCAACTTAAGAGCACCAGCTTCTTCAGCTTCAAGTGGTCTCTCTCGCTCACAATATCACATCACTAATGATGTGATAATGGTTCTCACTCATGCCTTCTTTACTGGTCGAAATGACCACTGATGCTCCTGACTTGTTGGCATTCCCCTTGGAATCCTGGGGCATCTAGATCGGGTTCTGTGTTCGGCTTATAGGGCAGTTCCCAAAATTCGCCTGTCTTTGCATACATGCATGATGCATTGCATTGGCTACCTGTGTCCCAGCGGATTTCATACCACATTTCTGCTCTGGTTTCACACTGCGTTCTTGATTGTGCTCCATCTTACTTGTGCGATCTAAGCAGCCGAGAATCCAATGCTTCTCTCTGCAACAAGAGGTTAGCTTATATTACCACTGACTTACATGGCTATTAATTGTGGGTTCTCTGACCAAGAGAGTTAGACCTGGCTTCTCCAGTGGAATATCATTTTTGATTGCAACTGTGTTAGAAGCAACTATCGACTGATGCCTTGTGCAATATGATAATAGTGCTACAAAATTCATTCAAATTGAATCTTAAATTAGGATCAACCACCTAGAATCCCTTCATACAGAATTTTGACTCACCCGACAAACTCCAGATATGCACACCACAAAACGAAAGTATTCGGAGAAAACCGAGGCTAAAATATCGAGGAATATTGCAACATCATTGAGGATGTCAGCAAACAGTCTAAAAAGAAAAGACAAAATATAGTACTAAAGTAAGGTAACGTAATAAATCTCAAAGTCCCACAGGTCTACACCTCAACGTGGTGTGGGTGAATCAGTGGAGTAGTGCCTGCTGAGGCTATGCTATCATTGATGAAGGCTTTGGTAAAGTACCACCTAGGGCACTACACAAGGTGGAAAGGCTCAGCAGGAACCCTGAAAATTCTGGCTAATGTGGGAGGCAATGCCACCTCTGCTACTGGACAGTATCAGAGTAGCTCCAAGCCTGGAACTCTCCATGGGAGAAGTACGAGGGTAGAACAGATGTGTGCAAATACTTCATTTATAAAGAAATAGACTGAAGAAATCCAGTAACCATAACCATACAATAACAAAAGCAATGCAAGACAGAAAACTCTGGAAACGGGGATAAAGGTTGTGACCCATGGACCAGGCAGCAGCGTGGATCTCTGGAAACAGAGACCAATGAACCATACTGATGATGAAGATGATGATGAACATAATAAATCTCACTATGATCACAGTGTAACATGAAATAATAACAAATGGTATGCCAAATTAAAAACAATTAACCTCAGGGCATTGAAAATGTGAAACTCATTACCCATGCCAAATAACTAAACAAAATCAAATCATAAATGCAAATATCATAAATGCAAAGAATAAATAAACAAGTATTAACAAATACTTAACCTAATTTTTAGCTCAAAAGGAGTATACTTACCTCAAATGAGAGTTATAAAAAAATAACATAAATATACAGCAAACAGCTTCAATTTCATAAAGTATGTCAGTAAGTCAAAAATATAATACAGAGACCAGTTCACAATTAATAGACACTACAAAATAATAACAATTACC
Organism: Bimastos eiseni; assembly: GCA_959347315.1. Classification (NCBI taxonomy): domain Eukaryota; kingdom Metazoa; phylum Annelida; class Clitellata; order Crassiclitellata; family Lumbricidae; genus Bimastos; species Bimastos eiseni. The sequence continues at coordinate 32,192,013 of OY365806.1, forward strand.
TCCATCGTTTGCAGTCGCAGTCCAAGTACGACCTAGTAAAAGAGCATTAAAAGATAGACCAGCCATTTTATACAGTTCTGCATGTTTTTTATTATTATAATTAATATTCTTTATTTTAAAAATAGACACATTAGTTCCACAGTTATTAGAGTCAGAATGTCACAGATTCTCTTGATGATGAGGGTATGATCAAAGTAAAACTGCAGTTTTACATCCTTTCCAAAATCAATCAACATTAATAAGGTTTATTCAATCACACAAAATGCTATAGAGTGTGTCAATTAAGTGTTAGTGCTGTCACTTACCCTTGTATCCAGGCAAACATGATCCGTCCGACCATTCCCATGCCATCTACAACAATAATATGGGATCTGTAAGTGTAAATTTATATAGTGGCTTTATATAGATGCTCCCAAATCGAAACACATATCCCAATAAAATAAAATAATTTCAACTGCTCTCCAAGACTTCGAGTATCTTTTATGATGGCACTATATAAATGTCTAATAATTCTTGTCATGTGAGCTTGTAATAGTGGTCAGTGTGCTGGCCAGGCAACCCAAAAGTTGCAAAAGTTGGTTACACAAGTCCCCGAGCAAAGATATACAATGACTGTAAAGTGTGAAGATGAGGGAGAGGAAGAACCAATTGCCCTCATATACCGAGTAGGGTATAACCGGAAATCGCCTCGGACATTCACCTCAGCCAAATATTGGACTATTCGGAAGTATTCGCCTCGGCAACTATTACGCCCGCAAATGGCTAAGAATAACTTATTTCGAAAAAATAATTTTTGGTTAAAATAATATTTTTTCATCAAATAAATTTAGGACTAACGGACTTACTTCTAAGTATTGATTAATTAAACAAGAACTTAATGTTCAACTGAATTTTCTTTAGAACAATGATGTTAATTTATATATTTTAATTTCTTTCGGTTGCATTCCCCAAGGGGCAACCAAATCAGTAATTTTCCTGGGTGAATTGGCTCAACCCACTTTCTGGTAAACATTAGAAAGTAAAGATGTCATTAATACCTTCATATTTCAAACTTTATAAAAAGGTTTTACAGTTATTTCTCAAATAAAGTTATTAAATAATAAATATATTGTTATAGCCTACAGTGCGACAATACGCTATATGAAGGATATTGCTATAGACTCTGCGTTGACTATAGATAGTTCTCCGTAGCTGTGCACGTGGCAGGTTAACTAGGGTTTGCCTACGGATGGTACTCGCTGGTAGTGGCAGTGCTGCATGGAAGCAGAATACGCAATTTTTTGTACATCTTTCAATCTGTTTTAAATTAACATGCTGTGCGGAACATCGTATTTCCGCTATTGTGTACCAAATTTTCAAGGCCAGCGCCGACACTACTCACTAACCAGATTTGCCGCTACTATTCGGTTCATACCCGGATTCGGCAAATAGTTCATCCAAATACTCGGATTCGGTACTCTGTGGAAATTGTCTACTCGGTTATGCCCTAATACCGAGGCTCAGAAAATGAAATAACTTACACTTCCTACCATTGGCAGCTGAGAAGGGTTAATTAAAGGGACTATTGTTCTTCATTCAACATCAGTGATTCCACAAACAACAGAATAAAACACAAGGAACCGAAATTTAGGCATGGTATTGTAATCTACGAACACCCACTCTAAACTACATACCCCGCAGTAGCCAAGTTATCGTTGCCGCAAGGACAGTTGCTGACTCATCTCCAACTCCAACGCCCTTGAGAACGGCCTGGGTGGCAAGCGTTCCAGTAATGCTGCTAGAAAATGCCTTAAAAAATCATTCCACAATCACTATGAATAAAATATTGGAAGGGCAATCCTGAGCCAGTACTGAGACATGAATTACACATAACATGTCATTGCTAGTTCTGGCATATGAAGATGGGTACCAGTCATCTCTCTCATTAGCTGATATCCTAAATAACAACGCATGGTCAGTACATTCATGTCATACATTAACTGGCTAGGCAGTACATGTGGAACAGTATTCTTGACACATCTGTAAGATATTAAAGCCATACATAGGAATTGGGAATCTCTTATATTTCCTAAACCATATTGGTCTAACAAATTGACAAATGCTGCACAGATATAATTTCTAAGGATATCACTAAATGTAAATAATTCATTAAAATAACTCATTACCAAAAACTGTCAATATTCAATCAAATAGAATAAGTGTTCTACCATCCACCTGTAATGTGTCCCAAATCTGATATTCGAGGTAGTCATCGCTGACACTTTCTGGGTATCCTTGTGGCAGGAAAACTGACTGAAGCAAATGAATAAAACTACAAAATTACAAGTTCCCATCACTGAACATTACATTCAAACTGTAGAGTGCACACAGACACTCAAACAGAACTGTGTACCTCTCTAATTTAGCATAAGTTTATACACGTTTGGCAAAAAATGCAAGTTCTGTCCTAGAGTAGCATGGCTTGAACTCTCCTATTAATGCTTAAATATGCTAGTATTTCCTTACTGAACAATGCTGCTGTGCTGAATTGTTCCAAATTTCACACTCATTGCTTGGAGAAAATTAGTCAGAGGTAACAATTTGAGAATAATTGCAGCATTGGGGTGCATGTGTGTGTATATATATATATATATATATATATATATATATATGTGTGTGTGTGTGTGTGTGTGTAGGCTAGGTGTCGTGAGAGTCAGTTAGAGTAAGTCATGAGGGTTGGTTAGGGCAATCATTAGAAAACATGGTTCCTTCGGTGCAGCCGCCGCTGCATGCCAAAAGATATGGTGCGATGCGCAGAAACCCCGATACTGCACATTTGACACAATATGTTGGGGCATGCAACTTCCCAACTACTCGGTCTAACCCTGTTCAATTGGAGAGTTTGTAGCAGTCAGCATCACAAATTGCACTCTGATCTGTGGAACAGCGATAGTCTGCCCTAGAGTTCTCAACCCAAAAAATCACTCAGTTCTTGCAATAATGAAAGTCATGAACAAGATTCCTAAAGTCACTATAACAACTATAGAATGAGTGAATGAATGATAACGACAAATGATTCATGGACAAATGATTCACCTACAAAAGGTTGGCCTACCAAAACTCTGCTTTGTTCCACTCCAGTCTGTACTCGATGCAGCTGCTCGTCTGATCGCCCATCTTCCTCGCTTCTCACATATATCTACTTTCAAGACTGATCTTCATTGGCTTCCAATAACTGATAGGATTCAGTTCAAAATTCTCTTTCTTACATATAAAGCATTGTTGGGTTGATCTCCACGCTTACTTTGTTATCTTATCAGGCAACCTATCTCGGTTACCTATGTATGTCCTCTCCGCTCTTTAGACCGTCACTATCTTCTAGTGCCTCAGTCTCAGTGCTACAGCTCAGCATCATGCCCATGCCTCTGCTGGCCCTTTGCTATGGAACAGCCATACTGTTGTGACCCATGCTACCATCCTATCTGGTAGCACAACTGCTTCTGCTTGTTCTCTTAAGACTTTTAATTTCCCTAGGGGTCCTTTGCACTAGGAGCGCCTCTCCAGAATTGTATGGTCTCGAGTCAGTGTCTCGGTCTCGAGACGTCTCAAGACAGTTTTTTGGTATATCGGTCTCGGAAGCCTGCTGTCTCGGTCTCAAGGTAGTGTCTCGAATTCTTAGAAACAGTCTTGAAGTGAAAGTCTTGTTCTGTCTCGAACAAGTGGTCTCGATAAGTTTCGCGTTAACTGTCTTAACATCTTGCACTATAAACTGAAACCGGAATCTACGAGAAACGGCAATTCTGGTTAATGTGTGAGTCACATGATACTGAAATCAATTCAATTATCTTAAAGTGGAAAAATGATGAGCGTCAGTGAGAGAGAACCTGAAATTGTGAAGTTTCCTTATACTCAATTTGAAGCTATTGACAAACAATAACTATGCTGTGCCGTTGGTCATTGATGTAAAACCACCATAATCGAAACGATCGGAACAACTTCGAGTTTCTAAGGGCGATTAAGGATACGCGCCACTTTTTAATTTCGTTGGTAGTTAGTATCGAAGTTGCTTGTTTAAAATCGTCCAGAAGATTTCAGACTTGCCTACAAAGGCTTTCTTTATACTATTCAGAAGATAGGCCGACGAAGAGATGTGTCAAAACAATAAAACACGGCAATATAAAAACTGTTCTCAGAAATTGGTACTATATAGCCTATATTATAAGTTTCAAATTGAAATTACAAACGAACCTTATTCCCGAAAACTGATACCTTAGTATTTTACAGCATTTTATATAGGATCATTCGTCTTTTACTGTCTCGTACTGTCTTGGACCTAGTGTCTCGGTCTCGGCACCTCACTGTCTCGGTCTCGTCTTGAAGTTTCAAATCTTGCATACAACACTGCGCCTCTCATTAGTTTGTACTGTGAGAGGCGCTTATAAATCCGTAAATAGAATACAAAAGTTATTATTCGCTCATTGTAGTCCGTGAACCATTTGTCGGTGAACAGTTTGTCGGTGAACTATTTGACGAGACAAGTTCCTTGACGCAGCTTTGAAGCTGAGAAATTCGCAGAACATTGCAATACATTGCGAATTCCCCAATCGGATAGGGCGATCTCGATAAATAAACGCATCATTAGTGAAACACGTTACAATTACTCACTCTGAAAAACTGGGACAAAGAGAGGAATTTGTAATTTTTGGCACAAACTATTTCCAAACATTTGTCATCCGGTGAAAGGAGGTAGGAATTGCTTAGAGAAGTTGAGCCATATCGCTCGATCCCTACCACCTTAGACATCGTGGTACATCGTGGCACTTTGCTGACGTCTAATGGTCAACCCTTAAATGTCCCTGTTGAACATAAATAAGCCAGATTTCTTGGTCAATGAAACTGCACAACAATTAGTCAATCAATCAATGAGTCAATCAATCAATTCATTTATTGCTCACCCATAATATTATTGTCTGTGAGAAAGGCAACATAGGCTATATACGGCCGGGAAACAACCTCACTCACCTAATCCCTGGAGGACATACAATAGCCAATTGGCCTTCACCTACTACATAATATTGTATTATAGGCAGGGCTGTTAATATCGCAATAAAGTATCGCGATACTTTGGTATCGGCGATCTTTCTGCAGTATCGCAGCCTGTATCGCGATAGATTTTTGTGGTCGGTATCGCGTGTGTATCGCGATACTTCTTTAGCCAGTAACCGATACGCGATACCAATACTTTTTTCACCGTAATAAAATATTAAAATATCTTTCTCTTCCACTTGAAATATTTGCCCAATGGACGGTTTTGGATTCTGGGGAGAGAATTTCAGAGGGGGCGTCTCCAACCTGCCAATCATAATGGACCCTTACCAAGCAAGCTGGGTCATTGCTTGTAGATTCAGTCACTGGTCAGTAATAAGACAATTGGTTCAGTGGCACTCTTTCACCAGGCACAACGTCCGAGCAGAAGACGTTGGCTATTTGCATACCAATAAATAATTATGGATCGCAACGATCACATATACGCGTACAGACACAAACACAGCAACACACTAATACACACACACGCATATATTGTTATGCATGTCACATGGAAGCAGAAGGGTTATATACGTCAAGCATTTCGGCGTCTATCGCATACATTCAGGCGAAACAAAGGTGCAATTGTAGATCTCCCATGCGTATAAAGCACTATCTCAGGTCCACCAGCACGGAATAATCGAGTTTGTAATTTCGACACACGGGCAGGTGAATAGAGAGGCACCTGTATAGTATCTGAGACTTGATACTACAAGCCTAGGCTGACCAGTCGATGTAGTCCAGTATAAACAGTCACCCGACTGTTATCTCCATGCTCTACCTTGGCTTGAATACTAAGGCCCAATACACCAATCTAGCCAATGTCTTCTGCCTGGTGAAAAAGAGGCCATCGTGTAGCACACATTTTGAAAATAATAATTTTCATAATAATTGTAGTTATCCTGATTTTTTCTGTAAAAATTAATATTGTAATTATACTGATCTTTGATATGTGAAAATAATGATTCTAAGTATGCTACTTTATTGCATGTAAAATTACCATTACAGTTATAATTCTTTTTCTTTAGCACATGTTTTGTGTGAATAAACAGGAAATTTGCTTGTCCAAAAGTATTGGTATTGGTATTGCAATACTTTTAAGAAAAAGTATTGGTATTGGTATTGCAATACTTTTTTGATGAAGCATAGGTAATACTTTTTTCAGTACGTATTGTTAACAGCCCTGATTATGGGCCTAATCACCATCATTAGAACGAACAATATCACAGAGAAAAGAGATGTCTCGATGGAATGACATTTCTTGACATGCTTATAAGGTTTACTGTGGCGGAGAAATATTCAAATTGTGACAGGTAAAAAATTGGTGTTCCCATCGACTTTCAGCTACACATGCTAAAATTGTTTTTTAATTAAAATTTAAGCTTGACATGCAATTTGCAGATCCCTGTACTTAGTTTGACATTCTGCCATCTTCCAAGATAGTTTTTCTTAAATAAAGGATAGACTTGACTACTGCGCAGAGTGTATACACGCACGTAAGATCATCAGCAGTCGACTGATTGCTTAATGCAAGATCAATGCTCGATTTTGCCTTGATTAAGCACCTTCCATATTAGTCCCAGGTTAAACTGATTCCCGCGACTTCGCTTTTATAGGGTCTGTAGAAATTTTGTGACTACGATATTAAGCAGATCCATTCTGTCCCACACGTAGCTAGTACCGGCACATGTCAAACCACTGGCTTATTGCATCATTGTAAATTATCGTGACTGTTTCCGATAGAGGGCTCTGGTTTCAGAAATAAACGTTTTGTTTTGATTTGAAACGCACCTGCCTAAAATTAAACACCCTTCAATGCGGTCCTGTTATTCCAAGTATCTAAGGAAACTCAGGTCTTTGCGTCAAAATGGCGGATTTGTACGAACCTAGCTACGGAACGGCTTATTATCGATCTCGAGATGCAATTAAAAATATAAAAATAAGGTACACCCGTCTGAATTTACCGCAATGATATTAAACGGATAAAATGGCTAAGGTGCATTTTAGCAAATTTTAGTATTTCATGGAGTTTATGGTGTATTTTAGCGTAGTTAATTATTTCGTTGGTTATATCGTGTATTATATCGTGTATTTCAGCGTAGCATGCATTTAAAATAGGCGGATATGACGTGAATGGATGTCCAGTAATATGCTATGTCACAAATGCACTGTTCTCCATATGGGCCCCAAATCCTGGCACCACCAGAGTTAGCTGTTGTAGGCCTACTAACGAGAAAGATAATGTTTCGTGAGCTTCTGTGGTGGCGCGACTTGGGGCCCCGCATGGTATACTGCCGAGAGGGATGGGTGTTTTGTGGACTTTTGTGGTGGCCCGAGGCCCCACATGGCGCGTGAATTCCCCGTATTAGTCGCTTAAATGCGCCTTTACCTTAAAAACGTCTATAGCATCTCTGCAATAATACTCAAAGCATCAGTGGATGGTCATCACTACGCAAGAACATTGTGTAACGAAAGTCCGGTCAAAAGCTGAGAATATATGAAAACTTTTAGATCATTATTTGACTTAAAGAGCTTTCAAGACTTAATATGATAATATCCAATATATGATTGGTGAATATCAAACCAACTTGACGGTGATTGTTTTGTGATTATGTAACGATTCTATGCATATCCACACAAGTGATGAGTAATACGTGGCATTAGGGTCATTGTAGTGAAATGTAAAAGCACTGTGATACATCATGAATGCTTGTGAAAGGTACTTGAGGGTAGATAGTAGTTGATGAAGGCACACATACATATCCTACCGGGAACCATGTCACATCTTTTTACTTTTTAAAGCTACTTTGCGTTGCCAGAATTCGGTTGGACAAGTCATCAACTAGTACAACAATACCACAGTTGTTCCCAAAGAAAGTTGAATCTGGTGCAGAACTTCCTACAATTGAGCAGCACAAGACACCAGATATTGAGGAGGGCGAGGAATATGAATTTAGCTGGCAGGAGAAACTCTTTTGTCAGGTATGCATTTTTATACTTTTAAGAATGCCTTAAAGATATACTTTGAATCTTTTATACAATTGTAATAGCCCTGTTTTATGAAACCTGCTGACATTGACATTTGAAGTGTCAATTATTGTGAAGGCACATTCCCGTCTAGAGACACTGTGTAAGACGGTCCTTCTCACCTTGCTAGTTTCGGAGACGCCTTAAGACTTTCTTCTTCCCTTGCCCAAGCACAGGCTCCCGTAGAAAGCGCTGCTGATTTGAGTGGCACTATATAAATGCTTGATTACATTGCATTACATGAATGTCTCACTTATTTTGAATCTTGGACATGTCCAACGAACTGTAGACTATGGTTCCTTGAGCTTCGACATAATAAAGTTTTGTTGTTGCCAATTATGAAAGCCTGCCAGCCTCTTACCCATAGCATGCCTATGGCATTTGTGATAATTGATATGTTCAATCACCAGGGATCAAAGTTCATGATCTGCTCAAGTTTTCTGGAGACCCAAGGAGTTCTTATTTAATTCTTCAACATCTTGCCACAACAATCCAATGACTCAGCATGTTTGCATTCTTTAATACATTCATGTCCTTGGCCATTTGTGGATTTGCCATGTACCAGATGTGCACTCTTCCTTGCATACAATAGCTTTCACCTACCTCTTGAATTTATTATTCTTTATATTTCAAAAATATAGCAAATAAAAAGATACATTAAAATTAATTTCCGATGACAATAGTCTAGTCATGTGGTTAGATTGTTAAACTTTATGTACTTGGCTTAGACGTAGTTCCTCCTGCTGCTCTAGGAACATTGGTTAACAAGAGCTCTCCATCCCATATGATCTTTAACCGTCTCTTCGGCGTCTTCCCAGTCTATTCCCATCTCCAAAAAAACTTTATGTAACACTTTTTATTTGTTTTATCAGCGTGAAATCAACAAATACAGTAGTGAACAAAGCTGTCTAACTGTTCTTGAGAAGAAGTACCACAATGACATACAGCAACTACGGTCAGTATAGAAATTTGTAAATAAATGTGCTTGTATAGTTTTTTTATTTGCTAACCAACTATTCCATAATTAGTTTATTACTCTTCGTAACTGCCTTGAATGTAAATTGTTATGTAGTCAATTTTGAAGTGTTCTTTTGCTGTAGTGGCATAGTAAATGTGTCTGAAATTCATTCAGTTAATAGTGCTACTTAGGTGTCAAAAGGCATAATATGTTATATGCAGATTGACCTGAGCTGTAAAGAGAAATAGCTTTGTTTGAATATTCTTGCAGGGAATGTGGACGTCCAACAAAAAGGCTATTCTCTTATGTCGATCATGACAGTTTTGCAAACAATGATTCGGTAAGAACCCTATTACTCTCAGCTGAATTACAGTCATCTTGGAGCCATGTAGAGACAGTAAAGGCACTACACCTCCGAGTGACTCAAAGATGTCACATCTACATCCCATCATCTTTATCTGGATAAGCTTGGTGATTGAGTTAACAAATTAATGGTTAGATTATGGCAATGGTGCCAAGTTATTATTCTTAGTTGTGTGTGTTGATCAGCTTAACTTATTGTTTTGAACTTGTTAAAAGTTCTTGTTCATTTACCATAATATATTTTGTTTATTAGTTAATTAGTTTGCTATTTGAGTTGTTATCCCGGGAGAAATATGAGCGTGCATAGTATTACTGTGCTGCCTTACACTACAGTACATGCCATTGCATTAACCTTTTAATGACCAGCTTTATTAATTATGCCTTACGTTTTACTATGCGCTGGTCATTAAAGGGTTAAACTACACTGCAACAGCGCTATGCACTATTAACATTGCAATTCTTCACAATCTGTAAGCTTTTTTTAATTTGTATTTTACTTCATTAAAGTGCTGTTGAATGCCTTAACCCTTTAACGACCAGCGTTATTGATTATGCCTTGCACTTTAGTACATTCTGGTCGTTAAAGGGTTAATGTGATCTCGATCTCGATTCGTTGAAAAAATAGAAGCAATAGATTTGACTTGTTTCACTAAGTGTTTCTGTTCTGGCAGTTGGAAAGAAAATTTACAAATTCTCCGATTGAGCAAACGACTCCTCTGGCTGAAAAGATGGAAACTGTGAGGCACAGAAGAGGAATTCTATGCAAAAGGTTTCTTTCTTCTGTATTGTATGTATTAAATTGCTCTATATTGTGTTATTATGTAGCTGACAGTAATACACTATATTCAGGCCTGTCGACAGAAATTTCGAGACCCTTCGTAGTGAAATTTACGGACCCTAGGCAGAGAAATGCTGGGACCTAGGCAGAGTAGTCACAGACCTATTAAATGGAAGTGGGCGTAATTGATAGCAAAATATGATAAGTACAATAATATTCAGATGCGATTGCAGTGCCACCTAAAGACGGTATTAGCATTATCGGTAAAAAGTGAGATCGTACTGCTCAAGCATATATGCATACATATTACATGATGTGCGTAATACATACACACTAACACATGTGCACATTAGTATATGCATAATATAGTGTACATATACCTACGTAAATAATATTGTGTACATATATCAATATAAAATCTTCGTGATGAATGAATGAATGAATGAGTGTATTAAATTGCGTGCATTGTGATGCTAGTAATATTTTATATGGCAATGAAATTACCTTCATACAGTACATTGCTTTTGCATTGCATGCAGTGAGAAGAAACTGGTTCCAAAGACCAACATTGTCTGCTACGAACCCTCGGACGAGATGAAACGCAACAATCGTCTGATCAATACCGGTGTCCAGACAATGTACATTATGGCCGATGCCTCTCCTTCAAATAGGTATGTTATATATTAACAGATATAATGGCATATAGTTGGTTATATATGGTTTATAGGTGTTGAGTTAGTCAGTTTGAACCCTTTGTGTTATGTGTGACTGTGTGTGTATGTGTGATTGTGTATGTAGGTACATTTGTACATCTATGCAGATGCATGTATGGTACATTTGTATTTATGTATTTCATAACTAACCAGCCAAAATATTTGCACATGGCGCAATAGATGCGAGAGATACTACACTGACTTCCCTTTGAGCATTGAATTTTCTGTACGGTAAGCAAAATACACCAATCCACAGAGTTTAAACAGCAGGTTCATCTATGAACAAATAATGTTCAATTAGTCCCCACTGAAAGGATCCATCTATTTACATCTATTTTGTTCATATCAAATATTATTCTTTATTTTATTTTATAATACTAAAATTTGGACGATTCATTCATAGTGTGCCAACTGAAGAGAGCGAGGTAGTGCTCTGTACAATTAAGATTGATGGAAATGGTGTCCTCAGCATAAAACCAGACTTCAACAAGGGTCGTAAACCATATAACACGGGAGGATCAAGTTCTTCTGGACGAGGTTAGTATTCATATTCCTTCTGGATTGGTTGGATTGCTAAGCTGTGGAATCATCATCATGCAAAATTTGCCACATTTGTATGGCATGTATTTGTATGGTATGTTCAAGACGACCAGATGTGTTAGTGTTGACTATTAATTTTCTGTGTCTTTGTGATGGCATTTTGATATTTCTGATTCAATTTTCTGCCTGCTTAAGCGTTGTTTTGGCCTTACAGACATTGTTTAAGCTTTTGTAATTTCATTTGCACTGTAAATTAGTTTATTCCATTAACCTCTCTCTTTTACAGATCTATACCACTTCACAGTTGAACATACATCAAAGCAACTGTCCAGGTTAGACTGAGGGCATATAAAAAGGCTCTATGTAAACGAATTTTTAGGATTTCTGTTTTTAAAGACATTTACCATTGTTACATTACTGTACTTCAGTAATGTATATCTGTTGTTGTCATCATCACCACCAGTCCACCACCATCATAATCATCATCCTCATTGCCTCATTGTTGATGTAATGCAGTCAAAGAATTGTCAACAACGAATTACCATCTGTTGAATGGTTCACCAGTGACCTCCAGTTTTCTCAGCAGTGAGCACTGATGAATTTTCTGTGCTTAACCCTTTAGCGACCAGCTACCTAGGTTTTCCCATACATTTTACTACATGCTGATCGTTAAAGGGTTAAAGACATTTAACATCGTTTGGTTAGTGTAGCAACAAAGGACTTTCTAGTAGATTCTTTTAAAGTGGTACTTTGTCAATTTCCTATTACAAATAAATAATTCATAATCGTAATTTTCTTTGGCAGTAATCATCTTAATTATCCACCATAATAAAAATAATTATAATGATAACCATTATAATCATTGAGCTGTTAGAACTCTTAATCAGAGGTAGGTAGAGGAAGAGCAAGGGAATGGTGGGAGAAACAGGAGGAGGAAGAATAAGAGATTTACATGAGGATGTTATGTTGGAGATTTTTCTGGTTTCAGGCAGGAGCAGCTGAAAGAATATAAAATGTACAAGGAGGTTAGTTGAATTTCACATTTATTCTTTTGCTTTTAATTCTTATGCTTTTACATTGTGCCAAGTGATAATTAATTGTCTGTTAGATTATCTTGTTACCTTGTCCTGTCAGTTCGTTGAACTCTAGCGATCGCCATGATAAATCTTCTTCATTTATTTCTTTCTGAAGTCGCATCCCTTAGTTCCTCCAGGTTTATTCCGGTTTTTTTCAGGTATTTTTTCAAGTATTTCATCCATCCATTTTTCCTAAGGCGCCCTCTTTTCTTCCTTCCTTCTCCACATGCCAGCATCATTTCCTTCTCCAGTCCATCTGATCGCATAACATGTCCAAAGAACCCAAAGAACCCCAGCTTCCTTCTCAACGCTCTTTGTTGTAACGTCTCATCATTCTCAACTCCAATCTCCCTTCGTTTGACTTTTTCTCCGTCCATGATATTCTCTGCGTCTTCCTCCATATCCTCATTTCGCATGCGTTGATCTTTTTCTCTACATTCTTTTGTCATGGTCCATGTCTCCCAGCCACATAATACTGTAGAGAAGATCATTGCCCTCACTTGCCTTGATTTTGTCTATGCTCACGTGTTTGTCCTTCCATATCTTTTCCAGTCCATTCATTGCAGTTTCCCTATCGCCACCCTTCTTTTTATTTATGAATCGCACTTTCCCTTTTTCTCTATTACTGATCCCAGGAACGTGAAGATTGTTACCGCCTTTATTTTCTCTCCACCTATCTCAAAAATGTTGTCATTAGATTACCGTTAGATTACTGATTGTAATTGTTATTAAGCATTTATAAAGACAACACTGCTCAACTATTCAGAGGTGCTCCTGACCCAAGTTAGTGATTTCGTCATCATAGTTCTTGTCATTATGCTCTTAGTAGTAATGACTGCTATTCTAAATTTTATTGTGAAGTTAATGCATTTGTCTTTTTCTTAAGATGTACGCACGACATGCAGACTTCTTGGCATCATGCGTTGGGCAGAACTTTGAAATTGTACGAGTTTCAAACTTATAAGTACTAAATAAATGACACAGATGATAGTGAAAATGATAATACTACTCTTTTTATTAACAATAAAATAAATAAATAAAAATATTAACAATAATGATTATTTAAGAACAGATAAGATTACGTCCATCCTGAGTGTAAAGAAATCAAAGTATTGTAAGTTCTTGATTAGCCATTTGATTAGCCATTCGATTAGCCATTTGATTAACCATTTGATTAGCCATTCGATTAGCCATTTGATTAGCCATTTGATTAGCCATTCCTGATGAAGTGTTTTACTCTCCAGACATTTGTTGTTATCTTTGCTACCTTGAGACTTGAGTAAAAAATAATTGTCATGACATGAAGGATAATAATGGTCTTGAAAATTAGATATTGATTTTATATTCTAATTGACAATGATAATCACTAAAGTGCATTTAGATGAAGTCAGAAGTCCAATACTGAAAATATTAAATGTCTATTAAAATTGTCTGTTTTATGAATGTTTAATTAACATTATTGCATTTGCATCTAATGAGGCTCTACATAGATGTGAGATGATGTTACATTACATTTTGTGGTGATTGTTTACATTATTTTACAGACTCCAGCTGATGTTTTTCGTCTGAAAATCTCCGGAAGCATTGGTGAGTTACGGTCTTTGTCTTCTGTGTGGTGGTAGTTCAAATCCAAACATTGAGCCTGTGAAAATAGAACTGGCTCTTGCCATTGCTTTTCTCCATTCCTACCTCCACTTAATATTCTACTAACATCTACAACACTGATTCATGTCAGTAAGGAAGCAGATGATTAACATATTTGGTATGTATGATCGTGTGCGCATGAGTGAGTCTGTATCTGCATAATGGGCCCATAGTTTTGCACACTTTATAACTCTGACCAGCCACAAAACTTAAAACCAGTCATTATTCCTCAGATTATATTATACAATGAGGTCATCTGATTGTCTTTACCTGACCATACCTACAACTAGAACTGTTTTGTGCTCAGTTGCTGGACCTAGATTTTTGAACTTTCTTTCTCTATCTGTTCTTCCTGCTGTGTTACATAACTATGTCATTTTTTCGTTCTCAACTCAAGAGTTTTCAAAAGGATTATCCACTATAGACTGCCTTGTGTGTCTTACAAATCGATCTTATGACTATAGATCTGATTACTTAGTTTTGGTTCATTATTGGCTGATCCCTTGTTCATTAGACAGCGACGTGATAGATGTCATAAATTTAAATATGACGATGTAACTAACTTTGTGGTGAGTATTCCTGGCCTGAAACCTGTGCATCGCAGCAATAGATTGCTTAAATATGCAGACGACAGCTACATTCTGATTCCCGCTTCCGCTATAGACGCTACAGGCTCTGAACTTGAAAATGTAGCTACATGGGCACTTACTTGCAATCTCAAGCTCAAGGGTAATAAGTCTAAAGAGATGATATTTAGGTGCCCGAGATCTAAGTTACCTAATCTCCCACCCCTTTACCAGATGTGGAAAGGGTGGTATCATCTGTTATATTAGTGGTAACGATTACCGATTGACCCTGTTTTGACCCACATATTGACCGGATTTGCATGAAGGTCAGCCAATCACTCTATGCACTACGCATCCTTGTTGCTCATGGTCTGTCAGGGACGCGCTTATATGATGTAGTTCGGGCTACCTCGCTTTCCCACCTCCTCTATGCTTCCACTGCATGGTCAGGCTTTGCTAATGCTGGTCAGAGAAGTTGATATGGTTCAAGTTTCTGCCTTTTGACCAGGTGACTTTTGACAACCTCTGTGGTTGTGCAGATTCCTCTCTTTTCTCTTCTGTGCTACATAATCCTTGCCATGCTCTAAATTGTCTTTTGCCACCTTTAAAGATTGTTACCTATTCACTTCATCCTCGATTGCACAATCGAGAGATCCCGCGCACTGACTCACTAACTCGATGTGGTTTTATCACCCGAATGCTATACAATTGAATCTATTCTTATTGTGAGTGTAACTAGGCCTAGTATTGCTTGATTTTTATTTACTCTAGCTACTCATAGGATGTTTGTTGTGTAATTGCTAGTAATGATTATTTTATGAGTGTAGGCCTACATTATTTTA
This sequence comes from Bimastos eiseni, assembly GCA_959347315.1. Taxonomy (NCBI): domain Eukaryota; kingdom Metazoa; phylum Annelida; class Clitellata; order Crassiclitellata; family Lumbricidae; genus Bimastos; species Bimastos eiseni. The sequence goes on from OY365806.1 coordinate 32,207,584, forward strand.
CTCTAACTACTTTGAGGATGTCTAATTGCTGTGTAATTGCTTGATATGTTTATTTTGAGAGTGTACATTTTTTAAATGTTCATATTATGATGTACCCGCAGTGCGTTTGCAAGCGGTTCAATAAAGTACATACTTACTTACTTACTTACTTAAATTACAATGTATGTGTGTGCATGTGCGAAATTCTGAACTTGTTATGGCTTCAGTTTGAGCCACCTTCGACTTAAGCTAGATTTGGTTTCAGCAGTTCTCAAGTGAATCTGGTTTCCATTTCAGTTTCGTCAACAAACTTTGAATATAATCATCTGTACATGCACTGGTTCATTGATCTGCCTCAAGGTAGGCATTGGTATCACTGCAAAAGTGGAAAATCAAGTAAATCTTTTTAACATATGCATCATTTGTACAGAGAAATTTTAACAAAGATGATTGCTGAAGTGATGTATTCTAAAGGTGGATGATGGTGTAGTGGTTAGTATGATAGGTTGTCAAACCAAGGATTGAGACATAACTGAAGGATGTTTCTCGATTTATGTTCAATTTACACTCTTTTACAAACTCAGCTACCAAAATGAATTTACTGTAGGTGTGAAGATCAGAAGGTTTTGGGAGAGAGAGAAAGAGAGGACTGGTGACCTTCCCTTTTGTGCTGAGTCTAAGGAAGGGATGTCTGCCTTATGGAATTAGTTTAAGATCAAGCAGCTAGGGAGAGAATTTGTCATTTGGTTTTATCTGTTAGGGCTGATGAACTCAAGTCCCTTACACTTAGTAGCCGTGTCGACTCTATGGGGTTAATGGCAATGCTTGTCTTCATCTTTTCTGATGGTGCAATGAAATGGTTGATTGCAATGTATCATATTATATTGCATTAGGTTGGGTTCCAAATGGAGTCCAGCGGTTGTCTGGAGCGACTCAGACATGTTCGACAAGATCAAAGGGACAAGTGAGACGATTCTATCTCTCTGTCTAATGCTCTCTAATCTAACTTACTTTAATCTAATCTGGTCTAAAATCCTATTATGCATCTTCATGACTTTTACCTTACTTTGTATTATCATACTTTATCTCACCCCAACTTGCCTTTTCCTAATCAAATGCTTTTATGATCGCTGCTTCAGTTGTTCATGACTGTGCACTCACTGCATCGAGTGGTCACGACTTTTGGATGCCCACTCTTTATTTCTGGCTGGGGCCTGAGAGAGGACCACTCCTGGCCATTGGTAGACAATGACTTCTGAAGCCATTGTGGGCAGTCTTAGCCCTCTCCTGCATCATAACATGATACATTACAGTACTCTTAGTGTACCTTTCCATACCTGGACTTGTATCATATTGTATCGTATCTGAAAAGATGTAAATTGCTACTTACAATGCAAGCTATTCAGAAGCACTCTCAGCATGAGAGCCTTGAAGAAGTAAGAAAGTCTTCGGGCAACGAAGGTATGACGGGTGGGACACCTAACTAGTACAATTCAACAACACTGTGCGATAACAAAGATCATAAGTGTCATCCTCCACCTTTATTTTGGCTTGGGACTGGTACTGCCACAGTATGAGCAGTGAAGGAGTTGACCCCAACCAGTGGTATTCAGCAGATTTATAAAGTCTGCCATGGGTACAGGTTTAAGATTCCACATACATTACTATACCTCACATTACCAACCATTTCATCTCCATGTCTTACTTTACTGTGACTCACCGTACTTCACCCTATTATTGCCATTGTTTTTCTCTAGGGAGTGGAAAGTTTGTACTCGTATCCATTTTGCCTCGACCTTCTTTATAAAGAGAACTTTCTTGAAGAAAAATCAGGTAAAAGAAGGCAAACTCACTTTATGCTGTTAAGTGTATTGCTTATTTTATTAGTAGTAATAGTATCTTTATTTATTAGTACATACATGAAATCTGAAAACTCATTATCACATAGTTTATGTCATTACTTTACTATTACTATTGTCTTTGGTGTTGTGAAACCATGTCTTCGTTTTTACGAATGCCTTCAAAGTTCATTTTATTTGAGTTTTAAAATTGCTAATTTATTTTTTTAAGATGGTTAATAAAATTGTTTTGTTACAATCTATAGATGATGGCTTTGCCAAACTGCCGCTGATGTTCATTGAAGTGTTATCACTTGACGGGTGGCAGAGATATCGAACGGAAGGATATGGATACATGTCATTACCTTACCTGCCAGGTAGCTTGTGGTCATCTGGCTTCCAAATAAGCTATTCATCTATTATATGTTACCTTTACTTTGTAGGCCGTAACTATTACAAGTGCTTTTTAACTTCTCCATATCTTCTCCTCTGATTGTCTGATTGTGTTTTGATTACCATTCCTCATCTGATTATTACTCTAGCAGTTGGAATCACTCTGGAATCCACTCTGTTAACTCCACTGAATCCTTGATGTCTTTCTTGTCTAATCTCAAGACGTTTTTATTTCATCAATTGATGCCGATTGCATCTATAGAAGTTCCAAGGTTAGATTCCTATAGGCTCTCTTGCACTCATGGGTTGCTCATAAGAGGCACTATACGAATGTTCTGTTAAAGTTGCAAAGTATTATTCTCATTTGCAGGGGTTCAGGAGCATGTGATACATTGCTGGCGTCCGACCGGCCAATCGTACATCTCAGAACTGCGACGATTCTTTATCGGTAGCTCTCCAGAACTGGAAGATCCCACATACATTGCTGTTCCATCAACTTTTGAGGTACAGCCCCAATGAACATTTTTTTATATATGTCTATCAAAACCATACACTTACACTAAGGCTGATTCGGAGTGCTAATGCTGTGGGATAACCAACTCTGCACCTTGATTAGTTTCATTGCAGGCCTTTCATTCATTATTATATATTATTTCCAAAGTCCATACCGACTCCTTTACTTTCGTGCCACTCCAATTTAATAGATTATCATCCACTTTAGTCATCTGTTTATCTAACTCCATGAGTTGTTGATCTCAACTTGGAACAGAATTTGACCAACATTCCCTCAAGTGAAAAATTGATTGAGTGCACACTTTTCTAAATTGCTTTGCAGAAGAAGTTTTTGGATGCAGTTTATAAACAGGAGTGTACGATATTTGTTGTGGTGCACACTGTCATTAAGCTGAGCTGATCCCTGCACACCTGTGAGCACGATTTGCGAAACAACTCGAGAGAACTGTATACTCGCACTGGACAAAGTCGCTCCAATCCAAGTCTGTTATCAGCTATCTTCTAAACAGGTCACAAGATAGTTCCCTTCAGTGGCTACACAGAAAAAGCGAGAATGTCATTGAATAGAGTTCAGGTGGAGAAGTTTCAGGCTTGAGGAGGATAGCAGCATTACCTTCATCAATGCTACTTTTACTACTGCAGCATGCTTCAAAGGTCTCACAATTCTAGAGCCCAATCAAGGGCCACATCTCCCACTGACTTCTACATTCAAAGGATGTTGTCAGCTGCCAAAACTTGCAATTACAGAAATGTTTTGACTTCACCTCTTTAAACAAAGTAGCAATGATTTGAAATGTCCAATTACATCAGTTATTAGTTCTTGTTCTAGGGTTCTTGTGTGAACTCATTTCTATATTAATTAGCAAAACACCTAAAAACTCACTATTTCTCATTTACTTTCAAACATCTTCATATTTAACTGCGTTTTACCTGGTGACTGAGTAACAGCGCCTCAGGTTCGCATTTCTGTGTGATTTTGTACATGTTAAAACGTTTCATGAAATAATAGTAACTGACATGACAATGCCTGCTTGGCTCACCGACATTCTTACAATTGAGCACTTAAGAAACGTTAATTTGTGCCCATGACTTTTTGTGTGCCAAAGCTATTTAGTTATTGCAAGTACAATAATTCGGAATAGATATATCAAAGGAGCAGAAATCCCCTTTGATGTTTATGTTTTAATAAAACATTTCTTTGTGGATTTGACCAGGGAAGTCATCTGAGCAAGTTTGGTTTTTCATCACTTTCAACCGGATCAGTGTCAATTCGAACAAACACAGTTGTCCAGTCGCGGTCAGTACAGTTATGCCGAGCAAAATCACCATGTTAACTTATCGCAGGGGTGTCAAAGAGCCGGCCCGGGTTGGAAAGAGCCGGCCCATGGGCCATTTCTGGCCCACTAACGATATATTTCTGGCCCAATGACGATATATTTCTGGCCCACGGAACCTCGTCTAAAGACAAACACAATTGAGAATAAATGGTCTAATTTATTATTTTTAAGGCGTTGTGAGTTTTATGTGTAAGTGGTAATGCATATCAGAATCACGTTTTCAAAGCCTAATTCAACTGTTTGTATGGCCCCCCTCTGAGATCCTACCCCATTTGGGCCATTTTCCTCATGCGACTTTGGCACTTTGGCCTGCCACTTGCCGGAAGATATTGCTACTGGTCTGCCATTGCAAAAATGTTTGACACCCCTGTTCTACGGACCTCTTAACGTTAAATGTGCTTTATTTGTAATACTACATTTGAAGCAGAATTAACTATTGAACCTATTTGCTGGGCTCTTACAACTCACCTTATAACTAAGCATGTGATAAGGAAGCTGTGGTATATACATTGTATGAATGTGTTTATGTTTATGCATTGGTCTATGCATGTATATATTACGTATACACTAATGCATGCTATATTTAGATATTTATATGGCACCAAAAGCACATCCCTGCATGTACGTATGCTCCTCTAATTTATCCAGTTAGTAGTCACAGTTCCCAGCTAAAATATATATTTACTTAGCATTACTTATAAGCATTATATATTTTTATTATATTACTGGTCAAAATAAGTATTTTAATATATTTTTTAAAGGAACTAGGTTACCACAAACAGGTATGTTCATTTGCTGCTTTGACCAGGTGTGCTTTTGTGTGTGGCTATTTAGTGCCTTCATGCAGAGCGCTTCTTCAAGAAAGACTTTCATTTCGGTGATGGACAAAATTGGGTTCTCAGTGACTCGAGTCAACATACTCAACGTTCTTGGTGAGTCTGAGAACTACAACGATTATAACAGACAACAATAGTAACAAATAAAAATAACAATTTGTTAAAGCCATATTAATTGTAAGTGATTTACAATTAATTGATTTTATTGTTTATTTACATATAATTGATACTGTATTTATTGTAATTGAGTAATATGTTATTTTGCTTAGTGTGATACTGTAGCATCTCTCAGAAAAAAACATATGCTTAGCTTAAATATAACTAGCTATGATTGGTGCTGCATTGTTTGATTGGTTGACAGATGCCCATCAGTAAATCATTGACTGACAGATCTATATATATATCTTGTACTTGACCTAGCATTTCTGTTACTGATTGACAGATGCCTTCCAGAAAGCCAAGCAGAGGATGATCGCTGCAAGGGAAAACTTGCGAAAAGATTTCATCGAAACACTAACAGCGTTTGCTTTAGATGATGAAACAGAAGCTTAGGCCTATATTGCAGTTTTTCACTACTTCATTAGCTGCAGACATTAGCATTTGGACTTAATATTGAATTGAAGTCAAATTGAAGTATGTTGTTAGCCAACCTAATTTAGACTCCAGGGCTCACATTACCTGAAAGATTGCAATATTACTTGTTTCATTTACTATTTTATTGTTTACGGATGGACTCACACAGAATCGCATACCCAACTGTAACTGATTGTTTTCTACTAATTCTGTATACCAAAACTCAAATCCGCTTTCTAATGTCATCACGATTGTTTTTACTATTATTCCAGTCCCTGTGCATGCTGATGAAATGGTAGTCTGCAATGGAATATTACTAATCACAGACCAATGTAGTAATCATCAGCCATCTGACTTACATTGGTGTTTATAGCAAAGGTTACACTGGAAATTATGTACTAAATTTAGAGGTAGACGTTGGCATGGGTCATAGCCCACCCTCCCCTCTTGTCTGCACTGAGATAATGCCTCACTCCCCTTCATTTACAGATGACCGCTTGCTGCATGGCTTGAAAACAGACATCGATAACGGGAACAATGATGACGACATTTGCACACTAGTACATGCATCCCAGGCATATAACTGTGTATCAAGACACAGTTAATGCAGAGCCCAAGAGCAAATACTTCTGATAAGCACTGCATGCACGTCTATCTTACTGATCTTAACAAGTGTATTATCTTGTAAGTTGAGAATGTAAGCAAATCAGAGTAAAATGAAAGTGTGTCTGGACGTCTTTCCAAGGGGAAGATGAACAGAGGAGAAAACATTTAATGGGATCTGGGCATAAACACTGGTTACACATTCAAGCTCACTCTTTCGCAGTATTTTTAAATGTTCTATTATCCTGGAGCTGAACTGGGAGATTTTGGGGTTATCATCTTAAAGGTGGTGGGTGATGTATCAATGCTTGCAGTAACTTTGGATGAAATTGCAGCTTTCAAAAGAGTATTCTGTATATGACATTGTGCCCAAATTAAAGTTTAGTAATAAGTAGAAACTATAAATTCTAATCAAAACGATTCTCAGTTGGTTTTTTTCTTCAAAAACAAAACATCTTGCAGAAAATATACAAACTTCAGAGAAGTGCAGTCAACAAAAAAGTACTCACAATAATATCTGTACCGATTAGAAATAACTTTGACACCAAACTTAATCTACTAATTTCTATGGTACCGTTATCAGTTCAATAAGCAAGGGAATCAGAACCAGGCTTAAGTTTTGATCTGAATAACAATAAAATAACTGACAGAAAGCATAGACAGTAACCAAAACTTAGACTGTCAGTCATCACGAGCCAACACTGTTTTATTGCAACGCATAAAACGAGTTGCTATAAATAATCCGAGTAAGCAAGTAGGTATAAGTAACCCGATCCATGTTCTGCGACCGATGTGCACGTTAAGGCCTCCAACACAATACCACCTGCGATCGCAGGCCCATCCAATTGCCCTCCTGAATAAGGACATTTTTTAATTTTTTATCTAGGATGATGCACAAAAACATGTACAAGTCCGTCAGTCCAATTGGTTTGATTAATAATCCATAACAGTTAGACCTAATATATCAATGAATAAGGACATTTTTTTATTTTTTATCTAGGATGATGCACAAAAACATGTACAAGTCCGTCAGTCCAATTGGTTTGATTAATAATCCATAACAGTTAGACCTAATGTATCAATCAATAAGTGAACTATTTTCAGTGACAGGGCTATAAATCTTAGGCTGCTATATTGTATATGTAAATGGATGTGTTCTGTCAACCATTTATCTCAATAAACTGATATAAGATACGATAAATGTTGCTGTTTTTCAAATTCAATATAACCAACAATATCACTCAACAATTTAGTGTAACTAGGTTAATTCCAATATTAACAACACATAATGATAAAAAAGCACAACACTACTAACATACTTTATTACATGTACATGGCACAACCTTTGCTGCACTACAACAGTGTAAATGCTGTAAAATACAGTTACTCATATTAAATTGTTTATATAATATCTAGTACATGTCATAGGCAGCCTGTTGAATGCTTACACTGCATTCTCATATCAAACAGAAATGTAACATTGGTCAGTTGATAATGTTAAATAAACTATATTTGATCAAAATTGACAGATTTTTCAAGGATATTCAGTCTAAAGACACCAACAAATATTACAGGTTGGTTAGTAAACACACTGCTTTGCACAAAACCTACTAAAAAAATATGAATGATATTTCAAAGTCATTTGACAGATTTTCATAACTGAACCGGTAATTACCATAAGTGCATCTGTCAGCATAAGTATAGGAGAATCTCTGGAAGTTATACAAAATTCTGGTTACACTATCATCCTGCACCCTTTTCGATGCAGCTCTTCCAAAATTAAAGTGAGGCCTTTTACAAACTAATACAAATACAGACATGCACAAACACACCTTCAAGTATGCAAATACACACACTCCCACTAAACTGCAGAAGTGAAATTGAAACCAAAAACCTTTTACAGTACTGAAAGTAAAACTTGATGAAATCATTTAAATTAGTTAAAGTAGAACCAATAAAGCTCTTGCTGAAGTGAAATCGAACTGTATTGGATTAGAAATGAAGCCAGCAGTGATAAAATAGTTGGCAACTGATTAATGACTTGTATTAAACATCACATTACATGAAGAAACCTCTTGCAAAAGGGAATGTGACATCAAAAATCGCTTGAAATGAAAATGAAACCGAAAGTGGCAAATAGATCACTGGTTACCAATATACTTAATCCTTGTATTTTAAATTACATTACTGTCAGAAGGCAATTAAACTCGATCATCCATTTAAAAAAATAATGAACCTAAGTAACAATTCTAAGGCAGAATGTGCAGGCTGTTCCGTGAATGAAAGGGGACATATGCTCAGAAGAGTTCAGCTTCAAACAACCAGATAAGACCACTTCCATAAGATGTTCAGGTGATGTGGTCCCAAAAGGAAAGTGAAACCGAGAATGTCAAGATTCTCAACAATATTGAACAAGACCGTTAGGCCATGCACGATTGAAAACACTTTTTTACAGCATCTCTGAAAAAAAACATACAGTGAACAGGTAATAAATCAACTAAAAGAGCAAACCAATTTCTACAAGATATAATTGATTTACTAATTTACTCCACAGAAAATCATTCTACACGAAAAAATGCATACGACTGACTACCTGCTAGTGCAAACATTCAAGCAACCAAATTTTGCATGAAACACCTGATCAGCTAATCAATCAAACCCTTCTAGGAGTCGCATATGCTGCAGAGGATTTAAATAGGCACTCATACTTGTAGCACTATCATCCAACTTCTATTTGACTAAATACAATGGGCGAATAATAACATTTTAGTCGTGAACCTGTTGTCCATTACCCGTGGCAGTCTCAGTTGTAGAACTCATGTTTAAAGCACCCTAGAAGTAGCTTGCTACCGACAGTGCAATATAAATTGTCATAATAACAATTGAGTTTATGATGATAGCCAGTGTTATAACATGGTTTGGCAATATGATCTACTGGTATATCTAATTCATGGCACAGAAGTGTAAGCAAGGTGTTGGCTGGTTTGCTGTGTTTCACCTATCTGATGACATCTAAAGCCTTTATTTCTACATCTTATGCATGTTGCATGTCACTGTTGCTCAGTTCACATGACGTTGACATTTGCCATAACAGGTGCTAAATACCTGCAACACAGTCCATATAAATTCTATAGCCCTGATGTCATAATGCCCAAAATGTCAATTACAACAATTAGGCTTCAAGCTGTAGCATTGTCCTGGGTTGCAATGCTACCACCTGTTGTCTCATGCCACAATATCACCACAGCTTAGTCCAGAAACTATTGATGACATTACGCTGTCAACTTTGGAAAGGATCTGTTGGCTGGGCCCCATGCATATGCATAGACCTACCACTGATGACTCTTCTTCAAGTGTTCTGTGCATTGCTTCGCTAACTCGTTTAAGATCGACTGGGATAGCATAGATGCCTGTCATTACGATTATTGGAGTGATACCATATAAATAGCCTAAATTAATAAAAATAATAAGCCTAGTGGTTGTAAATTATAATACCAACGTAAACTTATTATTATGAAAAAAACAATTAAGTCAGTGAATCTCTTAGTCATATTACATTATTATATAATTAGTAACAGTACTGCACTGGTAATAAAGCAATCACTTTGGTCTAATGTGGTCTATTCAGACATAGTTGTCTGTTGACAGGTGACGACTATGTGTCAAAACAAAACAGTTTAATCTATGAGCGTTTTAGCTCACTAGCTCTATGAGCGCACTGTAGGTTGAAGAAATACATAAACAGCAACTAAGATCTTACCTAGCATATGGTATGTAAGATAGGCCATACCACGTTAGTGCCAGGAACTGAAGGATGCAGAAGAGGATGGCCAGCCCAATTATCTTCCACTATTTCCCACCACAAAAAACAGAATTACAACAATTTAGGCATTGTCACTGGTGCAACAGTCAATAAGCTCTGCATAGGTCAGAAATACCATATTGGACAATCCAGTCATCGATAGAATGCATTGACTCCCACGCAAGAATGTAGTGCATGGTTTGTCCATACATCAAACAAACTGAAAATTAATCAAAGTAGCACAAAGTTCTTTCACAGACTGTTTTCATACATAAGGTTTTAAAAATTGCAATGGTAATTACACAGTATGATACATCCACAAGTTATACATCAATGCTAGATTGTCTCAATTGTGTGTATCTGAGTCTTGCATGGTCTTCACTTATCAAGTCCTGCCAGAAACCCTGTTCATCAAATCCAAACTCATCTGATTGAATCATTCCTCTAAGCTCCGGTGGTGAGATGAACTCTCGTTCTTTACTTTCTCCTCGTTAATCTCCGGATCCTCTACATCATTTGCTAACTACATGCCCTCAAGCCTCAAATAGCTGCAATTTCTCACATGTGCAGGTTTAATCTGCGAAAGATCCGACATCTATGCTCTACTCTGGGTTTTTATCATTGAAAAAACTGATACACAGTGTCATTCTGATGAGACTTGATATCTCCAACTCAATGCCTTACGGTATCCCTGAATGCCCACGGTTTCCTCTAACTAGAATAATGCATCAAGTTTCAAGACTGCCTTGAACTAATATAGTGAGTAGATATCTTGAAGGGGCACTATATCCAGTATTATGAGTGAGAGCACATCACACCAGCTTTTCATTCTTCCTGTACGTGACCATATTCACGTCAAGTTCGTAGTCCTCATGTAGACATTGTTCAATGTATCCCTCAAGCCTACTACCTATTTGCTTTTAACATTTCCTGGCTGCAAACTTGTAATAATGTAATTATCAAAATCTTGTTGTACTGCATTGTTATCTCATTGAGGATACATTTGCCCTATACAATGTTCTGGCTTATAGGTCATCCTTTCCGACTCACTCCCATTTAAGATACAATTGCCCCACTACTCAATTAGACATATGCTACAAAAGAATAAGAAATAAAAACCCAAACATACAAATGAAAAATAAAAGCCTGTTTGTCATTTTTGTAGCTCTTGATAAACATACCCATAGTGCAGAACAAAGCGTAAGCGCCATGAAAACCTGACAAAAGAAACATATTTTATACATGTAGTAATACATATTCATAAACATATGTGCAGTGCAGAGGGCAAACCCACAACACAAAGTCATTGGGGTACCAATCAATGTTCAAAATAACCTTAAATAATCTCACCAAATGCTGCAATAGGCTAATTTATCATCACTTTCATTCATTCAGTATAAATTAAAATATTTTACATGTAGTTGATTGTCAATATTTCAAAATCCCAAAAGTTTAAAATACTCAAAATAAATAACATTACCAAACCAAAGTAAACAAATTTGAAATGTAATCAAAAATATACAAATGGGAATGTTTTCAAAATTATTAGCACAGACATTGATATATCATAATTGTGCATGATGTAACGTATTATCGGCAGAGTGTGTAGGCCTACATTCAAAAATTCACATAGTCCAATTTAACTAGGCTCATCTAGTTCAGCTGGTTTAGCATAATATATCTTCCTCTGTTTCTGGCTCTAAGCTCTATTATTCTCTCCAAAATTGATCATTCTGCAATTCATATACCAGTTATTTTACCAGCAAAATCGTAATCACCTATATCACTATCACAAACAAATGTTGTGCTACCATTGGCACCATTACAAAATCACTTTTAAAATATATGTATTGTTAAAGTAAAAAATAGCTACAATAGAAACTCACAAATACAAGTATTGTTGCAACCAGCCGTGTCACAGCACACATCTTCCTCAGCTGATTGCATGGTCCCATCAGAAAGCACGTACTACAGGTAACACATTTTAAGTTTAATGTCATGTCATGTCACATCGCGACCATTGACTACATGAATGGGACAGTGATGTCCAATGCTTTCTGTCCCGTACAATGTTCATTAAGCTTATGCCTTTTAAACCAGTCCACGCCATGAATTGTCAAACCAGCAGATTCTGGGTCTTCCACAACTTCGGCTTCCTTCCACTATACCCAACATCACACTGTTCTCAATACTGTCTTTAGGCTGTCTCACAATGTGCCCGAAGTACCGCAGTTTTCTGGATTCGATGTGGCCCAACAGTTTGCTGTCAACTTTCGCCTTATTACAGGTAATAATGGACCCAAAGGCCCAAACTTACTGAGGCAAAATGTAAACTTAAGATCCTAAGTCAAACACGATAAATTGTAAAATGTTAAACTGTTTTCAAGATCATTTTTAAACACTATATATATGTTTGTTGTTTCAGTGTCCTTTAGAGTTTGAAAAAAGCTATTACCTAAACAATTATTACATGCACAGTTACATTTAGTAGTTAAGACTTAGAGGCACCCCCAGCATGATAACAACAGTACCATCAATTAGAATGGGACTTCAAATACAGGCAAAATAGGTACAAAGAAAGGGCAAAAAGTTCCTGATTCAGGTTGAAGTGTGGGATACAGAGGCAACTAGAACACCATGCACTGCAAAAAGAAGAGATACGCGTCGTCTATGGACACAGACATACGACACAAAACTAGAGAGCTTCATAAGATAGGATTGATCACAACTAGTCAGACAGATGTGCATCAGCAAGAGGATTTATTGTGTTTGAGCTTGCCTAGAGGACCCTGGAAAATTGTTCACACACATACATTTATCTCTCTTGTCAAGCTAGGAAGCAAAGTGCTTTGACACCAGCCTGACCTTGACACTGGTCTAGAGCTGGTCTAGGGCCGATTATAGAGATATCGGCAGTATCGGATATCAAAAAGCAGCTCAAAACTTAGTCTTTCACCTAGGCTTTCAAGGATTTGGAAATCTAAGTGTATTTTTCTCTGGTGACTGGCTATCCCACACCTCAGATTCCAATTTCAGCATGATGCATTACAAATTTAATTAATAATAATAATAATAACAATAATAAACTGAACGTCCAGCAATGCATTTGCATTCAAGATCTTGTAACTCTCCACTGCAGGTATAAAGACCGACAAATAGGAAATTAGTACCTTTCCTAAATTCCACTTTGTTAAGTAGAAGCTTTACTTATGTTTACACTTCGTTACATTAAGAACAAAACATAAACTGAATTGCAATTTCCACATCTGTTTCAACCAGTGCAGCATGAGTTGAGAAGACAAACCTCGTCAGTGCTGCAATATTGCCTAGCGTGTAGAAAATGGCAAAGATGGTCATGCCAGCACCGGGTATGAAGAGGAAAAATGTTGCCTAAAACAGAAAAAACCTCTAGTAATATGATTGTCTTCCAATTGTGATTTACTACAGCATCACTTGTGCCACCTTCACTGTTGTCATCACCACTACTTCAAGAGGTAGCATCACAAAATCGTGATCATCGCTATCTTCCTCAATTGTCACAAAGACCAGACCACAACAACCACTGCCTTCTGACAACCAGGACAAAAGCTGCTTCCACCAACATCACAACAATGCTTGAAACTTAACCGCTGCTGTTACCTATTGTACCTACACTTGAAACTCACTTTGACTGAAAACAATACACGATACTTACCAATATCGACAGAACACAACCAATTGCAAAGCAGATTGCAAATCCTTTGATTCGAGTCTCCCAGCTTAACGAAGTTGCATCAGACACCTACAGAGTAGAAACCAAGTAAGTCCTAAATATTGTTGTAGCATTTAATTAGATACCATAATTTGGTAAGCTAGGTAGGATAAGCAGCAAAGATTGAGTGGGGCAGATCATACTAGCCATTGCCTCATCAGCCAAACTTGTCCAATCCGATCATAACTTACCCCCACAAGCACCAATTGAGAGAAAAATAATGATCTAAACAATGCACAAATAACAGGATGCAGCACACCCGCGGAGGAATACTATGCTATTTTACGACCATAAGTCTTCGTGCATATCTAAAAATTACACTCAACCTAATACCTCACCTTCACCCTCACCATATCTAACCTGACCCTAACCAGCCCTCACAACTTATATCAAAAGAATTTATGAGTTTTTAGTAATGTGCATGCTTTGAAGGTTAAACATGCGCAAAGGTCTTCACCCACGCAATAGCATAGGCTACATTTTCGGCCGCAGAAGCAAAAAAAATTCTGTCACGGTGCGACTGAGTTATCGGACACAGAAGATTAGGTTTACTTGTAATTCTGGGGATTCCAACTTATGTATAATATTTCGATATGTTGGTCTGCTGCTAAAGGTTGGGCAGAGATTTCCACTCAAGCCATGTCCAAAATATTATGCATAAGTTGGAGTCCCCAGAACTATAAGTAAGCTAAGATTTATCCAATACTTAAACGTAGAGCTTCTGCAGTCGAAAATTTGGCCTAAAAACGCACAAAAAGTTACTTCTTTGGCTGAAAGTTATTTGTGTGTGTCTAAAAACGACACTAACCCTGACCCTAAACAACTCTCACAAAGCCTAACCTAACCCTAATCAACCCTCATGATGCCTAATCTAACCATAAACGACCAATGATTACTAATGTGTTCTTAACAGTGCACATGCACCAATGGTAGCGCATGCGCAAGGGTCTTCACGGGCTAAATTTTGAATGGGTTCAGCCGTAGAAGTAGAATTTTGCTTGTTTTTTGGCCGAATTTTCGGCCTCAGAAGATTTATCCAATACTTAATGTCCAAGCGCAGAAGTAACTTTCGATAAATCTTCTGCGGCCGAAATTTCGGCCCAAAACCAAGCAAAAATTTTACTTCTACGGCCGAAGTAATTGTTGTGCGTTTTAGGCCGAATTTTAGGCCGCAGAAGCTACACGCTTTCGTTTATTCAGCGGCCGAATATTCCGCCACAGAAGACTTATTCAATCCCAAAACTCTCGGAAGTTCATGCGAAGAATTCAAACCTGCACAACTATCCCCGCACCGTCGTCTTCTTCAGCGTTTTGACCGCTAATTGCTCGCTTTACCCGATCCATTTTATCCTTAAAGCTCATTTTGCCGATTTTATTGTCGGTCAAAAACAAGTTAACCAACAGTTCTGTTTACAGTCGTAGTCCACTAAGCGCTTACCAAGTTATTTTATTGGAAGTTGACGTTGCTTAAGCGCTTGACAAATCGCTTAGAGAGGGGCAAAATTCGCAATCAGCCATCGATGCAAAGATTTTGAGAACTTCACTCTGATCCCAAGGACCAATATACAGAGAATCCTTGTCTTGATCCCGACGAATCAACGATGCAATGAAGAACGTTCTTAATGTGTCGTAGCAACTCAAAAAAGGAAAAGAACACAACACATAGTTTACTTAGTCATAGCAAAGATCCTTAGAGTCTACGACTCTAGCATCTTTGGTCATAGCATGCGAATTCTTTTGAAATGCTAGGCATTTCATTAGTGCCATAAAATATTGAATAAGACTATGAATGGTGAAACATAGTTCCAGATTAACGACACTGCTAGAGTTGGCTCAATTGAGTTCATGCAGTTGCGGTGTTTCAGAGGTGGGATGGGAACAGAAGGATGGGCTAAACTATTATAGTGGTTCAGAAGTTAAGAACAAATAATTCTAGGCTAATCTCTGTTAGGCTATGTACATGTACAAGATTACAATGCAACAGCGCTCACAGATACAGTCATTGGAACTAGCTTATTCGCAATCACAAGAGCTTGGTCAAAACACAATCGATAAGCGGGGTTAAGTAGCTTCCACGTCAAGATCCATATGTGTCGCTTCAAGTGATCTGATTCAAAATAGAAATAGCATTTTATATCTTTAATCTAACTATCAATTTTGAATTAACGAGTGCCTGTTGTTTCCTCGACTTTTGCTTCTTTCGGTGCTGTAGTATCGACAGTGCCTTCAATAATAACGATTATTCAGACCTGTCCATTAATTACAACAGTAGACTCTGTGGTGGTTACGAATTCGAATGCAGCACGACTGATCACATGACAGCGGTTTGGCAACGTCATCAATTGTTGTGTTCTCGGTTGTTGACAATTTTACGCTCACTGGCAGTTGTGTTCTAGGTGTCCTGTTAAGATAGGCTGCTTTAAAGGAAGTTTTATTAGATGAAAAATTAATTACTCTTCTTAATTGAATTAACAGCAGTGGTTATGGCATCAGGTGATGCTCAGGTAAGATATGTCGTTATATATCAGCATAACAACAACAAAGGACTGCAGACTCTGATATAAAGCTATTCATATAGCACTGGACTTTCAGCAACATGTTTTTTCCGCGTGTAACATGCCTGCTTGTAGAAATTTAGCTGATTTGTCTAAGTTCATCGTTCGAAGCTCATCGTTTTAGTTATCGTCATCTTTCATCACCACTTTCCAGAGGAAATGGTAAAGCTACGCTATCAATGTCACGTGACTTCTAGCTGTTGTTGTGTGCCATTGTCCCGGAAAGGCAGACGTAGTAGGCTTACTGACTAAAATACTTGAAGACTTCGAGTGTGAAGCTGCATCAACTCATTCTCGGGCCTGCTCCGAAGTCCATGCAAGTTGGATCCTGTGCCAACATTTCTCATCCAGGAACTGGTGGACGACCTCCTCCCCTTCCTCACAGTTCTGTGCAATTCTACAATCTATGAGACGTGTTTACCCATCTCACAGAAGCGCTCCGTTCTTCTACCAGTTTTGTAGCACGATGGCTTGGACCAGAGTGATCACCACATTGCAAATGTTTTTTTATATCTAAAATACTTGAATGCATTGTTGCTAACCAGTTGATAACTTATCTTTATGGGAATGAATTGATTCTGTAGCAGCAGTCGGGTTTATGTAGGAATTGCTCTGCAGAGACTCTTGTTTAAACTATTGTTAGACTTCTATGATGCTATTGGTCAGGTTACTCTTATTGCTCTCTTTGATGTAAACTCTGCCTTTGACTTTGCGGACCACTCGATTCTCTTTTTTCTTTGATCTGGTAGACCGACCTCTCAAATGGCTTAGGTCTTTCTTATCGGTCAGCTATTTACAGATGATGTCCACACACGCTCGTCGGATGCGGTGGCTACTGTGAGTAGGGTTGTCAACGGTTAACCGGTTATCCGATTAGTAACCGGTTGGTGAAATTCACCTGCCGCTAACCGTTGATATACCCTCTAAATCTTTATCCTTCTTGTTTCAGAATATGTTATTTCTTGTTGTTACTCAAGGGGATATTTTATTTCAGGGAGTTAAACTTTTTAGACCACCCGAAATCTGCATGATACATCGTCGGGCGAACGACCGAGCTGAAGATCGTCTAGCACACACTGATACTACTGGGCCACCTATATATTTCTAATTTATAGTACGAGCCAACGACCCAGCCGAAGACCCTCTAGCACACACTGATACTACTGGGCCACCTATATATTTCTAATTTATAGTACTACTAAGTCAGTTTGCGGCAGTTCCCCCCCCCCCCTAGAAAATCCTAATAAATTAGTAAACCAACGGTTATCCGGTTAACCGCTCACATGGACGGCGGTTAACCGGTTGGGATTTTAACAGATGTTTGACAGCCCTAACTGTGAGTTTGATGTGTCTGACCATGGATGTCCTCTCCTCTTGTATTGCCTCCAATCAGCTCCTCTTAGACCCCTCTAAAACTCAGCTTATTTGGTTGTTAGGCATGGCTGTACATATATGTATTGTATATATGTGGATGTCCTTTGCACAGATGTTGCTGTCCAAAGATGGCGTGTTTGTCCATGAGCCGGTTGCCAATGGTGAGGATGATATTCTCCGAGCAGGGACACTCTTCTTCTGGAATAAGGTTGGACTCCATTTGCTCGCTTCTCTGGAGGGTTGTTAATAACACTTGACTATAATGATTCCATTTTGGCCTCTAGTGAACACTCACTCATGCCCTGTATTCAGACATGAATATATACTCTGCCTATCACTGAAAGCACTTTTTTTTAGTAAAATGTGCTTACAGTGATAGATAAAATGATTAATACAGATGATAGATTAACAGAAACCATCCAAAGATCATCCTCAATTAAAATATTTTTAAAATGAAACTTAAAACTGACCTTTCTCCAGATACTATGACTAATAGCTTCATTGTAATGCATCCTCTGAATAAGACTTTGTTTTGGTAAGGCTTGTTATAAATTTCTTCTATGGCACCTTAATTTGGGCCTCTAATTATCCCTCAAGTTTGTCAAAACTGGTTTTACTTCAGAAAAGAGCATTGCGTTTGGTAAATGCCTCAGGCTATTCTCTCTCGACTGACCTCATTTTTAAACACACTAAGATTCTCAAAGTCAACCAAATTGCAACCTTTCAAACTGCCGAGCTAATGTTTAAACACCATAATAATCTGCTTCCATCTATCTTCTCCGATTTCTTTACCCGCTCATCGCAAATTTATCCGTATGCTCTTCAAGTGTCCAATACCTATAAGGCTACTTATGCCCGCACAAGCACTAGAAAATTTTCCATTAAATATACTGGACCAACAATCTGGAATAATCTGCCAATAACCCTCCGCCAAAAGCCTAATATACGTGCATTCAAACAGAGTCTACGCACTTATCAGATTGATGATTGCTAAATAATACCGTATAGCATCTCGCATTTAAATGTACCTATTTCTTTTTTTCTCTATCCTATTGTCTACTTAGTTAACTAGTTAAGTCCTACGGCTAAGTATTTTATGTTATTATCCTAAACCAGCCGTCTGTACATATTATATTTTAATGGGTAACCCGATTAGCAGGCGGGACAATATGTCCCTTTAGGGTTTTCTGTTCCCTTGTTCCAAATACGATTGTGACTGTGTCTATGTTTTCTCTGATTTATCTTGTAATGTTTTTTGGGACCAATAAACATTATGGTTATGGCTATGGTTAAATACGAATTGTATTGCACGAGGATGCTATTATTTTTTTTTCATGAGACTTTTATGAGACACTTTATATGCGACTACATTATTTTTATTCGGTGCTAAGAGGTTTCTATGCTGAGAAAGTTGATACAGTGTTTAGATGTGTTTAGGTGGAACTGTCAATGGCAGTGGGTATTTGGTATGAGCATTGAGTAGAGAAGGCACACTTATTTTAGTTACATCAGCTGCACAGACATTGTGTGCATTACATAGTATTAGTCTGTGTGTAAAACATTGTTGATTCTGTGTATTAGCGAAGCAAAGCAGTGGGTAATGCATAGGACATAGGTTCAATGTTAAGCATTTATGTAAGGGACTTTAGAACCGTTTTATTGAACTTTTGTGTTATATAATTAGAGCTGCGGAAATTAACGATTAATTAATTGATTAATCATTAAATTACTTTAACGATTATTTGTTTAGATTATTTTTCCCATCACTGACATGTACAGGAAGTCTGAAAGAAACAGCATAAACTGTATGCATTGCAATATGGCGGCATATAGTAATCGAGATATTAGGGCATAACCGAGTAGACAATTTCTACCAAGTACCAAATCCGAGTATTTGGATGAACTATTTGTTGGATCCGGGTACGAACCGAATACTAGCGGCAAATCTGGCCAGGGACAGGCAGCGAGTACCATCCGTAGGCAAAGCGTAGTTAACCTGCCACGTGCACAGCTACAAAGAACTGTCAGTTACAGAGTCTATAGCAATATCCTTCATATAGCGCATCGTCACACTCTAGGCTATAAAAATATATTTATTATTTAATAACTTTATTTGTGAAAAAATGTAAAACCTTGTTATAGAATTTGAAATATGAAGTTAACACCAACGTCTTTACTCTCTAATGTTTACCGAAAAGTGGGTGGAGCCAATTCAAGCGGGAAAATTACTGATTTGGTTGCCACCTGGCAATGCAACAAAACGAAATTTAAATATATAAATTAACATTATTTTAAAGAAAATTCAATGGAATGTTAAGTTCTTGTTTAATTAATCAATAACTTATAAGTAAGTCCGTTAGTCCTACATTTATTTGATGAAAAAATATTATTTTATAAAAAAAATTATTTTTAGCTATTTGCGGGTGTAATATTTGCCGAGGCGAATACTTCCGAATAGTCCAATATTCGGCCGAGGCAAATGTCAGAGGCGATTTCCGGTTATGCCCTACGAGATATTAAACGAAAACACGTATCAAGTCGATTACATGAACATTTTGGATTTAAATAATTGGCTAATGGAAATATCGAAAATGCAGATGATGTTAATTGTATTCATTGTGACTAATCGTTTGCATACCATGGATCTTACACTTCAGTAGGAGCAAGAAAACCACCTGTGTTATTTTCTGTATGTTACTAAATATAGTAACTGAGAATTGTAATTGAAATGTCATTAATTTCTTTGACAAATGTAATTATACACATTTTTGTGACTCAATCGAACTTAACTATTAATTAATCGTTAATTTTTCAATAGTTAACTATTAAAATTAAATTAATTGTTAACAGCTCTATATATATGAAATCATAACTTGAAGTCTGTTTTTGTTTGAGTTGCGCTATGCTCAGAATGTGCAAATCCGCCTTATTATTCTGTCTTCTGTATAAGTAGTAGCTACTAAAGCCCTGCCTGGCAGCTAGCCATGTGATGACTGCTGCATGTGTAGGCTTTTGTGAAGCAGGCTAACTAACAATTGATGCAGAAGACATGCTCCAGAGATAATAAGAGACTGCTTGTTGTCCATTAAGAGCACTGTTATAAATTAGGGTAATTGTGCCCTCCCGCGTAAAATCAAGTATTGTGTGTAGGTAATGCATAGGTTCAGTTTTTAGGTATTTTTGTAACGAACTTTAGTGTTGTTTTTGGTGTAATATCATAGTTCACAGGGCAGTCTGTTTGATAGTATGGTTATGCTTAAAAGTAATAACTTTTCACATCACAAAGTTTACGAATTTGAACTTTCTGGCCACATTAAGACTTAACATAAGTATTTCTCCGATTGTGACTGTGTTTAGAGTCTAATATTGACATGACAATGCTGGAAAAATGCAGTGTAGCCGTAGACTGTTTACAAAATTATCGTCCTCAGGAAACAAAGCCACCAAGACACATGTTTATGTTAAGGGACCACGGCACAGGCTAAGAGGGTCAAGTTGAAATGTTACAGTTCTGTATGATATAATTTTTATGCAAGTGGTAGCATGGATTGAAGCCTCATTAGCTTCTAAGGGTGTCTGATGTGAATGCACTTGTACCATATTCTGCTGACAGATAATTTTGTACAGTTATTTTTTTAAGGCCGCATTGTTTCCTGGAAATGGCAAATTAAGTGATTGTGATTTAAAATCAGATGATTTGTGTATTTGGCAAACATCTGCTATTATCAGACCATAATTAATATGAAGTATTTGGTATTGTGACAGCCTTGCAATCGCTATCCATATAAGGCTCTTATTGCTTTATACCCATGTTGGTTACTCTGCAGTGGCAGGCAATACACAATTACCAAAATTAATTGGCTTACAGCTGCTACATGTGTGGTCCCTGTATGGCATTTTACAAGTTCTATATGAGTGAACTTTGCTCTTTCCACGAAAGTTATTGTCCCGACTGGTCAGCATATGTATTACTTTAATTATTGTATTGTATTTATTAATTTATGCCGCTCACGGCAGATACTACTTTAGGTTAGGCTTGAATCCATACTATCTGTGTTACAAGCCAAGAGCTCTAACGAAGCAGCATGTAATTGTAGTGAGAGGACACTTCCAGAAGAGTAACTTAAAAAGAACTGAGAATGATTAGCAAAATATAAGTGACATTTAGTAGGTGACTTTTGTTATGTTGTGCTAAATTTGTAGAGAGAGGGAATATTCTTAGAATGGAAAGAGAATCCAGAGGGTGAACCTTCGGCCAAAGAGATGGAATGGACTATGGTACCAGACACCGTGACCTACAAAAATGGCGCTGACAAAGTGTCCGGTTCGTCGCATAGATTTCGTGGTGGTGGTAGGATGAATATGATGATGATTGTGATGCTGCTGCTTATGAAGAGGATGATGATGAAACTGATGAGTAATGATGACAATACTATGGACAAGGATGCAATACTGTTACTTATATGCTAGAGCTGTACCGATGACACTTTTTGCCGATACCGATTATTGCCGATTATTCATTTGCCGATACCCGATTATTTAGCCGATTATTTCATTGTGTTTCCCAAGATGTCCGAATCCAAAAGATAGACTTACTGCTACTGCCTATTGTTGTGATACAAGCACACGCTTGCTCCGTAGGAGACGTGTACATGTAGTTGGGGACTAATCCTAGGCAGGCAATACAGATTAGACACACCGCCCGCCGTCGAACTGTGCCCATGGTAATTAAAGGCCAAGGAACGGCTGGCCTATTCACGGCCACCCATTTAGTCTCAGCCTCTCAGGCGATTGGCAGCTACATGTAGCATGTAGTCACGTTATGGGAACGGAACGAAATGCTGTCCTTCACAGATCCAGTGATGTTGCTGTCTTCATTTTGCTTTTATAAACTAAAAATAATATTATAAAATAATTTTTAATATTGGCGCTGATTATCTTGTCGTTATCCGATATTGCCGATATCTCTATAATCGGCCCGATTATTCGGCCAGCCGGTTAATCGGTACAGCTCTATTATATGCTTGAAATCCTTAGTCCAGGTGTATGCACTCAGTTGGCCTGTCCTCTCTTTCACTACTTGTCCACACTCAATCTTGCTATTCAGAGTTTGTGCTTTGTATATTCATTGTGTTTCTGTCCCAATGTCTGCTTTGCAGTTAAATGTGCTAACCACTCTACTATTCTGAGGATTTGTTTAATAAATACGTGATTTCTTTTCTTTAAATTACCTTACCTTGCCCTGCATTACTTTACTTTGCATTACCTTAACTTGATTTTAGTTACCTGACCCTTGGCTCACCTTTTCCTTTGATGCTTCAGTGTCTTGGGTTCAACTGTCACCTCCATCATCAGCCTCTGTTTGACTAAGCGACTGCTTGCTCCCCTAATCATCAACCACGCTTAATGGCTCCCTGTGGTCTTAAGTTCGGAAATACTTGGATAAAATGGTTGCTAATTGCCTGAGCTGTCACATCTCATCCGACAATTTATGCCTTCCTATCCTGTCTGCCTAATCAAAATACCATTTAACTGACTGAAAGCAACCTACACAAAACTTTACATATGCAGCTTGTGAAATAAACGTAATGCAATCACTCTTTTTCTTCTGAACCCTATTGATCTAGTTGATAAAAATATAATCCTTCCCCACCTTGATATCTGGTTCACTCTCTCTCTCTAGTTGTGCTCTCAATTTGTCTGGTTTGCTACACTCAGACCCGAACCCTGTTATGCTCTCAATGATGCAATGATTGGAATTTGATGTCCAGTTACAGAAAAGTGTCAGGCAGTAACATTATGTTTTTCCTGTGACAGATTGCATTCTCGTTCAAAAGAAGAAAACGCAGCAGAGGGCGCCAGTCATCAACTTTGACATTAAAGACCTCAAGTCATTTCGCAAGTCCAAGAAGACATTGGGATGGAAACACCTTATCTTTATCCTCAAATGTGGCACCACGTATCCGGCGCTACACTTCCACCATGGTGGCACGAAACTTATTATTGGAGAGCTGCAGAAGCATCTGACGATCAACAGGTGAGACCAAATGGGATAAAGTGAGGCCAGGTGGATCAGTTGTGATAAGATTATGTAATGATGGGGTAAGGTGAGACAAGATGGATAAGGCTTTTGATATGTTGAGGTAGGTGGGAGGATTGAAAAAGGTGGGTTGGCTCAGCATTTGTACTGCAATTGACACTATAAACGCCCTTATGATTCCATATTTTACAATAATGTGAGACAAGGTGACATTAGGTATCATAGAGTGTGAATAGTTAGGTGATGTTGGATTGATCATACTCTGATTTTTTCTGGTGGAACATGCCGGTTCAGTGTTCCGGCACCTTTCTTCAATTACTAAAAAAATAAAGACCTTAGTTGTGCAAAAATTCTGGAATTTGATTATAAAACTGTACAATTTCAATTTTTTATATTCCAAAATTGTTTAAATAATTGTAGGCTATAGATTGTGATCATTTTTGTCCTATAAAATTCATTTTATTTGGTTGCTCAATTTGGCATCATTAAACAGACAGCGCTATGGGATGATTTAAAAAAATAATATCACAATTATATCCGGTTAACAAAAATAACATGAATCAAATAAAAAGTAACATGAACCGAATGAACTTCGACTTCAAGAAGCACATCGGCAAGTCGTCAACAGAACGGAAGTCGAAGCGATACAATGTTGAAAGCAGCTCGAACACATGCAATCAGGAGAAGCAGCAAGAATGTCGTCTTAACTAGCTTAACTACCCAAAGAGAGGTGTTGGCTTTTCAAAATACGCAAAATGAGACCCCAGCCTCAATACTAACACGTCATACTTAAACAACAGCCAAGCACGCTGTGATCACTCCTATTGAGCGTCAGCTTACAAAGGCAAGGCCACTCATTATACATAACTAGTCCTATCAATTCATTGAGGTAAAAGAATATTTAAGGACAGGAGATCAGCGTAAGGAAGTACCTTAGTCCAATACCCAAATGAATACAAGGAGAGTAGAATATGTTAGATATATTGAGATCAGAGTCAACCTAATTACAGGACAATTATCTAACAATTTCTTTCAACAATATAGATGCATTCCGGCACATTATTTATTGGTTACCTCTCAGGTTTAGGTGAAGAACCAATCTCCCTTTCTTTCGCTTTTTGTGATGTCTCACATGCCGAGACTAAGGATTGAAGTTGCTAAACGCTTTGTGCCCGTGAGCAACTTTTGGGTTTAGTTGAAGGGACTGATCTTTTTTGTAATTTCTTGAGTGCCAAGGCTATGAAGTTGCTGAACACTTTCTAACCATGGCTGCCTGCCTCGGCTAGCTTAAGAAACAGTGCATTGCACTTTTCACAGTAAGCAGAATTATTTAATATAGGTCCTAATGTGCGACACAATGGTCTATAGGCAGCATAGTTGGTCTACACAGTGATGATTATAGGTGCAAACCTGCTGAATGAACTGCTAACAAACGTGGGCAACCTGGTTTTTAATTTTTTGTGTTACCATGCAGTAGAATTTACTACTGGCATTTACTTGGAAGTAATTTGAAATACCTTGGCTCATTATCCAAGACCTTCGGATGAGTGCACCTGAGTAGGTTTCTCAAAGGGGCACTATATAAGTCCCCAGAATTATTGAATGAATTTGTCCTCAATCAATCAATCAATCAAAAATACTTGATAAAGCGCCCCTTCAAGATATCTACTGAGAGGCGCTCCTGGCCTAACCCGTGGCTGAAAAGGACAGTTTTAAGAGAGGCATAAGATGAAGATGTGGTGTCCTTAGGTAGGAGACAGAGTTCTATGAGAAGCCCATTCTAGATGGTAGGTCCCACGACCGAGAAAGTCTGATTCTGCATTATGGAAGTGCGTGCAAAAGGGACAATCCTGTGCTAACTCAGCGCTGCCGAGCAAGAAATGAACACTTCCCCTACATTTCACTCTGGGATATGATAAATTTAAGTTTTAATGTTTGTCCATAGGTCTCTCCACGATGACTATCTGTACCTCGTCCGAGAGCACGACCCACAGGCGCTGTCCAAGTCCTTTGATGAACTCCATCTCTTTGAAAAGGAACAGGCGGGTGACATCATCACAGTATGTGTACATGCAATTACAGCCTGAATGAGGCAGTAGAAGTTCATTTCAGAGAGAGTATATAGAATTTTCAAGTTAGATTGGAGTTGACTCTAGTACAGTTTCAACAGTAGCATTGAAATTTGTCTAAGGCAAGTCTTGTAGGGCAAGTAGGCATTTTATGCACTGATATGGCCTCTGGTTTTGTGTGAAATGTGTCAGAGTGCTAAGCTTCACTGTGCGTCAGACAAGATCTGACATTACAAAGACAGTTTTATTGAATTCTGACGCATCGACCCTCAAGTTGAAGGCTGTTTAGACGATTATAGTAGATATTTAAGGTGCTATGTAAAAGTATGGCTACATATACAAGATACTAAAGGCGTTTCTTAAACAGATGGTGAGTAGATGCTGGAGACGAACTACAGTTGCGATGCTGTTTATAAATGCTTTATTTTGTAATCAGCGGTTCATCCAGGATCCATTTACGGCAACTATTGGCGGTTTCTCCAAGGTCACTAACTTTTTCCGTGACACCCTCATTGCAACAGATCCGATTGAAGACTTCCCGTCAATTCCGCCAGACGCAGGTCCAGTGCAGGAGTTGGACGTCGGAGGATTAGCAATGAATCCCCTTGAAGGAACAGAATTCGAATTGATCACAACAGTAATTCATTTTTTTTTTTATTAATTTGAGCAACTTATAAATTGGCACTAACATATTTGTAAAATTTTTGAACTCTCATGTTCAGCTTGTGTGTCGGTCTGTCTGTCTCTTTGTCTCTCTGCCTTTCCGTCTGCATATCTGTGTTTTTCTACCTGTTTTTGTTTATATTTATGTCTGTCTTTGTCTTGCTGCATCTGTTTGCTTGTATATATGTGTGTTTCTGTTTGTCTCTGCTTTCTGCTTGTATGCAAGTCTTTATTTGTCCATCTCCCTTTTTCTTTCTCTACTACTTGTGTGTCTTTCTTTCTGTGTGTCTGCTTATTTCTCTCTCTCTCTCTCTCTCTCTCTCTCTATATATATATATATATATATATATATATATCTGTGTTGGTACTGTATCATGTCCTTCTGTCTGTCTTCTTGTCTTTCTGTCTGCCTATTTTTACATACCCTTCTGTGTGTCTGTTTGTCAGTCTGTGTGCGTGTGTGTGTGTGTTTATGTGGCTATTTGGGATGCTGTAGAGAGATCTGCCTCCTCGGTCTGAGGTCAGTCGGTCAGCACCGGTCACCTCAGAGCAGTGGTCAGCATTCATGGATGTCGAGGGAAAGATCGCAGATGTTGATGCAGTGAAAGAGGCAATTTTCAGGGGGGTATGGACAATTGTTGTATTGTATTTATTGATTTATATAGTGACAATGTACATTGCTCTCATAAAAATCATTCTGTGTGTATTTTCAGGTGGTGCACACATTTCTATAACTCCTTTTTTTAAGAGCATCTCATGTCTTTGACAAGGTACAGACATTCATGGCAGTTTAAAGGTTTAGTAAAGGCACTTTGTAACTGTGTAGCTATATAAACAGAATATTGGAATCACTGAGACAGGTGTTCTAAAGATGCTGATGGTGTTTGAGTGGCATGAAATTTTCATCATGAGTTGAGTTGTACAGAGTCTGAGTTTTGATATTTAAAAAAGTCTCATTCTCTTGATTTTTAGTTTAGCACAATTTTTATGAATTACTTGGATTTCCTCAGTTTATGCTGGGAAGCAATAACTAGTAAATTACTACTCTTAACATTATTTGTGTTTTAGCTAGGTCGATGGTAATTTTGTAAATAAAAAAATCAGATTTCGTTTTCAAAACAGAAAATCTGAATGCCGATTTTTATCAAAACTCGGACCCATTGTGTGTCCGAGTAATGCTGAATACTTCGAAAAACGGTCAAGATGAGTTTCCGAGCCCAGTTTTTGTTCATCCCTAAAAAATAAAACTATCATTATCTTTTCAATTATATCTGATGTCATCTTTTTGATTAGCATCATCATCACTTCATCTTTGGTCACCGTAAATGTTTTCATCATTTTCATCACTCATCATGATTCATCATCATTATCTATTGCCATCATCATCATCGCATTTGGTAAATTGGAGCATTGCATATGATTTTATGGATGATGTTGAATGACCATTTGTCTAGGGCGTTGAACCTATTGTCCGCAATGAAGTCTGGAAGTTTCTCTTGAGCTATTACAAGTGGAATTCAACGTACAAGTCACGGACTGAACAGCGCAAACAAAAAGTGTAGGATCTTCGCTTTTGACTCATCGTTGCTCATCATTGATGTTCAGATTTTTAAAATTATTTGATTGATGATTCAGCAATATTTGATTTTTTCCTAGGGTATTTGACTGGTATTTTTAAAATATATAACTACATTTTGAAGCATTTCACTAAATTATTATACATTAATACTGATGATTCTGTCTTAACCATTTGGGTGACTTTCTTGAATATTTTCCTGTGTGTAGTGATGACTATTTTCGCATGAAACTGCAGTGGAAGTCAATCAATGATGACCAACAGTCACGATTCTCTGAACTCAGAGACAGAAAAAGCTTGATTGGTGAGTCAGTTATTCAGTAATTGATGCAGTCATTCAACCAGATCATCAGTAAGCCAGTTTTCAAGTAGAATGTCACTTCTTCAACTACATGTAGGTAGCCACTTTATTGTGAGTTAATCAATGAATCAGACGTTATAATAAGTTATGAAGTCTGTTAATGCTTTTGCTCCAGGGTTTGTTATTTATTCATTCAGTTCATCACATATTTAGTCTTTTATTGATCCATTTAGTGAATAAGTAAAGAGATTATTTAATTGGTCAATTTTGGGGGCCAGTCATTATGTCAACCAGTCATTTATTTTTTATTTGCTGCATTCATGAATAGAGGTAATAATTTATTTAGTGGCTTGTTTTATTATGTCATTCAGTTATTTATTCAATCAACAGTTCTTGTGTTCACTTATTAACAAAGATCAAAATTATTAAATTAAGATTTCAGATGTACTTGGCCACTAGCATTATGAGCACATTGTTCATCACCCATGCTATTTAGTTAGCCAATCAGTCGGTAAGTCATTTATTTTGTCACCCAGTTGTTTAATCGTTCATCCCTGTTGTCAGTCAGTGTGTCATGTTATTCGTCCAGTCAGGCAATAAGTCATATTGAGCCATTCAGTTTGGGCTAATATGTTGCAGAGCTGTGAGTTATTCTGGTTTTGTTCTACTTGCATTAATATAGAGAAGGATGTGACTCGTACGGATCGAACTCACAATTTCTTTGAAGGAGAGAACAACCCGAACATAGCCGTCCTTTACGACATTCTACTTACTCACTGCATGTACGACTTTGACCTTGGTTTGTACCCCTGTCATTTCTGGCTAAATGACCTTTTGTGGTGAAGTGAGCTTTGGTCAGCACTAGAATAGACTGTCAAAGAAGTCTGAGAAAAAATGAGGATAGAGGTTTGATGATATTGATAAGTGTGATTTTGATATGATGCTGGTGATAACGATCATTATGATTTATATATTGGAGGTGTTTTTGATTATGAACAAAATGATGAGGGCTACCTACTCGCCTGCTCATAAGCTCTGTGCACCCTGGTATTGTGTTGGCTGCTTCCTTGACATAAGTAGTTCAGATGACATACAGTCTTTGCTTAAACTACTGCAAGTCTCCTTGGAGTGCATAATAATCTACCCATCCTAACATCTTCTGAAATTGTATCCACTGAAACAGTACTCTCTTCCAAACCATTTCACAGGTCTGCAACTCTTGCACTAAAGATTTTTTTCAAAATGTTCTGTTGGTATCTTGAATAATTTATATCTGTCTTATTGATTATCCAGATTTTTTTCCTTTGTTGCCATATGTTATTTTACTACTTGAATTCATTATCTTAGTCATCATCACTCTTATGTCTCTTTCTTAAATGTACATCCACCATGTTGACTTTATCATGGACACTTAATGTTAGTTCCAACAGTCAGAAAATGAGGTTACCAACTTGAAAGCCTGATTAATTAACAGAGTAATAAAAAGAGATCTGGTTCACTGTGATATAAATACATAATAGGAAACAGAATAAAATTAAACAATTTTGAAAAATTATCATGATTTACGAGCGCATAAAATTCTTGAGCATCCGTCCATTTTGGTTAGCTGATGATTAGTGAGACATGATTATGACTTTAATAATAATGGTGATCCTTCTTCTTCTTCTTCTGCTGCTGGTGCTGTTGCTCCTGCTTATGTTGATTGATGATGTATTGTGTTCTGCAATAGGATATGTGCAGGGCATGAGCGATCTGCTGGCACCGATTCTTGTTGTCATGGAGAATGAGGTTGATGCCTTCTGGTGCTTCGCTGGACTCATACGAATGATGGTCAGTCAGGATTCTTGCTGAGTCACTCTGCTTTATGCTGCATTACTTTATAGAAAAATGCTGTCTTTTTGTACCTGTCTGTCTGCTTGTTTGTCGTTCTACCTAACCATCTGTGTGTCTGTCATAATAACTCTTGCCAACTGGATCCCTAATTCCTCATTTCCTCTTCAACTGTCATGTGTTCAGTTAATGATACATTGCAGTACA
Organism: Bimastos eiseni; assembly: GCA_959347315.1. Taxonomy (NCBI): domain Eukaryota; kingdom Metazoa; phylum Annelida; class Clitellata; order Crassiclitellata; family Lumbricidae; genus Bimastos; species Bimastos eiseni. The sequence goes on from OY365806.1 coordinate 32,237,824, forward strand.
AGTCCTTATCTTGTCTACATTACCTTACTATTGCATTACCTAAGATTACTCTTCTATACCTTACATTACCTTGCTTTGTCTTATTTAAGTGACCTTACCTTAATTAACTTATCAGTACATTACCTAACTTTACATGACCTTGCATTACTTTACATGGCCCTGCCATTGCATTGCTTTACATTCCTGCCATATTTACCTTACCATGCTTCCTCTGCCTTACTGTACAAAACTATCTTGCCTTTCGAGAAGTTATATTACACGGCTTTACCATTTTTACTCCTTCATGTCATCTTATGCATAACCTTCCATTGCCGTAGGTTACCGTACATGTTTTACAAATCTAAATCTAACTTTGTTGCATCTTACCATATGTTATATTGCCTTTAGATGCATTACATTACCTTACTGTTTGCTTTCCATTTTTGTGGTCAGGGTCGAAACTTTGAGAAGGACCAGCAGGCAATGAAGAACCAGTTATTCCAGCTGCAGAGTCTCGTCTCATTCGTTGACCCTCTACTGGCCAACTACTTGGAAAGCCATGACTCCAGCAACATGTACTTCTGCTTCCGATGGCTGCTCATCGTCTTCAAGCGGGAATTCTCTTTTCCTGACATCATGCGACTGTGGGAGGTTTGAACAACTCGTTGATGAATCGATTGACTGACTGATTGATTGATTTGAATCGATTGATCGATCGATCGATCGATTGACTACAAAGTATTGAGATGTCAGTTTCTGTGCTGAACTCCAGGACATCAAGCACTGTCACTGTTATGACTTGATCAGGACTTCATATGTTGGAAATGCAATTGGTTGTGTGGGATCATTTAGGTTTCATGATAACAGCAATAAATTTGAACAGAGGTTTAGTAATAAGAGTAGAAATGTGTATTTGGGTTTGCAATAGGAGGGACAAATATATTGTTTAAGTTTTGTCATATCATTGATATTGACAGAACACTTTTGTCAAGGTTTTATGATAATGAGAAATGCATTCTTTGAAGTCTTATGATTTATTATGTAAACAAAGAGGTCATAAGGTCGTCATTTTGTGACATTATTTTTTTAGGTGAGCTATTCATGAGATGACAGCATGCATTCACATTTCAAATTTTTCTCAACTGTCTTGACTGACTGACTGACTGACTGACAGTTAAGTGGACGATCAGATAAATGATCTGACGGTCGAATGGATGGACTGACATACAGATCAATCAATCAATCAATGTCAATTTGATATAGCGTCCCTTCAATGGACGGATGGCCAGAAGAACAAACAGACATCCAATAATTTCAAGTCTTAAGATGGGTAAATCAATTAATCAGCTAGTGGTAATAATAATTGTATTTGTTTAGGTCTTGTGGACGTCTAAGCCATGTAAAAACTTCCATCTTCTGCTCTGTTTGGCGATATTTGAATCGGCAAAGACAACACTCATTGAAAACAATTTTGGATTTAACGAGATTCTCAAAGTAAATGGTTTCTTCCTCAGCTTAGCTCCTAATATATTATTATTTAAGTAGATTTGACTATGTTTTCTATTCAATGAATGGCAGTTGCTTGATGTTTGTTTGGTGCTTGTTCACACCCATCCTCAAATCATCACTGTTAAGTGCCATCCATTTGAAATAGGGAAGTTGTGCGAATGATAAAAATTTTAATTGCAGGTTTTTGTAGTCATAATCTCTTAAATATACAGCACCTCTCCAATGGAACTCATGTCATAGGGTGCTAGGCAACCTAGTTAGACCATCCACAGTGATTCTTCCCTGCTGCATTCTGAAAAGTGTGGCTGGGGCAACAATCAAGTCAAGACAATGATTATTATAATTATTTTGAATATTAATTTGTGGGTGGTAGTGGGTAAGGAACCATCAAGGATGCATGCATAGTTTTTCCTATTCAACGTCTGTAGAACTTGACAAATACAATGCAGTACAACCTCAGTTTACTTGGTTCTTTAGCACATTTTTTTTTATTGTGTCTGTTTACTGACCATACATACATACATACATACCTACATAAAGAACCAGATGTGCATTCTGACAAATTATTCACTCTCTGAATTTGTTTAGTGTTATAACTTATTAGCACGGAGCAGCACTGGTTTCCCATACACTTTTAGTAAACACACTCATCATTAAAGTGTGAACCTGTTTACTTTTGTTTATTCTCGTTATTTCGTTTCTTTAGTATGTAAATGACCTATCGTGCAACATCGATGTGGATGAAATCCTTCGTACGGCTGAGGCCATCTATCTCCAGCTTTGCGCCTGTCGTGACCTTCCACCTGTCGTTGGGAACATTCTCTGCCTGTTTGGTCCATCCGAAGGAAGTCCCTTCCAGCCATTCCACCCCTCCGAGCGCGAAACGGGCCTTGGTGGTAGCGAAACCGCGACGACCCAGAGCAGCGTGCAGAGCAGCCCCGACCGAACAGGGTTCGTGACCTCTGACCGAAAGGTTACGACTCAGTCGTTGCACTTTCACAACGGCAATCAAGAGACAACGGCTGAGGGTACAACAACAGAACCAACGACGCCAGATGACAGCAGCATCGAGATCCTGTCTGATCATATTGATCTTGTTTGTTAGGTGGAGAAGGAAAAGAGAGTTGGATTGTGAACCATCGAGTGCCACTATACACTGTGAAGGGAAATATGAAGCCTAATGTTTTTCCTAATTGAAGATTTAAAAATCTACAAAAGCTTACAATTTTAATCGTGTCTTCATTTTCTGTTCGGTTGATAATATAACATTTGTAAAGTATAGCAAATGTTGCTTTTATATATTATTTGCTTTGTAGTACACGTTGAGGGCTATATAACATCATCTCTGAATGTTAGTTCTCTTCAGTGTATCATAAACATCATTCAGCTGAGACTCTCATTACTGGTTCATTTAGCAACATATTTCATTCAGTGTTATTCTGGTAATGCATCTCTTGTCACAGTTATTCATTAAGGTTTTGCATTCGATAGAGTCAATCATGATAGTTTGTTGTCTAGACCTATACACCAGATGAAATTACAGCTCTTATTATCTAGATATCTTTTTTTCTTAATTGTTGTTCTCGAAGGCTGCAATTAACCTGTCTAGTTCTGATCCGGTTCCCTGTCATTCAGGTGTGCTGCCTTGGGCTTCAGTTCTTGAGCTTTTCCTGTTTTGCAAAATTGCCCGCTTGCATAATACGAGGATCCAATATGCTTGCTGATGGTACTCCACATTACTCTCTTCTCTCTCTCACTCAGCCACAGAACCTTCCACTTAAGCTGAACTCGAATTCTGCTGGTCTCCTCAGATCAGTTTTGGTTCTATTTTATTGATATGGCAACCAACCCAGTTAAGTCAGACAACTTGTTTCGTTGATTGAAGACGGCTGTAGGATCACATGTTTCACCTTCATCTGTATTTTGAATCGACTACCACAACTTAGGCTTGACTTGCCAATTCATTCATTTGAATTGCAAGTGAAGACTCGCTGTTTTACTCTTTCTATTGCTTTACTCCATCTTTTCCTCAAATTAAGAGTTACTAATTGCTTTAGTGAATAGATAAATAAAACTAAAAATGTAACATTTAAAAAAAGTTCTTGGAAAATATTAATTTAACAAGGAGGTCAAATGATTAGATATATATCTGACATGCCAATGTTGAGGCCAATGGAGTACATTTTGACATATAAATTATAGATTCAATATTGTTAATTAAATCTGTGTTCATTGACCTAAAATTCTTCTAGTTTGTATAAAACTAAAATAATTTCCACGAGTTTATTTTTTGCGCTTCATAGGACTGATGCCGTGCCTTCTCTCGGCACAAAATTATAATTGTTCTCATTGTATCGAATGATTTTTGTTGATTCAGTGCAAGTTAGACATCCACAAAAGCTCATCATTTGCAAATATCCACAAAATCTCTGCTAAATGCAAATGAAATCTGATGACTTCTGTAGTGTCATAACTCAACAAAGCTGTTCCAATTCAGATAATTATGTCAGAGAGATGTTTATTGCTCAGCAGTGAGATTGTGATGGTTCTGTTATTATTATTATTAATTTGGCATTTCTTAACTAAGGGTTACTCATACCAGATGACGACAGTTCATGCAGTAATATTTTGTTAACAGTAAAATTGTTCCGTCGAGAATGAAAAAATATGACTCTTGATTCTCATTCTTATTATAATTGTTATTTGGCTTAATGAAGAAATGAGTCATTGTCATTAAAATCTATTACTTATTTTTTGCAATTTTTTCTCTTTGTGGGGAAATTCATTCAGCTGAAGCTTAATTTGCTGGCTTTTGTTTGAGAGGCCATTGAAACGAGCTATATAAATGTTGAGCCACATGCATACGAAGTCGTTGTTTCTGTTTGTGTGTTTTAGCGTATTGTCACAAATACTCTTTTACTGTTCAGTGCAAAATCTGACATCTGAAATTTGGTTTGTGTATTTTATTTGGAACCTTCTGTTCCAACCGGCTTCATGTTTTCTTGAGTTATTGGACTTGTCTCAGTTATGTCTGATATAAAGAGCAGATACTTCTAGTAATAAAGCTTAATTTATATTTGCTGTTGCAATTGGCAATCAGCTCAACTGTGACGTGCTCTCTGTAGATCAATTTCTTTGCAACCAATTCACATGGTCCTAGTGAATGATGTGCCGTGCGCTTCCGTGCATGCTAACTCGGTTTGCCTCCCGATGCTGGCTTTTTTCAGAGATTTTAGTCTTGGCCCAGTTCATTCTGGACTCTGGACACGAAAATGAAGCATCAGTGGTGAAGGATCTTACCCTATCAGTTCATTGGAAAATGAATATTGTTGAAGCAATCTCCAAACTTCTAAAGTGCCACTGAAAAGCCAGACGCCGGGCATCAACTCTTTCACAAGCGCTGCGTCGAATCAGGAGGGTTGTCCAAGGGAAGTCCCACCCCTGTTGCCAGAGTGGCAGAGTACCTGTTAGGATGAATGTCATTTGGGGAGACAGTGGGATGGCGAAGCATCAAATAAAGTCAGGGTATGAATTTTTAGTGGAAAACGCAATGCATGCTAGAGGAGTCTCAGGCAGCTGATGGTGGGTGATTGGCAGTGATGGCAGTCTGAGAGGAACCGTGCTGAATTCAGAAGGCAGATGATTCCAGAGATGTGATGATGCTGTGTTGGATATGACTTGAGATGAGAAGTGATCGGGGTGCGAGATAGACTGAGACAAGAGGATTATCGAGTTGAACGGGTTGGAAAGCTGGTGAAGATTTTGAGCTCAAAGTATTGACGTAAACTCCTTACGTCAGTAGGTTGTAGCGATAGGGATTTGGAAACGAATTTGCTCTTGGGTTATTGGCCAATGGAGTGATTTGAGGATATGAGTGGTATCAAAAGTATAATACGAAGAAAGATCGTGGGCAGGGTATCGAATGTGAACGTACTTAAGGTATTGCTTAAAGAGATGAAGAGTTAGAGTGATACTGTGATAGGTGCATGTTAGGCCCTATGCCAAAACTCAATATGGAAGGGTCTGGAATTTTCCTGATTTAGCCGCCTCTTGCGTCGACGTCTCTACCATATGTTTATTGAACTTCGTGTCTTCCTCTTCAGGCTCGCGTGGACGTCAATACACTTGACCACAGCTATGATTCCCCGTCCGTATTAAAACTGTTAGGCTATGTTTCGCTCAATATCCTTCAATTGCCTCAGTTGTTGGTTCAGTGTTCACTTACTGAAACACGCTTTCTCTTTCTACTCGCTTTACAATTATTATTCTATCTGGCAGTCTCGCTTCTTCGACTGCTATTCGCAAAACCTGCTTCTACTCGCCGGGCCTTGCGTACCTGCAGCTCTTCCGAACGGTGTACAGTACTATACTGAAGAGGCGTTTGCAAATGCTTAAATACAATACAGTAGGCCTCTGTGGAGTGCAGGGCTATAATTATGTGATCATTCTAGCTTTGACCATGCGCCATGGCAACAAGCGAATCGATCGATAAGCGCTGCCACCGTAGCTGCGAGACGGCCGCATCAGCGCCAAGTGGACACGATTGATAAGCCGCGGTGTCCAGCCAACCTACTTAGCTATGCACGGCTCGATGAAGATTTAGTATGCAGGCTTTGAAGCCATCGCAGTTTATTACGGATCTCGACGGCCTTTAGGTTGGGGCTTATCTAAAGAGTGGCAGTATTTTATTCTAATTTCTACAACTTAGTAATTTTTTATCAAATCTATGCGTAACAACTGCATGCATCTAAATGTAGGCCTATCGAATGGCGATGATTTTAGCCGCTATTTGCGCTGATCTGAGTTCATGTAAATTTCGTATTTTCGTATGCGCAAAAGTGTATCACAATGCACGTGCACGCTTGTAAATAGCTTGGACGCGTAAACAGCATAAGATAAAGGCCAGTACCTCTAGTGAAAATCATTGATATCACTTATAAAGTCAACAATGGATTCGGTGCTTGGATTTGTCGGAATGACTGTGCACACACCGCGTTGGACAATTCGACTGAGAAACTATCTGGCCGAGTTTACAGATTTTTTCAGCGAATTCGGACGATATATCGCACCGACGTACCGGCACGATAGGTGCGATAGGTAAGTGTTATCACAGCACACCTTGTTCGTTTGTGTTGTATAGCCTATAATTATGTATGTTTAGGCCTACATTTTTGCCCTCTTCTCTTAGTTCGTTTGACGACGAGCGTTTGTATAAGAAAAGAATGCAACCATGGCGGCTCTTATCGAACCGCTTGTTTTGTATTTTCTTTAAGTTAGGTTACTCGATAGAGGAAGATAAAAAACTGTGTGCTCATTTACATATTTTAATCTGTTTTAGTTCCGAAATATTAAACGTCGATATATTTCGCAGCCCCACAATAGCCGCGTTCTATATATATTTTATAATATAGGGCCTACACTTAGAATTATGCACTCCGCTATATCAAATCACGCTTGCAACACTCAACTAGTTTCGTTGGTCGGTCGGTGCTATACTTCATCATCCGAGATTCAAAGCAGCGCAGTAGGTCGAAGAACATTGCTACGAGTCTACCATCTTCGCTTGTATGATTGTATTAGAGTCGTGAACTCTAATCTCTTTGTTTGTATTACTGACGAATAAGGTGTGTGTGTGTGCGTGCGTGTGTGTAATAAGTTTATTTTACGACGCATCCATGACAAGGATGATATGCGTCAGAGGATTCGGAGTGAGAAATATAATAAGGAAGGATGAAGCAGAGATATTTATACGACAATTGCAGAGGGACACCAGATTATCAAAATATTAACTTCCGGATTCTGAGAGACGTGTCAACAAACAAAATGTCTGATTCACACGAAATCGAGCCGTGCGTATACAAATTCGAGGAAAATTCTTAAAATTCTCAAACAATTTTTAATTTGGCAATAAAATTAAAAATTCACTAGCTGTGTAATATTTTGCATTATTATACGCCTGTGTATAATGGCGGCGTAGTTTAAGTTTAAGCCTGCATTAAGCTCCGTGGTGCTTATGTAATGCAATTGGGATCAACCCGCATCATCGAAACCCGAATCCCCGAAAACGCTGAAAAGGCCAAAAAGCCCGATTCCCCGAAAATAGCAATGAACTATTAAAAAGCGCTAAACTGACTCAAAACAACGCAATTCATTCATTAATCCAGCTTCTGCATGATTTCTTTTCATCGATCCAGCTTCCATTTAAGCAGAATCCTTTTCATCAATCCAGCTTCGTTTTCGGGGATACGGCGGAAATCAGTTTCGGGTTTCGGCGATTCGCTACGCACCCATGCAACTAGTATTTAAGCTCTTCTTTACGTTACGTTTGTAAAGTCTGTGGTGCCCTACTCTGCGTTTGTAGCGTCATTGGCGATTTCTGGATTGCCTTGTACTATGCTTTTAGGAAGCTTTTCATATTTCTATTATTAATTCGTACATTACGGCAGGTATAATTTTCTGATTAAGACTAATTATGTGCGCTTTCAATCGTTAGGCAAATGTCTTAGGTGACGTTCAACATTAAGTTGAAGTCTATACATTCAGTTATTTGCAATCCCGGAGGATTACATATATCTCGAGGCATTTATTTAGCTCTTTCTATATGCACTATGTGGTTCTTCTGTAGGTCGGTACAAATGCGATTGTACACGTTGAACAAGCGACATTTTGCACTGGTCTTCTTGACATTTTTTGCCTGTTTTGCTACGACGATTATCATTGGCCTAGTTGGTTAGTTTTCGATGTTGTTTTTATCGTGGTTTGTAATCTTGTTTAAGGGTTTTTTAAACAAGCAACACATTTATCGAATGGATGTGATTGATAAGTGTAAATTAATTAAATATTATTCATTCATTACCGAAATTTGATACCGCCCTTCTTCCAACATTTTTTGCTCAGAAGTGCACATGCCTCGACGGCGCAACTGCAGTTATACTGCAGAACAATAGTGCGCAAAGGACTTGCTCAAAGTCTCTACTCAGTGACTCCCTGGACGAGGGTTGAACCCGCTCACTTAGTGCACGCTGACCGCTCTAACCGATCGACCACTGTGCCTCAATGCAAGATAGCATGATAAATACTATCCTATTAAGCATAGATAATCAGCAGCGTGCTAGTTCGGAACTATTCAGAACATGCTTACTCTCGTTGTTCTTCATTTTACTCCCTGCTGCCATCTACATCACTCAATTTCCTCCGTAATTTGCCCTTGCCATCTTCATTTCCCTTCTCTTCATCATCAGAGCTTTTATGTAAAAGTTTATTTAATTTACCCTCTGAACAGAACCTGTCAAGAGCCACAAGGCCTTTGAGACCGTAGAACAAGCAGTTTGTGTTTTAGGAAGTTAAGGAATATAAATGGCTATATATTTAATTGGCTGGGGCGGTGTTTGTAGGTCCTCCTGTCATGGAGACGATGTCTGAAAATGCAACTATTATTGGTCAGCAGTCGTCAGATCCAACGGTGAAGTTAATTCTTATAATATATTCTACATTTGTGTAGCATTGTCGTCTGTTTGATCTGAAATCCAGCAGTTGTGGCTTTGAGCCTGTTAAGCAGACTGCTTCATTCAGAGCATCATTATATAGGGTCTCTTCAAGGTAGCTGCTGTCTGGCACTCCCAGCCCCACCCCAGTGGAAGTAGCTGTTTTCAAGTGTTTGTAGAAAGTGCATGCAAAATCTGGAGGTAGGGCAACATGCATTTCCAAAGGGAGACATTTCCAGGAGGTTGACCCAATCACTAAATTGTATAATACTGCTCTGTGTAGATGCATGCAGAAAGATGTCTGGAGGTCGGGTTGTTTCCCAAGGCATTGTGCAGTCTGTACAATTAGACTGTACAATGACTCTGGAAAGTTATGACACACAATTATGGTCTTGCATTACATATCCAGTTTTACTGATCTTGCATTCATAGTAAATACAGTACATAAATAGCATTTATACATGTATAGCACCACTGTCTGATAGAGCTGTATCGATTAATCGGCCGGCCAATTAATTGGGCCGATTATAGAGATATCAGCAGTATCGGATATCGGCAAGATAATCGGCACCAATATTAAAAATTATTTTTTTTATGTTATATTATTTTCAGTCTATAAAAGCAAAATGACGACAGCAACATCACTGGGTCTGTGAAGGACGGCATTTCGTTCCATTCCCATATCGTGTCGTCAAGCCAATGGCTTCTTCAGACCAGTGGTGAGACCACCCAGTGTGCTAGTATAGACCGTGAGAATGTGTCAACATAGGTGTTGTGCAGAGTGAGTCATAGTGCCTGCTTAAAGGCCAAGGAATGGCTGACCAATTCAAGCCAAGGAACGGCTGGCCAATTCAACAGAGAAACCGATGAATATACATCGTGGAGGCATGCCTAGGAATACATGCTAGCTGCCAATCAGATCTCCCCGAAACATTTCAGTTGCCCGAAACTAGATGGGTGGCTGTAAATTGGCCAGCCGTTCCTTGGCCATTAATTACCATGGGCACAGTTTGACGGCGTACTAATCTGTAACCTTCACAGATTCAGTGATGTTGCTGTCGTCATTTTGCTTTTTTAGACTGAAAATAATATAACATAAAAAAAATAATTTTTAATATTGGCGCCGATTATCTTGCCGATATCCGATACTGCCGATATCTCTATAATCGGCCCAATTAATCGGCCGGCCGATTAATCGATACAGCTCTATCAGACAGTGGTGCTATACATGTATAAATGCTATTTATGTACTGTATTTACTATGAATGCAAGATCAGTAAAACTGGATATGTAATGCAAGACCATAATTGTGTGTCATAACTTTCCAGAGTCATTGTACAGTCTTATTGTACATATTGTACATATAGTCTCCAACTACATGCATACATATCCTACGGAGCAAGTGTTTTGCTTGTATCACAACATTAGGCGGTAGCAGTAGGTCAATATTTTGGAACCGGACATCTTGGAAAACACAATGAAATAATTGACTAAATAATCGGGTATCGGCAAATGAATAATCGGTATCGGCATAATCGGCAAAAAGTGATATCGGTACAGCTCTACTATCTGAGAAAAGGTTGATTCTGTTAAGACGCTTATGTATGGCTGACCTGTTTTATGGGTGAGGTACTGGCTTGCAATGCTAAGCAGCATCAAGCTGAATTAACACATGTACTCATTTGTAGTATGTGCTCAGAAGGGTGACATTCCTCTGTGGAATACCCTGCTATATGCCACCTGCTCACACCTCAATCCTTTACTTCCTCTGCCTCTTGATGTATGCATGCATGAAAGCATTTATGTGATGTCTATTTAAAAGTGCTGATTACATAACTACGCAACTGATGTGTGTTGGGTTGTTGGGCATCCGGTGGATTATCTTCTTATGGAGGGTTTTGGCTTGAAGCAACGATGGTAGAAGTCATTGGATTAGATTCTAAAGATTAGGTTATCTGTTTGTTTGAGACAGACAGGTGCATATGTGTTGAAGTCTCCATCTGTATCAACGTTCAACCAGCAACTGTGGCTGACATGTCACATTACAACCGACAAGCATGACAGTTAGTGACAATCTCTTCTCATCTAATGTAATCGGAAATGCCGTAATTTTGTAAAATTAGTACCAAGTTACTTAAAGTAATGCTTTTTAAAAGCATTTGTTGTTCAACAATCGATATCTTATCCTGTCTAATTTTGGAGCTGACACGTCACATGTTGTCACAATGCAAAAGGCATTCATTGATGCAAACAATGCGATTAGAGTCCACTTGATAAGTCCAGTCAAAATTAAACTAAAATTTTAAATAATTTCTTTTATTTCAAACATTACTAATTGCTAATTACAAGTATAGTTTTGTTAATTTGATCTTGATGATGATGATAATATAGATACAAATAATAGGAGAGAGGGAGAGGACTATGATCATGTCAAAGCAAATGTAATGAAGATAATAGTTAGCAATGATATTGAAGATTTTCTGGTCTACTAAAATCGCTTTTCAGTGGTGATGATGATGACGATGACGAGGATGATGACAGTGGAAATTTTCTTTTACTTTTCTAGCAGGTGGGAAGTTTGAGTGGCCATTCACGATCGCCGTTAAGATTGTCGGTTTTGTTGAGGATAAAGTAATGGACATAAACTACCAAGGCAATGAACACAACCACAGCCGGACTCTTCAGTGTGGAACTGTAAGAGGCCCTATATAAAGACTCTGTTTCATTGTCCTGGAATATTTTGCATTACATCGTTGCAGCTCATCTATTCACATTTTTACTAGTTACTGCTTTTTGTAAACGAAATGGAGATATCTAGCTTAACCTGTGTACGAGGCCCTATATAAAGGCCCCATTTCATTATCCTGGAATTTGTTACGTTACATCGTTGCAGCGCATCTATTCACATTTTTACTACTGTTTTTTGTGTGAACGAAATGGAGATATCTAACTTAACTCCTTTACTGAGGAAAAGCCTGTTACAGTTTCGGAGGGTATTAAAACGTCTGCATAAATGTCCTACTCCTGCCTTTGTGAGATGTTTTGATTTTTATGCTGGTGACAAGTTCATTAATTTAACATTATAGTTGTGTTATCAGGATTGTAAGGACATCGTAATTCTACACATCGGTTATCTATCATACCCGAACTACGTGATTACACTTCACATGTACGGTTTGGATTCGATGAAGTACTCGGTCAAGGACATTCAGTTTGTGGTTAGTTCGGAGGACATTTCTTCCAACGTGTATGATAGCTAGCACATTGCCTTAGAATTCACTGTCCAATACTCAGCTCTACTGTCAATTCTGATGTTTTTATTGTCTAGACTTATTATTTGTCTCTTTCAATACCCACCTTAGCCTGACTTTTGACTTTGGTTCTCTCACTGGTTGGATTTTGATAAAAAGTCTCAATTGGAGTATGGATATTTGCTATGGTTTCACATGGAGCAAACATCAACTGATGTCTTGGGATGATGATAATGGTCTTACAGAAGTCATTACTTTATTTGTTAATGTACTTTTTTTAGCTCTGTGCATCACATTTGTTTAACAGCTATAATGAGGTTACTGAACACATTTTCTGTGGCCTTGAATTGTTTTGTTTGTTTATTTTTAATTTTTATTAGTGTTCTTTGAAAAATATTGTAAATGGCAATATGGCAGCACATTGTTGCAAGGGTGATAATATTTTATGAGTTTTTTATGGACTGCTACTTTTCAAGATTTCTGCAGAAATTTTCTGAATCAGTTGAAGAAAAGCAAATTTTTATTGATAGTTTAGGAACATGTCTTTACATATTTTGCATTTTGTAATCAATTGTCAATGTTATTCACATTTTAAATGGTTATTTGCATGTTTCTCATGATCTTGATATTGTTCTCGTAATCATAGTGCATGAAGCATAATCATTGCTTAAATATGTTACAGTTTACGACATACAATGCATCGTTTACGCAACTCGAGATATGGTTCCGGTTTACGTTCCTTGTTCTGGCATTCCTCGCAACGGTTAGTCAGGTCTTTGATTGTACATTGTTTGTACATTGTGATGATGTTGAATGACCGTGCTGCTTGTTTTGAGGGATTTCGGCAGTGATGCATATTTAAATTAATGAGCTTTATCTTATTGATATTTTATTTCAATTTTTATAGTGATTCTTAAACAAATCAATTGATAAACTATTAGGTTGTTTTAATGGATGCTTGGTATATTGTAGGCAGGGTTTTTTTTACTGGTTTTTGTGTGCATTCTGCTAGTTATGGTGATTTATGAATAAATAATTTAACGACTTATTTTATTCATTATTGTGTTTGCAGTGCATCTTTGCTCATTCGCTACGGAAGTTTTCTCTGCACAACTGGTCAATTGAGCAGAAATGGATGACGATTCTTCTGCCACTCCTTCTGCTCTACAACAGTATGTATCATGTAGTCTAGCCCACTAATTTAATATATTATGACTCTTTCTGATATGAACTAATCTAAGCTTATATAATTTAATCCATTCTCTGATCAAATTTTATGTAATCAATCTAATGTCATAAAAGCATGTATCAGATCATGTATTCTGCTATAATGTAATAATATCTTTGCTAATCTGCTTTAATCTAATCTAATCTGCTTTAATCTATTGTAATCTTATACTGTCGTGTCTAATCTTATCTTAAGTTCATCATTAGTCCCCAGAATATTGAGAGTGGAACAACATAATTTCTTATTATTACATTCCTTTGTTGCCTGAAAACTTTTTTCTTCGAGGTTGTCAAATGGAGAGCACTTTTGAATAGCTGGTACTGTAAGAAGCGTTATATAAATAACCAGACACGATACGATATATTACATTCTTGTTGGTTGTTTCATGTTCAATTATTTAGTCTGGAGTGCAATTGATGCAGGTGTTGGTGAGGTCCTGAATTGTGTACATTATGCTTGAAATAGATCCTCGTTTTCCATTTTAGATCCAATTTTCCCCCTTGTCTTTCTGATAAACAGCTGGATTCCGGGAATGTTTGATGTGGTCTTCCAGACGACTTTCATTGCGACCCTGATGTTGTTCTGGCTCTGTCTCTATCATGGCATTAGACAGGTTCGACTTGTGTTTCAGTTTCACTCTTATTACCTGTTCTGTTTCTGTTTCATTTCCATTAGGCATTTGGATTTCTATTTCACTTTTATTTACCAGTTAAGTTTGATTCACTTTAGGGTTGTTAATATCGGTTTTTGGGGCAAGCCAATTATCGAATTTCAAAACCGATTTTAAACCGGTTATCAGTTTTTATTAGTGTTCTTTGAAAAATATTGTAAATGGCAATATGCACGTGATTTTATGTATTACGTATCGCAATGCAGCGTCAACACTCGATACCGAAGTGTTTAAGTCACATTGTGACGTAATTTGGAATAAACAGAAGCCTACAGCACTCAGCTCTCATACTCTCCCCGCCGCTATGCATCGTTCTCCATTGAAAACCCTCCACGGCTATTACTGTCCTGCTAGCTCTCCTCTGTACGGATCAAATTCGGGTACTTTGCAGTCGGCTCTTCTCTATCTTAGTTGGCTCCCGATACCCTTCCCCCAGCTCACTTTCTCACGCTAGTCTTATCTGGATAAGAGGGCCCTTTATTAGCAATCGGCAGCTATTAATTGCCCTGTTGGAAGACACGACTGAGAAATATTTTACCTAGACGCGTCTATACCTTTGAAGTTGATCGACTTGAGCCCTTCTTATGGGAAGAAATCCAAGACATGTGAGATAAATAAAAAGGTGAAAAAAATTCGATTATTGTTTTGCAAATGACAGAAACCGATTATCGATTTCAAAACAGATAAACAGTTTGCCGGTTTTCGTTTAACATCCCTAGTTCAGTTTCGTTTACCTGTTGGGTTTCTGTTTTATTTGCCTGATTCTTCCTGCTTGACCATGTAGGGGTTAGCATGACGGGCTGTCAATCAAAAGGTTGGGGTTCTAATCTGTTAAGATTTCTGCTCTATCTGCACCCTTAGCCAACTCAGCTATGATGAGTACACTGACTATACACTATCGGTGGGAAGATGAGATGGCGAGGAAGAAGTTGGTCACCGACCCTCATATGCCAAGGCTAGGCTAAGAAAATGAAGTGGCTAACACTTCATACTCATAGCTGCTTCTCAGGCTAGCTTAAGGCTGTTCAATGTTAGTCTCAGATTTTAATTTCACTTTTGTTCTTACTTTGTTATTTTTGGTTTAAAGTGTCTTTGCCAATTTCTTTTAAGTTTGATGCTCTCCATTTTGATTTGAGTTGCATGAAAACTCAAGACAGTATTCGTTGTGTAATTTAATGTAATTAACTAGTTATTGCCTGATGTTCATATGTGCTTATCTTTTTCAGATTTAGACTGAGATTCTGAAGATGTTAGGATTTTGACAACAATGTAGCTTGAAGCAATGATCGATTGATGCTTAGTGTGTTATGAAAATGGCACTATAGAAGTCATTGGATTATTAGGTCAAATCAGATTTAAAGTCATTTCATTTGAACTGTTGCAGAATAAGCGTAAGATCGCTACGTTCTACGTTCCGAAGTTGCTCATTGTTGGTCTGATCTGGATTTCTGTTGTGACACTGGCTTCCTGGCAGAGTTTCAAGGCGCTTGGAGATCCAACCTACAACTATCAGCTTGATTCTTCAAACTTTCTGGTTAGTTGACTGGCTGACTATTTATTCTGTCTGAAAGGACAGCTTGGGTGACATACCTTTCTTTTATTGGCCCTGGACTATGGATCAACCATTGGCAAACATTCACTCTGCAGAGCCTGTCCTGACCATTAAATCACTCCACTGAAACTCTTCATTTTATCATTTTCTCTCTTGGCTGATTCTGTTTCTTCTTGTATTCTTTTGCTTGGATAATGATTTTACTTATTAGTGATGACCGTCGAGTCACGTCTGAGCATTAGTTATGCTATTAAAATTCTAGATTATCGTTTTATTATTGCATATGTATGCAATGACATACAGTCATATATACATACATACGACCATGCTACAGCTATTAGGACCATGTTATTTATGACAATGCTATGGTTCTGCTGATGAGACAATACTACTGCTGAGCACTGATGACTCCATAGGTACTAATGATAACTTTGTGATCAATAGTATTTGACATGTCAAAATTTATAAATTAGTTAATTGCCTGTCTTTGTGTTTAATTTCTTGTTGTAGGGTGTGAAGGTATTAATCATGGTCCTCTGTGGTCTCTACCTGCTTCTGCTGGTCTATCTGATGGTCCGTGCCTATTCTGAACTTCGATCCATGCCCTACTTTGGTCTGTATAATATCTCATGTTTTGTACTATTTCATGATGGCCTATAAATGTCTTGGTTGTGCATGTAATTTTAAGTTTTTAATTGTTTGATCACGATGATGGAAATAAAAAAGGATAACGGTTGCAGACTGTTGAAAGATTCATCATAGAATCGATTCTTAGGGAAAGTGGCAGAATAACTTAAGTCAAATTAATAAGAATGAAGATTTTAATGATAATGATAATTTTATTAAGGTAGTTATTATAGTTATGATGAATATTATTTTATTAATACTAGTTTTATCAAATATCTCGTCTTAATTAATTTTAGATAGGAATTTATTGTGCATTGCTTAATAGCAGACAGCATATAAATTATCAGATCTATACCATTATGTTTAATATTTATTTTGATATAGATTACTCAATATAACATTATACATTCCTTTCAACCAAGTTTGAGGAGGCTATTAATTGTAAGCATGATAGTAATGTGATGAATTATTATTCATCATATGATTAATAGTACAAATAATATAAATGATAAAAAAACATATGGTAATAAATAAAGATAGCAAATGATTTTTACTATCTATTCATTAATTGTGTTGATGAATGATTATATATGAATATTATAATTACATGCATTTATTATACTTTAATAATTAATTTATTAATTTTTGTTTAGATCTGAGACTTAAGTTTACGACTGTTCTGCTCGTTGTCGTTGTCATCGTAACCGTGACTCTGACCATTCTGAGATTTGGTGTGAATGCATTCGATAGCGAATTCATGTCCAACAGTTCGGGCCATCTTCACAACTCGGCTGAATTCGTTGCATTCTATGGATTGGTCAACCTCTATCTGTTCACAATGGCATTTGTCTATTCACCTTCGAAAAATGCTGTCTATGGTGTGTTTGAGAAACTAAACTTCATAACAAATTACAAAGATTTCATGCAATATAGCATGTTTTGGAGAAATGTAGTTTTTAGGAAAAAGCTGAATAATGCTACTATTACAATAATGATTTTATGATATTGCAAGAATTTGACTTCCCAAGAAAATATGCTGAAAATGCATTATGATGGTTAAAGCAGTGGATGTGATATGCTGGATTGAATTTCTTGGTGTAAGACTAATTTTTAAAATATGCATGCAGTCAGGTATTGCATTTTCAAAAGAAACAAAGCAAAAATCTTCAATACAATGATATACACAGTACAAAATTACATAAATCATTGAATATTTTGGAGGAAATACATCAATGTTTGAAGATGCATTGTAACAGCTCCATAGAAGTAATTAGTAGTCTGGAATATTACAGTTTTTTCTGTGAACACTTTGATATACACAAATGATGTTGATGATAATGATTATAATGCTGATGATTAGCATTGATGATATTATACATAATAGGCTTGTCATGACAATCACTAATCACAATTATGATGATGCTGATTTGATTTGCTTATTTCATACTTTGATTATTCAAAGAGCAATATTTCCTGTGTCTCTTACACAGATTGTGTGGCATTGTTAAAACATTTGAAATTGTGTTTGCCGTTAGATTTTTGCAATAATTCAGTCTTTGTTTTGTTTTGTTAGAGTCTCACTTCAAAGACAATCCTGCTCTCTCAATGTTGAATGATTCTGAAGATGAAGTTGTCTATGGGTTAGAAATCTGATCAGTTGTCAGATGTCTTATCATTTATCAAAATGTACATAAGAATTAGGGCTGTATCAAATATTCACTTTGTATTCGCTTTGGAACCGAATAGTGGACCAAATAACTATTCGGTATTCGGCCGAATAGTAGCGGTCAGACCGAATACGAATAGTGGTCATGTGTCATCTGTTTCTGCATAAAGGCGGCTGCTATATTGAACGAACTGAAGTAGCTCTCTACAGCCTGGACCACGGTATCGCAGTGTCGGCCGTCACATTTTTTTAAGTTTTAGTTTTATTAGTTTCATTTATAGTTTACACAGACTGGCAGAAAGATGCAAAAATTACATGTAGTTAACCTTTACTTTTAGTTTTTTTATTAAATTTACTGAACAAAGTTTTTCTCACATTTAAATTTTGAAATTCATGTATCTTTATGTAATTAATACATGAGATTGTACATTATATTCGTGAATGCTTTATGTTGCAGAGAGGAGACCTCACTGACATCCAGCAGAGCTACTCGCGCTAAATACGACAGCGACGAAGAAGCCTTCAACTAAGCCGCCATTGTTCCAATTGACTAACTGACCACACCTGTCCAGCTGACATGACCAGGTCATTGTATCTTGCAATATCGATCTGATTGTCCAGGTGACTGACCAGATCTTTGACCAATGATTCATCTGACCACGGACGACTTACCCTAATTGACGCCTAACTTGGCGTACGTAATTGGCAGACCTTTACGACTAACGTAGCTGACTGACTTGAATAGTCAACCATTTAAATGACTGACCTAATTAGCCGACTATTTAAATGACTGACATGAAGAAGCCACTATTTTAAATGATTGACCTGAACAGACAAGCATTAAAATGACTGACCTGTACAAATGGCTAAGAGCATTTTCATTTTCTGTCTTCAGTGTCTATTTCAATTAACTTGACTTTTTAAGATTAGCTTCTTAAGTACTTCAACGAATTCTTGCTTACTTTGAAGTACAACGCAAACTGACATAGGAAACTGTAAATTAGATGCTCTGCAAGTTAACGGCGTCTGGCTTTGAGTGTTTTCGAGTTAAACTCTCACAATGTTTGATACACTTTTGTACTACTCAAGTGAATAATGGACTTGCCTGCTTATATATATATATATAATTGTGAACTTTAATGACTTGTTAGCAAAATATATGACAGTCTGTTTTGTGTACTTTAATCTAATCTTATGTAATTATAAGGATTTGTATGATTTATGGCAAATGGGATCAGTTGCTGTATGGCTCTGGTTTCTGTTCTTTGTTTTTCTTTGGAGGAGTTGTTTGTTTATCGGTTTCATTTGGTGTTTGTTGTTTTAAGTTTTTAGTAAAGCAGTTGTTTAATTGCTAATGTGTTTGTCTTTCACTCGTGGTGTATGTAGTGTTCGAATCATGGTGCATTCTCTTAAATCTATGGCGCATTGTCAAGGCCTGTATAATCAGTCATAAGGTTCGGATGTTAGATTGCTGTTTCCGTGTTTGTGCTTCAGTGAAATTATCAGAGATTTAATGTTGACATTTGATGTAAGGATCAAGCAACTACTTTACCTTACTTAGGTTTACTTTAAGATTTTTGAACTGATGGAGATTACTTTTTGTTATGAGTCTTATTTATTTATTTGTCGTTGTCATTAGCGCTAGCTACAGTTGTCACTGCTACTATTTGTACTAGTACTACTTGAGAGGATTATTATTATTTGCCTGAAGTATGTATGATCCCTCTGGATAGCACAAAGATTGGTTTTTCTGTGGTGGAAGATTCTGCCATGCAATGCATGCAGAGATTACGAATGTGGCGGAAGCATCCCTCTTTGCAATCTTAACAAAATTTTACTTCTGCAGTGGAAGATTTTGCCTTGCAGGAGGGCATCTCATGCCCAAATGCAAAGAATATTCTAATGGCGGCATCGGCTGCCTGTGACCCAACTGATTTCATATTGGATTGCCGCTTTGGTTTCTTGCTGCATCCTGTTTCGTGTGGCACAATCTTCAGCTGTAGATTTATCCTTACAGAAATTGGAGAGCATTGGTCTAGAATGGCAAGTCTTTTAGTTTATTAGTGGAATAGGTGTTGTAAAATGTAGGACTGTACCGAACATTCACTTCGTGGGCCAAATAGCTATTTGGTATTCGGCCAAACAGTGATAGTCGAACCGAATACGAATAGTGGTCACATGACATCTGTTTCTGCGACTGCTATAGTAACTCAGAAGTAACTCTCTCATTAACATTATGCTGTTATTGCAGCCAGGCATTATCCACAGCCCGGCAGTCTCATGTCTAACTTTAGTTAAATTTGTTTCATTCCCAGTTTACACAGATTGGCAGAAGGATGCAAAAATTACATGAAATAAACTCTCTACTTTTAGTTTATGTATTAAATTTACTGAACTTAAACATTTGCTTACATTTGACATTTTGAGTGTTGTCTGTAGACCTATTTGGTACACTGCTCATATTAGTATGATGTTTATTAGACCATGCACTTGCCCATAGTTCTCCATGAATACAAGCTCATGATTAGGCCAATGCACATTATCTTGTCAAACCAAAGTAGGATTAGATTTTATGCACATGGAAAAACTGTGAAGGATATGGAGGAGGATAGGCAGAGTGAGAGAAGTGTGAAAATGATAGTAGATAATGACAATACTATTATTATATTGTGATAGCAACATTATCTGTATTTAAGACTATTGGGTTTTCCTGTTGGTACTTTACAACATAGAGCTTTGTAAATTGAATTTTTTTTAAAGCCTATTTATTTTAAGTGATGTTGTATGAAATTTGTTGATTTTCCAAAACTGGATTCAAATCACTTAGCATGTTTTTGAAAAATGTTTAAAATTGTGCATCTTATAAATAGATAAATAATGTATGAGTGGACAATAATTAACAGTTAATGTCGACCATGTCAACAGAAACAAATTATGTCTCTTCATTGACGGTTAATTCAGTGTTTAGCTTAAGATTTTAATTTTTTCCGTTTTGAATCATTTACAGTAGGTGTTTGATTTTTTTTACAAGTATAAGATATTGTAGTTGCAAAATTTGCATTGGTTATTGGACTTGTGTGCTATATATATTTTTTTGCATCCATCTGTACATATTGCAGAATTCCAGGATTTCATTGTTCTGTCATTTGTACAAAAAGAGTACCTGATTTAGCTTTGAAATTTTGTGTTTAATTGTATGAATCAGCCGATTAAAAGCTGCTATTACTTTTATGAATTTATTTTTGTTAGCTCGAAATAAAACAGCTTCAAATAAAATATCAGAAAACCAATTAGGCACATCCTGACTTTTGAAACTCTTAAAAAGACAAAGGTAAAAAGTTCTGGGGTGTCATTTAAAGATTTTTGCTGAAATAACTACTTTAGATCTTCCCCTTATACGCTTTAGCCATTACCGTCCGCAGATCTCTGTGAACATCTGCAGTCATGTGGAGCAGTGTTTCCCAACCTTTTGTTAATACAATACAAGTGTAAAGTGATAGTGCCATACTTACAAAAGTTCAGAAGTGCACATTGAAGTCAGGCAACCATTAAGAGCCATAGGCAGTCGAAGAGGTAGGTTTTCAGCTTAGAGTGTAGACAGTTTTGCTGAGAGAGCTGCAAACAATATTTTGTTTATTTATTCTGAATTTTATATCACCCTTCTTCCAAATTTTTTTGCTCATAAATGCACACGCCTCGACGGCGCAATTGCAAAGCAATTGTGCACGAAGGACGTGCTCAAGGTCCCTACACAGTGACGCCTCGAATGAGGGCCGAAATCACTCGCTCGGCGCACACTGAGCATTACGGGCCAACTGCTCTAACCGATTGGCCACCGTGCCACACAATAGGAGGTAGAGAGTATCACATACTGTAAGACAGTTTTGCTGAGAGAGTTGCAAACATTAGTATGGCAACTCATATTTGTATTAGTGTTTTCAATGAGTCAAGAATAGAGCGAAGTTGTCAGATTCTCCTGAGATGAAACAAACATACCCTGGAGATGGCAGCTGTTTGAAGGAAAGAGTGGAGTCGAGATTGACTCCTGGATCCCAAACTGTAGATGATGGAGAGAGTTGAGAGCAGGATGCGAGTTGATTCCCATTACCCTAAAGTTGACTGGTCCTTCATTTGCAGGGTAGCAGTGTTGGATAAATGAAATGTATAGCGCAATGGGCGCCATGCATTGTTGGACAGTTAAGTTAGACTCCTGTGACTAGTCATCCTCTGTTCATACTGTACTTGTTATTATACAGCAGTTTGTTTTTGTTGGCTTGAAATTAGAAACAAAGATATCACTTTGGTAGTAGAGCCATATTAGCTCAGCCTTAACCTCTCAATCTCTGCAGTATATTAAACATTCTTTCTCTTCTTGGGTCTAGACTCTAAACCAACAATCTCAAACTTCAAGCGGCAACTTAAAACTTCTCGAATTTATCATTTACTTAATTTAGTTCATCAGCTGTCCATTATCTCCCTCTCTTAGTGATTGATGATGCCTCTGAAAGTCTGAATCAAGCGATAGTATTTACATGTCAATGACGTCTGACATGTAAGCCTAAATGTAATCATTCGTTCATACCAATTTTGATACGTTAACTAAATTAAAATGTTTACCAAATTTAGATGCAGGCGACCTTACTGTGCACAACCCCTCTGTCAGGCTGCGTGTCCGCGTTTTTGTGGGTAGGCCTACCCTTCCTTTGGTGAACGTTTTTGATGGACTACCCGTTACCTTCCATGTTCTTATCGTATCTGCTTGTATTAGCTGAAAAGCACTATACTTGTTATATGTCTTGCTACATGCACGCGTGCGCGGACACACACACACACACACACACACACACACACACACACACACACAGACAAACAAACAAACACACACACAAGCAGACAAACACACACACGCACACTAGGTAAAACTTACGCAAACCGTTAAACACATAGAAACTTAATTTGGCTTCAACTGTTTTAGTTTGGCCCTGAGATTAATATAGAAGGGATATGAAGCCTCATCTGGCAGCCAATCAGTGATCGTCTTTTCTGATACATTGCGGGCGATGTCTGTGATCGGCTATACATGTAATAAATAGTGACATCCGGGTATTCGGGAGGGTAAATTTGAACGTATTATCGCTGAAAGTTCATCTAAATTCATGCTACTCCAATCATAAAAACCTTCTTCTGAACATGTTATTTATATTGCAAGTTCTATTATATTAAGTCGTTTTATTCTGTTAAAAGAATAAGCGCGACTGCCGATATTAGGCCCAGGTTTGCTAAGTGAACGCTGTCAATACCGAATTAAATACTTGCTATAAATGATATTAGAAAGGAAATGTATAGGCCTATGTATCATTGATTGAAAGAAGTTTGTTGATAAAAACTTTAGAAAATGAACCTTGAATGGAGCCATGGATAAAAGAATGGTCAATTGGAAATGAAAACAGAAAATTTCTGTTACGTACATTTCTTAGTTGAAAGTCGATCACTTAGTAAGATCTTTAAGACAGACGATGATTCTGTGAATAAAAGAACCTTATTTAATTAGAAAAAGGATCAGGTTCGACTGTTTTGGTCGGGCTACCGAACGCTGCCTATTCACAGGCGCGATCCCACTACTGCCCGACACGGGGACTTTTGCCTGCTGCGTTTCCGCCCTCGGCCGGTTCATCCCTCCTTAGACAACCTGGTGGCCCCAGGCTCCCCCAGGGCTACCATATTGATGCCAAGCTTAGTGCGGACACCCGATCGACATAGAACCTCGACCGGCAGAACCCCCGACCTCAAGCCGTCCACCGACCCCGGCCTCCAAGTAGCTGGATTACAGGAGCACGCCACGACTCCCAGCCGTAAACGCTAAGTTAAAAGTAATATTTAAACTCATGACTGAATTTCGCAAGGAGGCAGCACATAATCGGGTGTCTGCAATCCAGCTACTTCTATGTTCACTTCTCATTTAGGTTATTTGACAATATTTTTTTAGGCGCATATATTCAAAACGATTTGAATAAATTATTCTAGCTTTTGACTCTAATTGTATTCAATGATTTATAGTGTTCTTATATGATTAGAAATAATTCGCGAACTATTAGTTTTAATATAATTTTATTCGCCAGATGTCAAAACACATAATCTGCTTTATTATATAGTCTGGTTGTTGCGTCTGATTGTATAACTCGAATTTATACAGCGCCCTATCAGCAAGTTGATATTCTTTTTCGCTTATCTTTTCAAATCAATAATTCTTTTTAATTTTCACAGACAAAATGTAGCATACAAACACGGAAATAGTAGTGTAAAGTAATCATGCAGTGAACAAGGTAAACCCCAAAAGAACGTACTGTTCCGCTAACAAATAATCTGATAACTCTGTCCCCTCTGGCGGACAAAAAAATATCGCCTATTTTTGCATTAGTCGCAACTCACAAATGCATTCGGCTTTAATTATATTATTTTATATAGGAAGTCAATTTACTAACATATTTACTGAATAAAACACCGAATTTTACCGATTATCTATGGCTCAGGAACAGATCAAGGACCAATCTAGAGTCCTTGGGAACAGAATATGATGTACTTGAATATCTTATCGTGACTTCCCTTTTGTAAATATAAACTCCTTGGCTGGCAACAAAGATCTCAAAAATAATTCTCAGATAGAAACAGAAAGTCATACGCTTGTAGACCTACTACTTAATTAGTGGACCTGACACTCGTCGAAGGCGTGGAGGTCAAGATATGGTTTATACGTCTCATATGACGGTTGTGCCAGAAGTCTTAAGATTTTTAAGGATCACGAAATGATACTGTAATAATAGAGATTATTTATCTGGTCAGTCGGAAAATCGATTTTCGTTTTCGCAGACGTTTGTTCGGTTTTATATTAGTCCAAGTGAAGTCAACACGTGCCATTGGCGACATACAGTACGTGCCTCCGGGACCAAAAAGTCACAAGTTATTAAGCGCCAGCATGTGTATAGTATTTTTATACGTGGACAACAATCCATCGCCGGATGGATATCAGGTCATCGCGGCGATTAACAGAGACGAATACTTCAAAAGACCAACGCAGCCGGCAGATAAGTGGAATGACCATTGCTTTGCTGGTTGGTAATGATAATAATAATATTAATAATAATTATAATTGTGTTAATTGCAATGGCAATAATAATCATAACGATGATAACAAAATCAGCAATGTGGTGATTAGGTTTAATCACTACAAATACTTTATTTTTGCAAGAGTATTTCATCCTGAAATGGTCCTTGCGAAATTGGGAAAATGCCACTATTGAATTAAAAATAGTGTGTATAAATTGTGCTTGATGTAGCGGTGCTTATATCCAGAGCTGGAAAGAGCTAGTTTTTAGTTTTTTTGGGTCTTTAGTGTACACATAGTTGCACACTGGACACAAAATTAGACCCAAAAGTACAGAAGTACTCCTGTGCCACCACATGACTGCCTACTACCGTAGTTCCATGCTGTCTCCTTGGCTTGACGCCACGGATTTTGACCTGACACTGGAAGAAAACGAGAGGATTGGCTATTGCGGACTTGATTTGGTATAGCGCCGGTGAATAAGCTGGTCTACCTGACGTGGCTGTTGTGGGCGCTGAGAAATTTGTGAAGATTTACATTACATTACATTAATGAACATCCTACTCACCACCCTTTAGTGCAGGGTATAGAGTACAAGTCTATAAGCATGATCCTAATTAATTACAAACAATTGATCTAACCGATAAAGTAAAAACATACAAAAACTTACATTTGTAATTTTGAGAATTTGTTTAAAGCTGAAAAACCTAGGTTTTTGAAATCGATCTCTACGGCCCTTCTTTTAACCAGAACATCAATCAAGCATTTTCATTTGGAAGTTATTGCCATTGTGTAACTTTTTATGTGAAAGTATGTATCACAGACATGCCATATTATAATTGATGAACAAGATAAATAATACAAACGATGGCCAATAAGATTTGTGTCTGATTCATAAAACGTGATTGCTTGACAATTGATTGATATTTAGATACATTTGATTAATCAAGCATGACATTGAATATGGTTTTATTGACTGAAGTGTGGTAAAAATTGATTTGCAGATGAAGTGATATTTTTTATGATTTAGGCTTAGATCTGGAACCAGGCCGAGAAGGAGGCACATGGTTTGGAACCAGCACGACATCAAAGACTGGTGCATTGCTGAACATCTTGGAGCCAGTACCATCTAAGGACAAGAAAGGTCGAGGTAAACTCAAACTTTGATTGACAGTTCTAGATAGTATTATAAATAAGTGTATCAATATTTGCTGTGTTTTTTACTATAATTTTTTTTATCCAAAGTAGTTCTAATCACTAATGTTGTCAAAACGATATATAATAATAAACGTTTTTAGCTTGGAACAGCTGATCACTCGACAATTTCTGGCTATGCACAAATTCCTCTGCAGGTGATGAAAAAGATAACATTTCGCTTTGTATGTCTGGTGATGAAAGTTAGACATCCTCCCAAGTCAAAAACAAGTCCACTGTTATTAATTAATAGGGCACAAGGCCTCGAAGGCCAGATGGATCAAAAGATGGTTTGCAAATAGCTCGATGTACTTGATGCTCTTTGTTCTGATTGCCAGTTATGCTGTTTCTGTTTTGGACATTGTGTGAAGTTAGAAGAGCATCATTATTAATGTATTTCTCCAAAAATACGATAAACTTAGAAGCAGACCAATTAATTATGCTTTCAGTTGACTGCACATGTAGACCTCCATTTAATCTTGTGTTGCCCATTGTTTACTGATTGTTTCAATCCAAAATAAAGAGTTTCAAATTTGAAGAGTGACTGATATGCACTGGAGCAGATATGCAGATCTCATGCAGATTTCCTGTCATCACTTTGATCAAAGAAACTGTAGTTATGTAAAACAGAAAAGCAGCAAATAGGAATTTTCTAGTTCATATCGTCAGTCTTGCCATAATGCTATGCGCACTATACAAACTACGATATCTTGCTTTCCAATTGTGGCTCAAACTGCACTTGACTCGATGCACCAGCTTCCAGCGGTTTCAGCTGCTACAGGGACTAAATTGTATGACAGCTTAATTGCATTTCAATTTCCTTGTAATCAGTGGTGGACTGGGCCGCCAGGACACATTGAAGAGTCCCAGTGGGCCGCCAGGATCAGTGCTGTGATATTAGAGAAGCACTACCAAACCAAAACAGCTGGTCATATTGTTCATACTAAAAGCAAATATGGTAGAGTCGTAGCCTAAGATGTGACACTTCCTATCTCCGTTGTGTATCTGAATGTTCACGTCACCTACCTTGGAATCGATTGTCGTTGCCACTATTCCAGTCGCTACGTTGCACGGCTGGAATAGTGGTTTAATTGTGTGCTTTGACCACCACACAGACCACATAGGCCTACACAACGAGATAAGAAGTGTCATATCTTAGTCTACGACTCTACTGTCTTTGCTAACAGCAGCTAGCCGCCGTACTCATATGTAAATAAGGAGATCCGTAGCCTTGCCGCCAGCGGCTGAATAGCGGATAAATGTTCACAACTATAAATATTTGTAGTATCCAGCCAGTAGTGGGCCTATAGCCTGTAACATGGCAGTCGCTAAGTCAATGGCTGTCACGTTAAAACTGACATCTGCTTCTCTGGTCTCTTCTGCCACGTCTGCTTTGATAAAGATTGTTTTTATTATTGTTGGTTAGTAATAATTAATATCAATTTAATAAAATAATTTACGATTATGAGTTATATCAATTCGAAACGAAAGCCCTAAATGTAAAGGCAGTGTGGAGAAAGTAAGAAATAAGAAACTAAAAACTCTGGCTAAAGATGGAAGTAAATGCCAAAATCTAGTTGATTTGTTTAAAGCTACTCCAATTCAAACCAAAGACACCATCTCTAAACAAACACCTTCAATGAGCACACAACCCAAATAAAATCAAAATGATGACAACAGTTACAGTCAGCACAGAGTATATAGGCCTATTGTCAACAGCCAGCACACTTGAGTCCCACCCTAAATTTAGAGTAATTCTGAGTTATCTATGAAAGCAATGCTTGCATATCTAATCCCGAAAATGACAGTTCCAAAACTTCAGTTATCGACGATAAAGACACCCGTTATGCTTTACAGTCATTTTTAAAAATTTCACCCGATACAACCAAGTGCGAATGAAACTAATTTACCCTTTGCAAGTGAGCAACTAGTGCCTAGTATTTTCGGAGGCAGTGGTAGGCATATCAATAGGAATTGGATAGGAATTGCTGTTTAGAATCTAAAGCTCTGTTTTGCATAGTGTGCTTAGCATAATGGCAAGACTGACGATATGAACTAGAAATGTCCTATTTGCTGATCTTCTGTTTTACAGAACTACTGTTCTTTGATCAAACATGCAAGCACCTGTTTAGTGCATTTATAAAGTCTTGTTAACTCTGTCTTCTACCCAATTATCGTACGAGAGATCTTTCTCTAAAATGAAATACATTAATAAAGCTCTTGTCTTCTACACATCTTGAAGCTTTTATGCTTATGTCAATAGCAACCGATGTTTTAAGTGAACTCAATAGCGATACAATACCATAATAGATCATGTGCTCAAAATGCACCCAGCTTAAAGAAGTTGCTTATACTATAGGGCCTAACCATCATTACAGTGAGTAGGCTTACCTTACAAATTGATTTATAACTTGTAATGCATTCTTGATATTTTATATCCAATTAAAAATTATATCTGCACTTATCATTTTGTTATTGTTGTAATTAGTAAAGTGACCATGACTTTAGAGGCCTCAGGCTTGGATGGGAAATGCAAAAGGAAAATAAAAGTAGACCGCTTTTTATTTCTTTCCCAGGCCTCTTGAGCACGTCAGTCCTCCCCTGCTTGTAATGATCGACCTTTTTTATCATTATTATTACTGTCCTATGCATGACATCTGTGTCCTAGCTCGGCAAATGTTTCTTTTATGTTGGGATGAACCAAAACTCAATTCGAAACTCAGCTCAGCTGAGTTTTGTAGTACTGTGCATAAACTCGGACTCAGACAAGTAATGGGTCCTAGTTTTAATAAAAACTGGCTTTCTGATTTCTGTTTTGAAAATGCAGGGTAATAGCTGTTGATTGCTAATGAACAGTCCTTATGACCAGACTAGCCTAGCAGTGGGAAAGGAGAGCTAGGGTAAGGGTAACCCGAGCAGACGACGAGGGTAGCTCTAGAACAGAAGCTGACTTCAAAGTACCTGAATTTGACAGGGTGCAGATGAGGCGACTACCGGTGGGGGTTCTCAATGGAAAACGAATCAGCGTGTAACCAACTAGATGCCTGTGCAGAACCACTGTGGTGGCAAGCTTCAAAGCACATGGGGGGAGAATGTTAGAGCTGAGCGCTGGAGGCTACTGTTTGTTCTAAATTACATCACAATGTGAAATGTGATTTGCCCCAAAACCGATATTAACAACCCTAGTTACTACCTCCTAGTGTAAACTGTGGTAAAACCAAAAAATGCATAAATATTGTGCAACTGCGAAGCTGAGTATCAAGAAAATGATACTTAGAACTGTTCTCATTATTTGCCAAATGATGCCAACATTTGCAATTGCATACATACCTGTGGACCATGTTCTTGTCTAAGACTATTGCTTTTAGATTGTCGTCATTGTTACTAATATTATTATTATGGTGCTTTGTTACAATTTTTTGCTGAATTTTCATTGTGTGCATCTTTCAGGTCATTTGGTGGTTGATTATTTAAATGGGAAAGAAGATGCACCAACATACATGAGTCGTATAGCTGCGGAGCGCCACGAGTACAACAGTTTTAACCTGGTTTTGCTTGAAAAGAGGTAAAGTAAAAGGCAGAGACTTTAAGAGTTAGTTGAAGATCTGGATCAAGATCTGGAGTTGAAAATCAAGTCTAACACTTATTTTATCCTGTCTTTGTTCTTCGAGATCTGCTAATTCACAACCAGTCATTGTCTACAGCATGATGATTATTGAATGCACCTAAGTTTAGAATGGACAGTTGATTGATGCCTTGTATGTTATGACAATGGTGCTTTAGAAGTCTGCTGATTGTATTAAAATGCAAGGTTGTTGTTGAATTTTAAAATGTAGACATTGTGAAGATTGATTTTGTACTTTTATGTGGTATTTTCTCAATAAATGCTAGCTTTTATGTTTTATTTTTGTTATCTTTGTTGCAGAAGTGATATCTGGAAACTTTACTACTGCAGCAGCAAGGATGATACTACTCCTCGACAAATGCCAACGGGTAATTGTTACTGAAAGATCAATTAGTTTCATCGAGTATTTATTAATTTCACTACCGTATATACTCGACTATAAAAAGTCTATGAATTGTTTTCTATTTCAGGATGATAAAAAAGGTCTTCGACTTATATTGAAGAGACAAAATAGACTAGATTTTTCAGACTGAATATTCAACATTACGAAAATGGACTTAGAAATTAAACCATCTGTTGTATTTTTTTATTAAGATTGTTTTTCAAGAAAAATCACATTTAGCATAGTACTGACTATACATAGATCAAAGCGATATATTATTCTCTCATACTAATGGTTTTATATACTTCTTTGATATATATGCATTGAAAGCGACTTCCTTTATTATCACTTGCTGAGACCTGTGCCAAGAGAAATCAAATATCCAGCTACAGCTTCTTGATTGATCTCTATCACTCAATTCACTCCCTAAGTTCCTGAAAAAGCTCAGTATATTTATATATTGGCCTATAGTAAAATTTGTCCATAATATACAAATTGGTCCTCATGTTCAATTTGCTTCACAAAAATTCTTTATAAAAGGCTGCATATGGTAAGTCTGTAGTTTTGCGTAAAGCAATTGTGAATTTAGAAAGAAGTTAACCAAATACTTTTTAAAAATAACTAAAATTGTTAAACATCACTTGTTTTTATTTGATGGGTTCGACTTGTATTTGAGCTGTCAATTTAATACGCTATTTTTGTCAAAAAATACATTTCGACTTAAACTTGAATCGACTTATATAGCGAGTATTTGCGATAGTCATTTCTTATATGTGCTAACAAGCTAAACTATATAGGTCTGTAATTCTTATTTAGATTGTATTTGCTAATTCTTGGAATTATAAGCTATGTCGATTTGATCAATCATAGGATATAACCATGACCATCTTTTTTTATTAATCCAATCAAACAAACAGAGAAATAACATACAACAGTGATCAATACATATTCAGAGAATGATCGAGGGAAATAGGGAAGAGATAATACCGTTAAGGAACCTTGGCACTGCTGGGAGGGTCACCCTTACATGTTTTACAAGTACAGCAGTTGATTAGGGTATCATAGAGTAGTCAACATTGATTATGCAAGTAAAATTAATGAGTAATTAACTGTTTAACTAAAGTGCGGTAATAAAAAACAAAAACACGGTATATACAATTCACAACGTTCATTAGCAAACACATTGATAGAAATGAAACCCACACATTTATATTAGGGAATGTACAAGGTTATTTAATTTGTATAAGGAGATGATGTCTTAATTTGAGGAGATGATGTCTTTATTTATGTTTAATATAGGAGTGTTTGCAATTTTCTAATGATAGCTAACTTTTTCCTTCAACTTGTGTTTTCTATTGTTTTACAGACAAATTAATTAATTAGATAATACTCAATTAATTAATACTCAATCCCTGATTAATTCTAAATTGTTTAGTAATTTGTTGGTTATTTGGTTACTGATTGTCTGTTGCATCAGTAACAGTTACTTAATTAAGAGCCTTTTAGCATCTCACAAATTGTGTTTCACTAACCTGTGGTAAGTGTTGATAAGGGTCTTTCAGTAAAAAATCTATTGATCATTCTTATTTTATTAAAACATGGCTTTAATGATACAAATGAGGAAAAATGTGTCATGAAATGTGTAATGAAGTCAACATTTTTGTTGCTCTTCTCTCATTGTTTGAAATTTCTCTCAACCATCTGGTCTGACTGACATTTAGGTGGATAATCGGATAGATGGACTGACTGTTGAATGGATGAACAGACAGTCGGCTAAATAGACTGACGGTCAGAGAAATGGACTGATGGTAGGAAGAACAGCAATTTAACGTCTCAGGACAGGCAGATCAACTGGTTTTAATTAGTATTTCTGATATGTGTTTTTAGGGATCTCTGTCTTTGGAAACTCCACATTTGAACGACCCTGGCAAAAGGTTGTGCATGGAAGAGCAAAGTTTGAAGACATTGTAACTTCTTTCAACTCTGTATCAAAAACTGAGGAACTGAAGGAAGCACTTACTCGTCTGCTCACTGATAGAACAAGGTTTCAGAAAAGATTTAAAGTTACAATAATCATAATTATTAATAGCTTTTGGCATATTTAATTATTTCTGAGATTAGTCAATTTCCCTGGGGTAAAAAGTGACATTCATCTCTAGCAAAATTCTGTGTGTTTTCTTGATGCTAGCACTTGATAAAATGCAATAGTGATGTCAGGGCCACATCATCCATTAGAATGACTAGACACTGTAGATGCTGTGCCTAGGGTGTACAGACATTTCTGGGGTCTGTGCATGTCTGAAAATTAGATATTGAAAAAGTAAGTTTTAATCATTAAATTTGGTGCAAAAATGAAATTTAAAATGCTAACTTGATGATTTTTTTAAACTCAGGCAGTTTAACTTTGTTATATAAGCTTATAATTAAGCTAAGCAGTGCAACAGTCTATGTTATATTAACTTTACAGCATTAGCAAAATCATGTGTAACGTCTTCAATAGTCATTTCCTATATTAGCTCATTTTAAAATTTAAGTAGTTCAATTGCAGAGCTGGCAGTTGGCGTCTATGAATGCAAGAGTGCCTAAAGCCTATGACAACCTTAAAATGGCCTTGAGTGATGTATATTGGTATGCTTGCATCTGCACATTTCAATAGTGCTTTTTATCAGCACTCAATTTTGCTGAAAGACTTGTCTAATAGTTTCACTTGTGCATCACAAGTTTATTTAAGAAAGCTGTTTCTTGTGCATCATCCAAATCAGATCAGTTCAAATATTAATTATTTAAAAAATTTTTGATGATACATTTAGGCAGTGTTTCTCAACCTTTTTTCACCATGGCATACTTGTGATCTTTGGAAATTCAGACAACACACCATTGAACTAAAACTATTTTTTTTATTTTGAGCAATTTTTTGCTGCTGCTTTTAAATCTTGCTCTTAGGCATTTGCAATGCCAAAAGAAGGCTTAGTCTAGAGTTGTACATAATTTTAAAAATAAATGAGAATAATGTAGACAAACCATTTTATTTTAGGAGTTTAGCTTGAACAGATTAAAATGCAACATTTACAATTTTAAATTTGCATTGTTAAACATAAACTGTGCGAGTTATCGGTGTTAAGAAGACTTTTTGTAATTTGTAAGACCTGTTTAAATGTCAATGAGATATCTGGGCTTGATGTGTTCCAGATATTCTGTCAATATATTAAACACATCGTCACCTTCTGCTGTTCCTTCAAGTTCCTTGTAGCATAAAACCTGCTCACTGATTTTGTCTCCATTTATAAATCGAATGAACTTAGTAATTGTTCTCTGCAACTGATATCTGTAGACTCGTCAAGTTGAAGTGCAAAATCGCAAGTTTTTAATTTCTGCATTACATTTTCCTCAATATCGCTTGACATATCCTGAATCCTTCTCTTGATTGTGTCGTCAGAAAGTGGTATTTTTTTATATCAACCATTGCCTCATTGCCAAGCATCGTTTGTACAATTGCCTGGCAAGCAGGCAAAATCAGAGATTCTGCAATAGTATATATGCGCTTTCATTTGCTGTACTGTAATTTCGGCTACTTTATAACTTGCTTGTTGAGCTTTATCTGAAACCCTAATCCTTTTCTGGAATAGGGTAGCGTTTGTTGATAAATCTGTCGTGTAAAATATTCACTGCTTTTACCTTGAAGTTGTTTATGTTTCGACACTAAGTGACGTTTCAGCTTGCTAGGAACCATAGCTTCATTTGAGAGTTTTTCGCCACATACAATGCACTGATAAAGGACAGTCCTTGTCCCCACACCATCTAACACCAGAACTTAAGTAGCAATCCTTGTACTGACGACGAACTTTAATAGCTTTCTTAGGGTTTGGATCATTAGGTAATATTGAAATTAGTTAAGCAATAATAAAAAAATAGACTAATTTTTTAAGATTTCAGATCACTAGAAGAATTAATTACAAACTGATTAACAGAAACAGTTGCCTTTTCATTAAAATAGATACATTAGGCTTTGGCTTCATTCGAATATCGTTTTTATTGATTTTGAATTTGATTTCATTAGTAGTGCCGCGGCACACTTGGCGGTGCCTCATGGCACACCCGTGTGCCGCTGCACATCGGTTGAGAATCACTGCATTAAGAAGTTACAGTGTAACTTGGGTATATCAAACTGCAGTATTGCAAAATTTCGTTTACATAAAGGACATAGTTGATGGCCGCAAATCATGTACCCCATGGAAACAAGTCTATTATTATCAACTTATTCCAATTATTCTAAACCTGAACTTTTGTTACAAAGCGTTTACTCTAATGGCCTTTGTTTTATTGTTCAGTTATGTTCCTGATCTTCAGTTGGCATCACAGTCTCCAGGAAGTCTCTCGTCACCTGAGATAATTTCTGCTCGGAGCGCCATCTTCGTGGATCTGTCGGAGAAGTCCCAATATGGGACAAGGTGAGTTGAAGTAGCATTGCATCTGATTGCACCAGTCATTTGTTTGATGTGATGATGTTGGTGGGTTAGAAATTGAGTGCATTTATTATGATGTTAGTGATGATGATGATGATGATTGCCAGCGCTTTTGAGAAATCCTTTATGTAATGTTCTGATCGTATTTGTCAGCATATGTAGTTCCTTATGCTACTCAGGGTTGTTCATCACATGCATGAAGTCTGTTATTACTGGTACTTGGGCATAACTTCTTGTCCCAGTCTAATGCAGATGCATGCTCAACTAGTCACTAAAATTGGTATGTATGACAAGTATAACTCTTGTCCACCTCACGACCAATTGTAGGTGGTCAGTGATTTTACTAGTGGCTGAAATTGGTATTCATGACGAGTCTAAATCTTGTCTGCTCACAACCAATTGTAGGTGAAACAGTGGTTTTTTTAGTGGTTGTCAGAATTCAATCGACACATTGTTAGCTTATTAACATATTTATGTTCCTGTTTATTTTTAATTCAAGCATCCACACCAAAGTATGACAAGTTACTCCAGAAGTCAAGTTTAATTGTATTGTGGCAGCCATGCAAGGTGCCATCTGTCCTTTTACTCATTTTGCTAATGCCACCTAGTGAATTTAAAAGTTGATTCGACCTTTGGGAAGGTAACAGGAATAATCCGGCATCCGTATTGATCTTCTGCTCGTCGTGCCAGAGTGTTATCATTCGCCTAAACCTCTTTCCCAATAATGTCTACAATTTTAAAAAAAACATATACTTTCTGATCTTATATTGACTGATAGGTAACATTTGTCTTTGAAACAACTGCCTCATACACATGAATTGTAAGATATTAATAGAGAACAAGAATACATTATGTGGTCGAAGCAAAATACCCTTTGCAAACATTTATTCTAGAAA
Organism: Bimastos eiseni; assembly: GCA_959347315.1. Lineage (NCBI taxonomy): Eukaryota > Metazoa > Annelida > Clitellata > Crassiclitellata > Lumbricidae > Bimastos > Bimastos eiseni. Next base: position 32,273,452 of record OY365806.1, read on the forward strand.
GCCTTTGCGTGAAAATAAGCTCTAACTTCGTAGTCCTTAATAGTTTGCTAAATTCGCTTCAAAGGCTGTTCATCTAGTCTGAGTGAATGCATTAGTCAGCAGCAAATCTAAGCCTTGATGATTATTCGGATCAAATCTAATGACTTCTGTAGCACCATATTACAATACTCGAGGCATCAATCAATGTTAGCTTCTACAGAAATGGCAAAACCCCAAATACAGCTAGCTAAAATTCTGACAGATTCGATAAGTTCTGCTGTGATGGGTACTGTCTAGCCTATCCATCATCATCGTCAGAATATCTATTGTATTATTCTCTTTATGGTTAAGATTATTCTGGTTATGATTGTTGTGAGTAGAACTTCTTGTGGTGATAATGGACATTGGTTTCTTGTTTACAGAACGCACACATTACTTTTGATCGATGCCAAGAATCGTTGTGAATACGTTGAAAAAACAATTGTTGACTTTACTGATGTTGCAAACCCAATCTGGAAAACTGTCAATCATGCCTATCACCTGAATCCAACCAAGTGAATTCTAGCAATCGAAGTGATGTCAAGCAGATCCTAGAAACTAAAGCCTGCTAACCGAATGACCAGCCATATCGTAACGTATGATGCATAGAACAGTGGTTCCAAAAGCATCCTTCCTAATAGTTCAGTCAATGGCTCCTGGCATTTATATAATTTCATTTATTTTTGATCCAGTTACTTTTTTTATTTTAATGACAAACAATGCTCTGTGTATTCAACTGCAGTGTTGCATCTATTTCTAAACTATTTTAACCCCACAAAATCTGCGCGGGTTCGAGCCTCGCCTGGGGCGTCAGTCTCTGTGTAGGGACCTTAAGCAAGTCTTTCACTCACCATTGCTCTGCAGTACAACTGCAATTGCGTCGTCGAGGCGTGTGTATGCACTTCTGAGCAAAAGATGTTGGAAGAAGGGCGGTATCAAATTTCAGGAAACTAAAAAAATCTGTAGGCCATGTAATTTGTGATAATTAGTTTTACACTTCTTTTGACCCATTTTGCTATCCAGCCGTGGAGAACACTGAAATGGCAATTTTAGGACAACTTTTTGATCTTAGATTCAGCTTTCATTTTGAAAACACATCTGTCGAGAGTTATTCCCTTATGTCAATGTCAGATCATTTAAAATGGAAGGTTTAGTTTTTTAATATGTACATACATGAATTGGCTGATTCTTTTAGTTTCCAGTTGTGCTGCAGCAGTTGCTTCTTGTGGGTGGACATTAGAGATGTGTTAGCATTAATTTTTGTGTAGCAGCAGCCAATGGTTTTTTTATTTGTTGTACTATATGTATAATGTTCAGTACACATGTTTTCATTGAGCTTTCAGGCACTATATGACTGTTCTTGTTGTCTAATAGCAGCAACTGAGCTGCCTCTATACTTTGTTCATTAACTTTACATATTGTTGTATTATGTCAGGTTTTCTTGTCATTTCTTTTGTCTAGTTCCTGTTGTTTCTGGTCTGTTTGCTTTTCTATGTCATGCATTTTAAAACAACCAGGTTCAATGTACACCTGTTCAAATATAAAATCTGTAATTGTAAAATGATGTTAACTACTTACTTATTTTCTGTTTAACTAATTGAGTTAGTTGGATTCTTTTTAATTACACTGTAACTTTGCGTTTTCTGTGTTACTTGTGTTAGTGTCTTGGTGTCACACAGTGATGTATGCAAGACTTCAAGATGAGACCGAGACAGTGAGGTGCCGAGGCCGAGACAGTGAGGTGCCGAGACCGAGACAGTGAGGTGCCGAGACCGAGACAGTGAGGTACCAAGACCGAGACACTTGGCTCAAGACAGTACGAGACAGTAAAAGACAAGTGATCTTATATAAAATGCTGTGAAATACTAAAGTATCAGTTTTTGGGAATAATGTTCCTTTGCAATTTCAATTTGAAACTTATAATGTATATAGTACCAATTCCTGAGAATAGTTTTTATATTGCCGCGTTTTATTTTTTTCGATATCTTTTCGTTGGCATAGCTTCTGAATAACATAAAGAAAGCCTTTTTAGACTCGTCTAAAATCTTATAGATGATTATAAACAAGCAAATTCGATATCAAATACCAAACTAAATTAAAAAGTTGCGCATAGATCCTTACCCACCCTGAGAAACTCGAAGTTGTTCCGATCGTTTCGGTTATGGTGGTTTTGCATCAATAACCGATGGCACGGCATAGCCATTGTTTGTCAATAACTTCAAATTGCGTAAAAGGAAACTTCACAATTTCAGGTTCTCTCTCAGACATTTTTTCACTTTAAGATAATTGAATAGATTTCAGTATCATGTGACTCGCGCGTTAACCAGAATGACCATTTTTCGTAGATTGCGGTTTCAGTTTCGAGCACAAGATATTAAGACAGTTGACGCGAAACTCATCAAGACTGCTTGTTCCAGACAGAACAAGACATTCACTTCAAGACAGTTTCTAAAAATTCGAGACACTAACCTCGAGACCGAGACAGCAGGCTTCCGAGACACTAAAAAACTGTCTCGAGACCGAGACACTGGTGTCACATACTCCTAACTGCTTGTGGTTGTCTTTTTGAAGAGGTATGGTATGTTAAATGACGAATCTCTATTAGCAATAGTCTTCACTCTCTGAGGAAATTACAGAGGTGTCATACTGGTTTAGAAAAATCTTTAAAGAAGATATATAAACACAACAGCATAATGTACTTGCCTCTAAGCAGAAAGAAAAATGTGATGAAACGGTTAATTTTTCGTGATCGGAGCTGCACATGATCAGGTCATAACAACGGGCTTCATATGGATTATATTCAATTATATATATTATTTGAAAATTTGTGAAATGCCTCTTACAATACACTATTCAGAGGCACTCTCGGTGTGACTTCTTAGTTTTCAAGTAGTGGGGAAATGAGGGAGAGACCTCAGCCAAAAGCTTGGAGATTCCACAAGGAGTGACCCTGTTGCGCCGTTTCTCTCTCATCAACTCCTTCTAGATGACGAGAGTACCGCCGGTTCTTTCCTCTACCACCAAGCTCAGCAACACGACACACTTGATGGTTTTAATATGTATATTTAATTTTATATATATATATATACACACCACTCATCCTATCTACACTTACTGGAGTTGGTAGTGTCCTTTTAGAAATGTTTCCCTGGTTTACGTTGAAGACAGGATTCCCAACTACGTTGATTACCCTTAACGTCTCCCCACCAGTTCCGAAACAAGTCCCTGTTCCTTCCCTTGCTACATTATAAGAACCCTTCTAGAGGCGATTTGCTTCGCCCTCCCAAACGCAAAACTCGTATCTCTATACGAACCACCTGCTAAACCTATTCCTAAACCGGGTTGGTCGGATCTTGATGTCCCTAGCATAAGGTCAATCACCAGTTAATGTTTGGCTAGCGGCTGTCATGGCTGGGCCTTGTTAGGTGTCATATACAGGCAATAGGTCCCATGGATTGCGTTACATCATTTTAGTTATACTGCCTAATAGGTTTGCGTCGTTCGTATTGGAATTGTCCCTTATTCTTGATTAGTGTCAACAAGCCGGTCCAGACCAGATCTTCAGCTGGTTCATGAATTTCTGGCCATGGGTCGCAGAGATGGTAGGGGTGTGCGGCTCTGACACCTGCCTCGCGGTGTCGGGTTTCGTTGCTTGACACTTCGTTGATCTTTGCCTACTCCTCGCCGTCTGTATTGAGGTCGTCTGCCTCCGGCGAAACCCATTGATGTCTGCCATCCAGGTTTCAGGTAGACAACTTCATCCGTAGTCCTTCTACGCCTCTGCTGTCGGTCGATGACTTTTATATAGCGCCATCGTCCAGAGTGTCGCGCGTGACAGACCCACAATAGCAAATGGCTTGAGATGTCGGGCCATAGCTTGCCCGAGGGACAAAAAATATATCTCATGTAGAAAAGTGGCTCAATATGGGCATGCAGGCAGGAACGTTTGTCGTCAACTGGGGCCTACTTAAAAGCAAGCTGGGTGATTTGAGGCCAAAATACTGTGGTCACTATATAAGGCTATATTACATGTACTTTGTTTCTATTCTGGGCTAGTTGGTCTTGGAGTAGCAGCATTCGACATACGATATACACAAAGTTGGCTTATACTGTAGGTGTCCAAGTAGTTGTGGACAAGCGAAGTGGATGTTTTAGGCATTATTTTCTAATATTAGAACGGTTTTTAGTTTCTTTGATCTGCATGTCAATCCTTCGAAAACGGAATTTTTACTTCTGGGAACTCCTCAGCAACTCAAGAAATTTGATGGGCTTACATCTGTAACATTGGGTGATGTCTTGTTTCTGCTCGGAGCCTGGGTGTCCTTTTCAATTCGACAATGTCTCTTACTAAATATGTCAATGGCATTTGCAAATTTTCATAAATGCATATTCGTGATATATGTAGAATTAAGCGTTTTGTACCCATGTCTGCACGTATAACCAAAACATTGGCCAATGCCCTTGTCTCTAGTCACCTTGACTATTGTAATTCAATTCTCGCAGGTGTTACAAATTCCAACTTGCAGAAACTACAGAGGGTTCAGAACTCCCTGGCTAGAGTTATAACTTACACATCAAAATATGGGCGTATAACTCCTGTGCTCAAAACATTACATTGGCTTCCTGTTCATCAAAGGATCTCTTTCAAGCTTGGTCTTATTGTCTACAAAACTGCATTACGGTCAACCACAGTACTTGAAGTCAATGCTGATTCCAAAGTCTTGCAATTAATTATTAAAAGAGCGTGAGTACCCGAGAAACTGAAAAATTACGAATTGTGTAGTCAATTATTTTTCATAAATCTAGCTTCTATTTAAACAGAATTCTTTTTGTCGTTTCCATTTAAACAGAATTCTTTCATCAATCGAGCTTCTACTTGAGCAAAGCATGATTCATTTCATTGCTGTCGATTTCATTTCAGCAGGAATCTCTTCATCAATACAGCTTCTATTTAAGCAGACTTCTTTTCATCAATCCAGCTTCCAGTTTGGTATTATTGTTTTTGTCAATGCAAGTACGCAACTGCTATCTAAGACAGAATTCTATGCATCAATCCAACTTCCTTTGAAGGAAGAATAATTCTGTTCATCAATACAGCTTCTGCTTTAAATTGAGAGCACATAGGCCTGCTATGTGCAAGAACGTGCCTGGATGCGAATACTTTACAGAACTAAGCATTTTGATCAAGATTTTTATGCACTTGTTTAGCATTGCTTGGTATTTAAATAATTCATAATAAGTAATTAATTGAAATGGCTTATATAATGCACATTCTTGTCAATATTTGTGCTGAATAAGTGGTCAAATGGGGAGAAATATTCTGATACCATCTGAGACTGGTGAGTTTAAGACTCGTTCTGAATTCTACAGGAAGCCAGTGCAGCTGAGTGACCAGAGTGAAGGAGTTTATTGAAGAAGATGCATGCAGCACCATGTGAGTCAGAGAATTTTGGATGCCTTGACTTCGATCACTCTTCATTGATTAGGGACCGTACACATATTACGCATGCAACGAGGGGAGGGGGTTTCGAAAATATGTAGGTATGCAAATATAATTGTCTAATTATGAGGTGCACAATACAGAATATGAAAATCAGAACTGTAAACCTAATCACAGACTATATTCTTGCTTCATCGATTTTATGTAGCATCAAATCTTTAAAATGCAAGTATTGTTAGTGTTTTATTTCTTCATAAATGTTAACAAATTTAAGCTGTTAAATATGTTGCTTAACAAAAATAAAAAGCCTGTAGTAAAATCAATGTCTTATAGATGTATTTAGCTATTTAACCTTTGCAATGGGCAGGGGTAGAGCTCAACTGTACATACGCATGGGTGAGGGGGGTCCACAAAATGTACGCGGTGCAACAGGGGAAGGGGATCCGAAAAGCCGATTTTGTGCGTACGTGATATATGGATGTGCCCTTACCACAGTTAGGCCTTGAATATACTAAAGAGTAAGTTGGCAAAATCAAGACGAAAGCGACGATGATGAAGTCGGATATAGTCTGTGACATATTGCTGTGATGGAAACCAATTGTGCAAATGGTTGTTTATGGAATTGAAGTGTGATATCACTGTCCAGATCGAGTGACCCCAAGTGTTTTCACAGTTTGATAATGGAACAATAGTGCTAGCAATGTCAGTGCTGGAATGAGTAAAGAAAAAAATGCAGATATTGGCGTAGGCCTATGATTGATTTTTCTGGTTTTAGTGTGGCGGACAGGCCACAAGGCTTGGATTAAAGAATTTGTTCGTAAATAATCGGCTCGCCATAGCGCTTAATTTACGGACATTTTCTTACAGTGTTGGTATTGGAGGGAAGACCGATCGGCGGTTTGTAGTTCTGTGCATAGCGTGCAGACTCATGAATCGGGTTGAGTATAGCCTGACATGCGGTGCGTCGCTTATATTGTAGAGTGGCAACGAATGCTCTGCATATACGGTGCATTGAATTCTTTGGTTAGCGACTAATACCGTACACCCGTGTGGTCGGTGAGCGTTCGTTCAAAGCCTGGTTCACGGCAAGTTGCGAAAAAATATAGTTGCGGACGAGAGGGCGTCCAAAACCTAGTCCGAGCTACAGCCGAGCGTCTGGTGTTGAGACCGACTCCGCCGATCTGATAGGGCTGGGGCTCCACCCTGTTATCGATCGCGAGAAAGTCTGCAGCCGATTGTGAGGTTGCTTCCTCGGGAAGATCCGACAGTGAAATAAATAAATCACAGGTCAGTGTAAAGACCGGGTAAAGCCCGGGTTAGCCGTTCGTATAGACCGAGAAAGATCTCGGGTAGCCGAGAGTGATACAGACTGGGTGAATCCCAGAAGGAACGGACCGCATATATCGAGAGAGGCTTCGGCGGCCGACAGAGAGATAGACTGGGAAAAAGCCCCGACCGCGCAGACCGTGAGAGTAACCAAGAAATATAAATGTTGGCTACCTAGACCGGTCATAGTTAATCCTGCCGTTTTCCAGCGGATACGAAAAAGTTTCGGGTGGCCGAGACCGAAAAAGTTTTGGTAACCAAGAAATATAAATGTTGGCTACATCGACTGGTCATAGTTAATCCTGCCTTTTCCCAGCAGGTTGTTGGATACGTGAAAGTTTCGGGTGGCCGCAATCGAGAGTTCCGGTGGCCGAGACCGAGAAAATTAGGGTGGCCGCTAGAGATACAAGCCGGTTAGATTTTTGTAGTAGAAACCGTACAGACCGAGAGAGAGGCCAGGGGAACCATTGGCATAAACGGGGAAAGTTTCCCATTGAATACGTTCGATAAATACGGGGAAAGTTTCCAGTGGATACGCTCGATAAATACGGGAAAAGTTTCACAGAGGATACGTTCGATAAATACGGGGAAGGTGACCCCATTGGTGCTTACGGCGATTACAAGAAACGGTCGTGACTGTTGCCGAAGACCTCAATAATTGCGGGTGTTTCCTCGTATTCTTATCTCTGTAATATATATACTTGGCTACCTAACGTGGTCATACTTACTCCCGCGGTCTTCCGTGGTTTCTTGACTTGCGTGTCTGATCGCAACAATATCTTTACTCGCGGTTTTTCCGCGATATCCCGCGATATGCGTATGTACAGTTGAGCTCTACCCCTGCCCATTGCAAAGGTTAAATAGCTAACGACATCTATAAGACATTGATTTTACCACAGGCTTTTTATTTTTACTTGTGTGTCTGAACGCAGTATCTTTAATCGCGGCTTCGCCGCGATATCTCTTCTTGATTGTATTACATGCTAATTCATACGTGGGAGGCCGGTATGCCACACACAGACATGGAGCGAGAGGTACATGGTGAGTGGAAGGTGCGATATCCGGTGGATAAGTGTCTGGGAAAACGCGACGTTAAGATCAGTGACCAGTATTGCCTATTGCAAAGTTACGAAGGACTTGTTACAAATATTTCTGTTCTCCGGAACAGGGAGAACGTTTGATGCCCCCTGTTGGCGATTGTTTAAGAGTCACAAGATGTAGAATGATACGACGAAGCTCAGGTCAGGTAGAGAGAAAGAGGAAAACTGTCTCTAAGCGGGCAAACAAGAAAGGGAAGAGTCCGGTCGATAAAAGAGCGAGCCCTGTTCTGAATAAAGGCCATCCTCAGGACGTTGCCCATCCGGCGACCGCGGAAGAGATAGAGTCTGATCCCGAGACAGAGTCATATACTGTTGGCTCTTTTAGAGAAACGGTCAACCCCGATTCTCCTCCGACAGTCACTGCTACGATAGGCAAAGATGGAGAACAGTCAGGCTATACTAAAAATCGACTTAGAAGTTACTCGAGTGGTTCCAGACACAGAGGAGGGCTGGAGCCGACACCGTTGCGCGACCTGGTACCGTCCGAACGGTGTACGCCACATTAAAACCGGTTCTTTGAGGCAGAAACTGACTAGAAGCACTTCTCAAGTCTCAAGTTTCAGCTTGCCAATCCTTTTCATCTAAACCTTGCCTACCCGGCAGATTTTCACTAGCCAACTGTCCTGCTAGCATTTCTGTGGGCAATACAGATGTTACACATGTATGGGCTCTAGTCAGGTTTCATATTGGAGTATATGGTTCCTATGTGGGTTCCATATGGGTCGGGGAGCTAGTAAAGACCATTCTGGTCAGCACCACATCACTGTGTCGTTCATCAAAACGTCACTCCTGACAATCTTCGTTCCTAACAGTCTCAAAACTTACTAACATGGCTGATGACAAACTTCTGTTGTCCATATTACACAACCCAAGCATGTTCCTCGCCAACTCTTGCCTCCACTCCATTCAACAATTAAGACCCAGGGCACACAACCATCTTCTCCCATCCAGACAACTCAGATCTCAATTTATCCCCGGATCATTATGAAGACCGTAAAGATATTTACTAGTTTGTTCTTCAATTCTAGCTGTTCTCATTATCCACTTTCACTCATATTGTCATTTCTGTGTTTTGTCAGATTGTTATATTTCTGCATAAACGAATATAGGCCTAGGCTTACCACTGTCTCTCCACATGTCTTTAACTCAAAAGTGGAAGTTATAACTGCTCTTTCGCAGATCTATGACATTCTAGTCTTATTACAACACAGTCGCACAACTACATTGAAGGCGCAGGTCTCGTGGACGAGGAAGGCCGAGAATAGCATGGCTCAACAACTTCACGAATTGGACCTCATCAACTGGTGTATGCTGGCAGCTGGCTTGCAAATTGAACACGTCACAAGACTGAAGAATGTGAAGATACTGGGCAATGATGGTTCATTGATGTAGCCAGCCGTTGCAAAGTGACATGACATCGATATAGAATATTATTTTAAGAATTATAGGCCTAGCATGCACTTACATTTCAATCCTACCTACCCTCTTAGGCTTTGACTCTGTCAACTCACGATCCAACCCAAGCCTGCTGATGGGGCGGGGCAAGGGGCAAATGCCCAGCAGCCCAACGATTTTTGAGAGACCGGGTCCGGTTAGCTATTATAAAGTGTATGATTCATGCCTTAATTGTTAATGCATGTAAAAATCTGCTGCACTTGACAACAACAGTTTCAACTTCAAGCATCTGAATATATCATTTTGCTATAGAACACACTCGCCTCCATCTAAAGTGACTGCTCTGCCAAGTGGTCAGGAATTTCTGTCGACGACCTTTTCAAACCATTTCGTACAACTATAGGCTTAGGCTCATATAGAACTACGCTACGTAGGCCTACGTTCCTCTTCAACCCTAACTTCTCCACCCTCCTGTCATCTTCCTCCCTAAAATTGTGCCATAGTCATAGCTGTCCTACTTCTTTGAAAGAAAGTGCCGTAAGTATTACGAAAATTTTATGATCCATTTCCTACGAACTCTTCAAAATCACCTTGATAGGATGCTGGGCCTACAAAACCGAAAATATTGTTCCTTTCCAACAAATCACCATCCACGTTAACCATTCTTAGACGTTAACCGTCTGCGCCTGACTTTCTGAATCTTAACTTTTAAATTTCTCTTATTAAGCGCCTGTCTAGTGACTATAACAATGATTCTCAACCTTTTTGGCACCAAGGCGCATTTGAGTTTTTGTAAATTAAGAGACGGTACACCATTGAACTAAAGCTAATTTTGTATGTTTAATTTTGAGCAATTAGGCCTTAGGCTACATTTTGTTAGCAGCGGATACAGCTAAAGTGCTAAACTAAGCGAAAGCTTAGATTCATTTTTTTTAGAATTTTAGATCATTAGAAGAAAATAATATCAACAGACTGATAAATAGAAACATTTCGATTTTTTCATTAAAATAGATAAATTATATTTTAGCTTCATTCGAAAATGATTTTTATTGACTATGACTACAATGATGAAATTAGTGATAAAATTGCAGTACTCTGTTTTTTCCCCAAAACAATGACGTCATACTCTTGCTGGCTCATAATAATTGCGCTACATGTTTTCGTAGGCGTGAAGATTTTACCAGCATATCAAAATTTAAATTTAGTTGTGGATGTCAATTTTAATTTCGTTTCTGATTTGCCTTCGTTAGCATTATTGCATTTGCTACAGATGGATTGGACGGAAACAGGGCCGAAATGCGAGAAGCACAGTTGGCAACAATTTTTAATAATTCTTATTTTATTAGCGTTTAGGACTTAGTTGTATCTCCATGAATTGGGAGTTCTGCAGTTTAAATTAGTAATCTATTCGGCGGAACGGAAACCCATACCCCTCACTGCGAAACGTGATGCTTCTGCGGCTGAATATTCGGCCACTCTACGGTCCTAAGGTTTTTCGCGTATATCTCATAACGACACTAACCCTAACCGACCCTCACGACTCCCCAGCTTCAGCAGTCCTGAGTTCTTTATATGAAAGAGAGACAGAAAATGATATATTGTGTGTTGTAATTTGTATGGTAACGTTTCGTATTAAAGGAAAAAATTAAATAAGGTAAGATATTGTTTGACGTCTCCAATTATTCGATCATTATAGCATATTGAGCAAATGTGCAGTATCGGGGCACAGAGGTTTATGATTATGAATACAACTCAGTTTAGTGTGCTGTCATTGATGGGAAGAAAACCTTCTGATATGTGGTGTCAAGGTGAGTAGGTTTACAGCCCTCCCTCATGAGGTTCGGTTAATGTCAGCTAGGTGTTGTTAGGGTCAGGGTTAGGGTTTGTGTCATCATTAGAAACAGGGTATTTCCATGGAGCATGTCAATAGATACCTATTAATATTAATCAGAAATTCAATTGACTGTTTAATAGTTGAATAAAGCTGCATTATATCATTTCTTCATCAGATAATTAATAAGTACTTTTGGTCATTTTTCGTAACAGAGAAGTTGTGCATGGTGAAGACTGGGATGAGAGAGGGACCTTCACATCTTAAGAGCTTCTTCATTTGCGCAGAGTCCGGTGATTCATGTTCGTTTTCACAGAAAGCTAAGTAGGTGTCTAAGTCTAGGACAAACTTTTTTGTATATTGCATTGGAATGTCTTATAAAAGATGGCATCAATAATTATATAGTCTCAGATAATAAGATAATATTGAGAGGTTTATTAAAATGTCATTCCATAAAATGTGCTGCTTTTATGTATGAATATATGATGATCAGATTTTTTCTCATGTCATTGTGGCAAGAAATTTCTGAGTGTTTAATTTGTTGCTTAATAGAAGTTTTCTGAATGAATAATAATTATTTATGGTGCTATCTGATGTTAATGTTAACAATAATAATAGGTGATTATTTGTTTCAGACAGCAACTTAGAGGCATGAGGAATTAAATGTATATGGATGGTACTGATTAAATAAAATTAATTGATTAATTAGTCTCCAAAATTTAATTTCAATTATTGTTTGATTAATTTGGTATCTGTTACATAAAGCATGAAGAACTGTTTAAATGTAGTCAATAAGGCATTACTTCTTTCTTTCTACTAAAATAGTCGGCTCAAGTGCCGAAGGTAATATGTCAGCGATGTGTTTCTGCCAAGATCAGTGAATTGTTTATTGCCATGAAGACAGTTATGTTTCTCACCATATTCGAGTTTTCCATCAGCATTTACTATTATCGCAAAATGATTGCTTTATATTTTCCATTTAAGCGTTTCACATTATCATTTTTCACCATATTGTTTCCTCCACTCGACATCATGCAATAAGTAAAAATCGAACAGTCTGAAATTAATTGCTTACAATATTTAGTGATTAATTGATTTGGTAATTGTTAAAATTAGCAGCCCTAGTTGAGTGGTTGGAACAGGGGTGTCAAAGAGCCAGCCTGTGGGCCATTTGTGGCCCGCCGACGATATATTTCTGGCCCGCTGAGCCTTGTCTAAAGACAACACAATTGAGAATAAAAACATAAAACCGTTAAATGACAAATTATCATTTGTTATTTAGCAGTTTTCTGTGATTTTGTAATTGATATTGCATATCAGAATCACGTTTTCAAAGCCTAATTCAACTGTGTGTACAGCCCCCTCTGAGATCCCTACCCCAACTTTCTCACGCGCCTTCAGCACCCTGGCCCGCCACTGGCTGTAAAATATTGCTAATGGCCTGCCAACACAAAAAGGTTTGACACCTGGGTTGGAGAAAGAAAAAACTAAATAAATGAAAGGTTTCAGTTTTGGAAGTGATTTTTTAAAACACTCTCCTTTTCTCCGAGGTTGGGCTTAGAGCACCTAAATTATATAGTTTTCCTGATCTTCAGTTTTGACCAGTCTTTTGCAATTTTTTGCTGCAGTTTCACTTGCACATAATTGTGAAATGGTGCTATAAAAGTCAGACTAGATTATGTGAAATTATAATGAAGATGCAAATGTAGTCAAAGGTACTCAAAGCTCAATTACTGTTGTATATAGGCAGAAATTGTGGGCTGTTTTATTGTAATTAGATGACAATCTATACAATTGTTTGTTTCATTTGGTGAGGAATACTGCTGACAAGTTTCTCTTGACAAGGTGCTGATTAAATATTCAGAATGTCCCAGAATGCATTTTTTCAGATTTCGTGCTACAATGAAGCATATCTTAAGAAGGTACAAGCATATATGTGTTGACATGATTTGTTTTGTTTGTCAGGGATTTCCAGCCTATCCATTGTCCCATTCACAGTGACCAGTATGTGGACCTTCAGGCCATATATGATAGTTCATCATTCAAAGAGAGACGGTGAGTCAAGTCACTCTACCAAGGGTGCAACTTGCATAGGTAGGGGTAGATTGAGGATTTATCTTTGGTGGGAAATAGTGTGATGCTCTCTGTTAGTGGGCAGGAAGATCTATGGGTAGGAGAGAAATGTATTGGAAAAGTGATCTCAGTTCACCTGGAACAAATGCGAAAATGTCGTTAGTTGAGAGTTAAAGGTGCTTGAAAATATCTTGTTAAAGGGAAATATTCTGAACCAGCTGTGAAATCTCCCTTGTCCTCTGCAAAATGCAGCTGCTGTCTGGTGTAAATTGCGTGCTGCAGATTTCTGTTTGGTTAATGTGCAGTTGGGATACACACTTTACACAGTACTCAAATACAAATTTATATTATAATTCATATGAAGCCTTCATCGGAAGAACCGCTGAAGTCCATTTTTGGTTTTTTGTTATATTGACCCAAACATTTTTCAAGTCTACAATATTATATCTGTATACTTTAAAACATTTTGTAAGTCTTCAGATATCTGTAGACTTTACAAAATTTTTGAGGGAATATATAAAAAAACTAAAAATGGACTTCCGCGGTTCTTCCGATGAAGGCTTTATGTGTATGTTCCTGATATTGGTATTCATAATGTTCATTTACATGTTAATAATATTTGTTTGCATACTCTTCAGAACTTCTCTGAGATTAAGCTGCCGGTTTGGCTATATATTAATTGTTCTGATTATTATCGTATATGGGTTTTTATTGTTTAGCAAATACTATCGTTGTCAGCTTGGCTTAAAAAACAACATGACCTGGTGTGGCCATCTCACTATGGTAAGCTCATGATTTATAAATTGTCTCAAACTAACAGTCGTTTCTTTGCCTTGTCACCACAGTAACTGGATTTGAAACCTCAACAGAATAGAAGTGGGACGGTTTTGTTTGCTGGTACAAGCTTTAAGTCTCTTGGTCACCTGGGTTAATTTTTCTTTCTCTGGAACCTTGGTGTCACTTTGTACCGTAAACTCACTTTTATTTTACACATCAATCTACTTTGTCACAGTTGTAAGATTACTAACTGAGCATACTGCTGCCTCAACTATCATCCATGCCTTTGTGGTTTCTCGCCTTGATTGCTCTTTAGTGCTCCACTCACGGACTGCTGTTAAGCAGCATGCTGCTTTGACCCTCATGTCTTTTTTATTTGCTAGCACTAGTACCTTATTTAGCTGTGGTCCGACTGGGTGCACTTTTGAGTGCCTGAAGGGTGTTGTATAAAACTCATTAATGATATTGATAACAAGTGCTTGGTTATGTTACTTAACAAGTTAACAAAGCTCAAGTTTTAATCCAGAGGATTAGCCTACTGTCCTGGTCATAGTCTTGGGGTTAGGGTGGACTTCTAGATCCACCTTTGACAAGGTTTACCTTGTACAAGTAGAGGATAGATTAATTTATTAAGCCTAACCTATCTATATTTTTTATGTAATAGAGGCCTTAATGGGCCATATTCTAAAAGGAATGTAATTGTTTTTTACTTATCTTCAACATCATCAACACTTCATAAGTAGATGTGTTCGAAGAGGCAGTACTATGTAAATGCTATGAATGAACAACTGTTTAGGGGTTCATTTATTTATGCATTCATTCGTTCAGTGAATTTGCATAATGTTTCTTTAACCATATGCTCCTGAGTGCTCCCAACTTAGCCTCAGATTGAAATTTATGAACTTTCTCTGTGTGACTATTGCTTTAAATAAATAAATATACCTTGTACCTTAATTTATTCGTTCTTTTTTACATATTTAGAAGGCCAGTTCAGATTCACTGAGGACTGTGGAATCAGATGTTAAGGACAAAATGAGCAAAGGCTGCATTTCCGATAAACTTCCTCTTAAGCAGCCGGCCTTACGAGAGAGTTCTGCTGCACAGAGTGCTGTGGATTCTTTGAGCCAAGAATTATCTCACTTGAAGACTGATTTGGAATATGTAATGGCTAAAAGTAACTCCCAGAAAAATCTGCTTGATCAGAAGGATCAAATCACCAAAATTGACTCTAAAGCAGACGAGAGAGGTAAAATTACCAAAAGTGATTCCAAGAGAGCTCCACTTGTTGAGATAGATTGTGCTTCTAGAAATGTTTCTATGTCAGCAAGAGATCAGAAGAAGGATCTCCCTGCCAAGAAGGATCAAGAATTGAATAAAGATCGAAACCTTACGAAATCCTATGGATCGCATGAGATTCGAGTTATCAACAGTCTGACAGATCAAACCAAGAAGAAATCAACAGGTTGCAATCTGCCTTTGGAATCTCTTGAGTGCTTGAGCATGAGCAATAAACAGATTAATAGCGAGAAACAAAGTCAGGATCGAAAGCTGTTTAGTGGTTTTTCTGATGACCAATCAAAAGACAGACATGGCATCAGTGTGAAACCTAAGGATAATATCGATCTTGTTAAGGCCAACTCATTTCTAAACAAACTGGTTATAGACGATCAGACTAAAAAAACAAGCAACGACTCGTTCTCTTATCGAGACTCAAGTGTGATTGATGTCAGTGATGATAGTGACGTGGGAGAGAGGAACTCAGAGGATGAAAATGAAGTCGACGATTGCGAGCAATCCAAGGCATCTAGAAAACATTTCAGTGTTGGCAAGTTTGACATAAGAGGACCTAAGATAGGACCAGGAACATCAACATCAGAAGTCATAGAGGCAACTGGTGGCCAAATCGTGGCAGATTCCAATGCACGGCCATCAACGATTGTTATCCTTAAGGAGTCAAATTCTGGCTGCTCAAAGGATTTTGCAACCTTGGCTCATCTCAAGTTGTTGAGTTATTCTGAGCTACTGCTGAAAAAGCAGGAGCTGTCAAAAGTCATACATGAATATCAGGTAGAGCAACATTTTTACTACAATGAGTATAACACTGTTGATAATGGTTTTTAATTATAGTTTTAATTTTATATATGTGTGTATGGATACAATACATTGAATAAAGATTTTGTAATCAAAGATATTTAAGATGATCTGCTTCAATTTTGATTTCAGTTATGAGAAATTGTCATATTTTAATGGAAAAAAGCTGCAAATAAATATAAACAAAAAACATAAACTAGGGCATAACCGAGTAGACAATTTGCACCGGGTACCGAATCCGAGTATTTGGATGCACTATTTGCCGGATCCGGGTACGAACCGAATAGTAGCGACAAATCTGGCCAGCGACTCAAGAAGCGAGTACCATCCGTAGGCAAAGCGTAGTTAACCTGCCACGTGTACAGCTACGAAAAAC
This sequence comes from Bimastos eiseni, assembly GCA_959347315.1. Lineage (NCBI taxonomy): Eukaryota > Metazoa > Annelida > Clitellata > Crassiclitellata > Lumbricidae > Bimastos > Bimastos eiseni. The sequence goes on from OY365806.1 coordinate 32,289,879, forward strand.
AATCTATAGTCAGTGCAGAGTCTATAGTAATATTCTTCATGTAGCGTATCGTCGCACTCTAGGCTATAAAAATATATTTATTATTTAATAACTTTTTTGTGAAAAAAATGTAAAACCTTGTTGGGACATTTGAAATATGAAGTTATCAATGACGTCTTTACTCTCTAATGTTTACCGGTAAGTGGATGGAGCCAATTCAAGTGGGAAAATTACTGATTTTGTTGCCTCGAGAATGCAACCAAAAGAAATTAAAATATATTAATTAACATCATTATTTTAAAGAAAATTCAATGGAATGTTAAGTTCTTGTTTCATTAATCAATAACTTGCAAGTAAGTCCGTTAGTCCTAAATTTATTTGATGAAAAAATATTATTTTATGAAAAAAATTATTTTATCTAAAAAAGTTCTTTTTAGCTATTTGTGGGGGTAATATTTGCCGAGGCGAATACTTCCAAATAGTTCAATATTCGGCCGAGGCGAATGTCCGATGCGATTTCCGGTTGTGCCCTAACATAAACTATAACAGGATTTTAAATATATTTGATAACTGTCTTGGAAGGTGTGAACCTGCACACTGCATTTTTGAGACAAGTTGCCATCTTCTTTTGTGATTGATTATATTTTATGACTTTGCAGATGTTGTTTCAAAATGTTCGTGGTTTACCGGATGGTGGACAGAAGATTAAAGACCACATCGACAGACTGAAAATGGAAACATCTTACTGCGATTCGCTCATTGAAGAACGAAAAGACCAGGTCAAGGAATTGGGTACGTGTTCTGATCTTCTAATCCTATAGGTCTTATTATTCAGGCTCAAACTGGTTCATTTGCTTATCAGATTCTGGTATTTTATTTTATATCTGGCTAAATGCTGCAAGGAAACTAGGTTAGGGTGTCAATGAAAATTGAACTATTAATTTTGTAATGTCTCGCCCCTACAACATTTGTTCCCTTGGCTATTGATAGCAAGGAGACAAATGTTGTTATCAGTCGGAGCATAATTACTGGTAGCTCAACTTGTTTAAAATTTGAACATTTGGTAATGTTAAATTTTCATACAGCTCTGACTAAATAGCAGACATCAGCATTTCCCAATCTTTTTGGCCATTTAACCCTTTTGATATTAAATTCTTTGGGCGGAACCCCATCCAAAACCAACCATGTTCTGTTTTAGGTACAAATGCTTGAGAATGCAGATAATTATAAGCTATAGGTCTAGATTATATTAAGAGCAACACAAATGTCGATGACAATGACGTGACTTCTTTTTCATATAAAGTTATACACAGATGTTTATCAAAAAGCCGTCTATGAAAAATTCGTATAATTTATTTTGAATTGCTTGACACTTATTGTTCACACTGAAAGATTTCCGCGGAACCATTTTCTTCACCTCGGGGAACCCTAGGGTTCCGCAGAACACAGTTTGGGAAACACTGGCATACATTGCTATGGGAGTGTTCATAATTGTTACAATGGGCATGAGCGATTGAGCGTAAATGATAAACAATAATGGACTTCTTAGTATCTGGAAATGACTTGTGGTGGCTCTCAACATCTTATTGAGAAACTGGGGTTCTATTCTGCCTGGTTACCAAGGACACTCAAGTGTGAGGTGTAAGCTCTCAAAGTGTTCAGTACATTTATTCTCAAGTTGTAAATAAGGTGTTGGTCTATAAAACACATGAGCAAAATAGGGGAAGAGATCTTGGAGAGGGCTTGGAGAACACGTCCCTAGAAAATTTATGCAAAACTAATTCTGAAATGGTTCATTTTGTAGCATGCAAACAGTTAAATTAGACTTACAAATTTTTATTTTGATCTTCACGAACAGTCACAAACATCACTTAAATCTTATTAAGCTGTAAAAATGACATTCCAATTTTTATTCTCAAATTGTGTAGCCTTTAGCCAAGTGTCTGTGGGCCATAAAAACATTGGTGCTGGCCCACGGGCCGGCTCTTGACACCCCTGTTCTAGATCCACCCTTTAATGGTGGACCTAGAAAGTCACCTGGATTAAAACTTGAGCTATCCTAAGTAGTATGGCCAAGTCGTTGTGAGCGGAAGTGGCAGATGCTCTTGTGTACAAACACTTTATTTACAATTTGACAACAAATGTATTGAATTCTTTGAGAGCTTGCAACTCACATATGGCAAGGTTGAATTGAGAGCAAAATGTGTTGATTTATAGCTGTATTTGGCTCTACAGCAGATTACCGCAGAGATCACCTTTGTTTGTTTACTTATTAATTGATGTTTTGTGATTGTGGTGTGTGGAAGTCACCAGAGTGGAGTAGATTTGATTCTGTATGATTGGATGGAGTAGATTAGATCTGTTTCATATTTTGTAGGAGCTGTTGGAGACATGTTGTCGAAGCAGCTGAATATTCAGGCAAAGGGTGATGGTCGACAGATGCAACTCATAGATACACAAGTGCCGACTTCCAGTCATGTTTTTCAGCAGATGTTTGGTGGTAAGCAACTACAGAAACTGAACATAATCAAGAGGGACTTCTGTTGTGCTACTGTCTGATGCAGAAAGAGGTATGGGGAGGCCTGAACACATGTCATATACACTCGAGGCTAACTCACCTTTGAGTGTTAGTTGCTCCTTAAGTTATTTACTGGGCAAGTGTGAAAATGTAACGACCCCAATATGAGTCGTGGTCATGAATCATGCATCCTCAACCAATCTTATGCTGATGACATCCAAGCATATGCCCACTATCTGGCAGAGGAGGCAGCTTTGGATGTGGATGCGATCAGCAAAGCCACTGAGAACCTCCAGGCTTGGATGGGGTCAAATTGTCTACGGCTAAATCCAAGCAAGACACAGCTCATCTGGTTTGGCACCCGCACTGTTTCTACGCTTGTCCATTCCTTTGTAGTCTCCCGCCTGGACTACTGTGGCACCATATATGCTTAAATGCCTTGACAGGGTCTTGCACATGGCCGCCCGACTGGTGGGCTGCATCCGTAGGTTTGACCCAAGTCTCTGGGTACATGAATGATGTCCTGCATTGGCTCCCTTACCCACACAGCGCATAGCCTACTGTGTCTCAGCACTGATACGGCGCTGCATTGATGGCCTGGCGCTCCTCTACCTTAATGAACTTTGCTGCCACACTGTCATTGTTGAACGCAGTGATTTGTTGCGTTCTGCTGCTTGTCCCCCGTGCGAGGACTGCTATTCGACAGTGCCGTCGCTGGCTGGTCCGGTGACCTGGAATGGCCTTCCAGTAGCATTGCATCTCATGCCTATAAGTCAATCTGCTCTGTTTTTCTCTGGGCTTAAGACTATCCTGTTTGACCGTGGTTGGGCTGGGAGCGCTTCTGAGTAGACGACCTTGAAGGGGTGCTATATAAAACTGATGTAATAATAATAATAATCATCATGATAGGTATGTGTTATTCAGTTTGTACCCGGATATGGCAAATAGTGCATCCAAATATTCGGATTCGGTACTCAGTGGAAATTGCCTACTCGGTTATGCCCTAGTTATTTTTCTATGTTATTTTTCAATATAAAATAATAAACAAATCTCAAGGGAGGCATATGCTTTTGGTAACGATGCCACTGGTAACATTCATTAGCAAGCACGTCAAGTCACCTTGATGGTGGATGCGCGAAATTATGCTGTGGTCCGAGTACCCACAACTGAACATTTTGAAATCTTGCAACTTATTCTATATGCGGTCGCTACAGTTTACTTGCAGTCAAACAGAAGTCAAGTCAAAAAAATGAGGAGCATATGAGGATAAAATTCAGTGATATTGGATTTCAGGTTTTGTGATGTCGCAATTTAGGATTGAAATGGTCAAATTCTAATTTTTTTAATTTTGTTTTATGCAAGATCAAAACATTGATCTGCTGTATCATAATTCTACAAAGTTCAAAAGCTGGTTGAATTAATTTCAATTATATTTTATTTATTTGAAGTAAATTGAACTTTATTTGAGGTAAGTTAATCAAAATTTGGGTTGGTCGGTGTTGTCACCCTTGTGTCCTCTAACTAGGACAGCGTGTTTCTGTGAAGCAGATTTTGTGTTTTCATGTTATAGCTCAGAGCCATGGCAACCTGTATGGAGGTCGTATGACAGCTAGCAGGCTGGAACAAGTGGGTCAAGTCACATCTGAAGCCATCGAAAGACTGCATAAGTAGGTTATGCTCTGTCAGGGTCGTTTGTATGTATGTATGTGTCAAGATACTAAATGCTGCACATTTTATGTGCCTTACTAAATTGCTGCTCCTATGATAATATAACAGGGCTTGATAATTTTAATATGTATGCTGTACTATGGCAACAGTTCATAACTGCTGTTGAGGGATGATTGTCCAATTCATGAAATGGCATGCTGACCTCAAGTCGGTGTGTGGAAGCACGGCACATGCAGATCACCAAATCGGTATCGACTGTGAAATAATCGGCTGCACACTGTATCGTCAAAAGTGATATCACTACAGCTCTATGCTGCTGGACTTGTACTCCCATAGCATTGTCGAGTTTAGTTTGGTTGACCATGTATAAAACATTCATGAACAACTTGAGTGCTAAGCCCTGTGTAATGCTGATTGGAACTAGTGTCCAAGCTGTGCAGTCATTGTCTGAAAAATCCAGTGTACGAGTTGTCCAGCATTTCTGTAAGATATTATGAGATGCGTAATCAAGAGGTCATGATCAACAATGTCAAACCCTGTGTTCAAAAGAGCATGCAGCATGGCACAACCAAAATGAATGAAGCCACAGATGTCCGAGATAAGTCTTAGACCATCTCTCTCCTAAAGCCTGACTGAAGTTATGCCATGAAGTCAATGACTTCTACACAGTGTGCCATCTACTGTGTGATAATTTTCACATTGTCATTGGTAGAGAATTAAGGTTTGAGGTTGTGCAATGTAGTTTGACAATAGTTATCAGTTGCAGTCTTGCATTCTTCAGGGATAGTTGAACAATTGCAGACTTTTGACTTGCTGGTCAAACTCCATCGGTCGGTGGCATATTGCACAATTGCAGAGCTACACGAGAAAACGAAGCCACTCATCAATAAACTCATGCAGGAGAAATTCAGGACAGAGTCAGCTGCACATGTTTATGACGAAAGTGTTTTGACATTACCACCATTGACTGTGTTGAACTGATCTAATTGCTGTTGAATATGTGGGTGGAGTGCAGTTGTCAGTCTTTATAAACATCTATGTTACAAGTATTATTCATATGACACAGTAAATGATGGGATTGATTATTATTATTATTTAAGGTGGTTAATTGTTCAGTTTTAAAAGCACTGCTGTGATATTTGTTGTGATTTATCATCTAAAGGTAATCTGTTGATTACTCTGCAATTATTTTCATTCATAGGCAGTTTGATGTGCATCATGTGTTTGGCAGTTCAATTTGATACTTTCTATTTAAAGGAGGTTTGATATTATTTGTGCATTCATTGCTTAAATATGTTGCTTGTTTAATATGTTACTTGTATTTATCATTTAAAGGCAGTTTGAAACTTGCCCATTGAGTGAGCATGAAGCCAATGACCCAGATGGATTGGTTGTGCCTCTTATGCGACACCAACGGCAGGCACTTGCTTGGCTCAGCTGGCGCGAGGAACAGCATCCACCGGGTGGAATATTAGCAGATGACATGGGTCTTGGGAAGACCTTGACGATGATCTCTCTCATTCTGGCCCAGAGGGTGGTCAGCGATGCAGCCATCTCTTCCAAGACCATCTGGCTCAACAAAGAAGACCAGAAGAAAGGACTGAAGTCGAGTGCAACGCTGGTCATATGTCCGGCGTCTCTGGTTCACCAGTGGCACAAAGAGATCGAGAGACGCGTTCGACGCGGTCTGCTGCGTGTCGTTGTCTACCATGGCGCCAACCGAGAAGTCAACATGCGAAGCCTAGCATCAGCCGATGTCGTCATCACAACGTACAACATCATCAGCCGAGAAGTTGGAGTTCCAGAGGGAATGAAGAAAGACAAGAACTCACAGAACATGCCTGTCTCTGACCAGATGAGTGCAGTTTTGTGCTTATTTTATTTCTTAGTGTATCTTTCACATAAACTTTAAAGAAAAACGTTTTCATGAACTGTCAATCTGTGCTATTTTAATTATTATTTAAATAATTAGTGAAATTATTAGCTTTATGCTTTTGATCATTATTTAAATCTTAAGCTGAATCAGTTGAAATTGACTGAGTATAATTGTGCATTGAATGGTATGCAGGTTTCTGTATAATTTCAATTATTTTTATAATTGTTATTTTAAACAATACTTTTACAGGTCTTTTGATCACTCTTTCAGCTGATTTTAATTACACTTTGATTATTTTAATTATTGTTTTAGCTGCTTTTTCTGTCACTTGTGCTTTACAATAAAACCTACCTTAAGCTGCTTCTTTGTTGTTGCTTTACTGTGTGGATGAGGCATCAGAAGCTGGTTCCCTGCTGAGTATTATCTGGAACCGGATCATCATTGATGAGGCACATGCCATCAAGAACCACAAAAGTCTGACGGCAATGTCTGTGTCACGACTTCGCTCCATCAATCGTTGGGCGCTGACGGGGACTCCAATTCACAATGACCTACTTGATATGTACTCACTGCTCAGGTAGTGTAGTCCACCGCTTCCCAACATTCTCAGTGTGACAAAATGGTTTTCCTTTGCAGTCTGTCTGGTGTCCAATTTGCTAATTATTTTTCTTTTTCTATCACCTTAAATACAGATTCATTCACCTTACATAGGGATTAAAATAAAGATCAATGATTTTAGTTATTAGATAAGAGTTCTTGCATTGTTTGGAGGACTAATTAATTTGTGATGAAGGTTTTATTGATTAGATATGAGTTCGTGTATAAGTTTATAGGTTTAATTGTTTTGAAGTACAGATTTTATCAATTATGTTAGAAATTAATGATTTTGTCAATTAGGTTATTGAAGGCTTTTCCAGAATCTATTAACATAGCACAAGTATTGTATTGTATTGTATTCCTTTTATTATGACAGTGGTATCATGGCTGTCAAAACGCAGCAATTTACAGAATTGTTAAACATTGCTTTAAAAGAACAATATAAACATATTGTTCCGGAGTATCTCTGTTCGTATCAGGTGAGGTAAGATCGTTTTTAGTGTCAAAGGTTCAAAATAAATTTCATCTGTGCCTGAGTTCTGGATTTTTATTAGTTAAAGAAGCCTTGATCTAGAAATTGATGGAATCTATAAATTAAGAATTTAAAGCATATTATGCATGTTTCAGGTTTCTGAGATGTTCTCCATTTGATGAATACAAGGTTTGGAAACGACAGGTCGACAATAAGACGGATAAGGGAACTCAACGACTGAACATGCTGATTAAGACGTTGCTGTTGCGTCGAACCAAGGACCAGACATGTTCGTTGACTGGGCAACAGCTCGTCAAGCTTCCAAAGAAGCATATTGAGGCACGTGAACTCCGCCTCACAGACCAAGAACGACTACTCTATGATCGCATCTACAAGCAGTCGAGGTGTGTCACAAGCATATTTACATTGCAATGATACTTATATTATTTAATGGTCTACATTACAGGTTAATAATAATATATTAATTATAATTATTATTTTTGATACAATTGTCTCTATTACCGAGAATCACTCATTTAATATTTTTTAGTTATTCATAACTTTCCTGTTCTAAGACGGTTTAATTGACCTTCATGACCTATACTTCCTCCTTTGTCTCATTCTACCCTGTGACTCCCTTCCCCTCTCCTGTCATAATTACGTACTGCAGGAGAGAACACTGGTCAGAGGGAAGGCTATTCCAAGCGCTGAGCGCTGGTGGGCTCTTCGTCTCTCATGTGAGCACTGCGACCAGACTGCACCGCGTCTTCTCAGTTGCTGTCCCCTCCATCTGGGATGCACTCTCTTTAGAAATACGATTGCTGCTTAGGAGCAACACGCGTTTTTACGCTGCTCAAGTCTGCCTGATATCACCATTTTTGGTCTGGGAGCATTTTTGAATAGGCTTCTTGAGTGGGTACTATATAAATGTAGTTGTTAGGATTCATTTCTGAATATGCACTAAGAACAATGAAGAATTAGGCCAAGTTGTGGTAAGTCTCTTCTATAAGGTTGGCTATGACTTTTCACAGATAAACTGTAAATTTTATTCTCTTTGAAGTCTATTTTGACTGCTTTTAAGTGGAATTAACTTAGTAATATTATGTCAAGTTAGCAGCTTATTCGATTCATGACATTTGTTATATCACAAGCCTATCTTGTGCATAGTACAGATTTCAAGGTACAATAATGTGACATAATGTCACTTCCGGGAAAATACTCTGTTTCTCTTCCTCCCTTGCCCATTCCATGTTTTTTCCTTTCAATCCCCTAGACCTCCCTTTCGCTCCATATCGTATTAGCTGCAGGCCATAAATGCATTTCTCGTATTAGTTGAAAACATGCCACTAGGACCATGTACACACATTTGTACATAGGCACAAGAGCTTAAATGGTCACTCTATTGTTGTAATGTTCCCTTCGATATAAATCAGCTGCCTGTACAAAGAGTATATATATCCTGGACTATTGGACATATATATATATAATATATATGTATATATATATATATATCGCCTTGGACATTCGCCTCGGCCGAATATTGGACTATTCAGAAGTATTCGTTCGCCTTGGTAAATATTACACATGCAAATAGCAAAAAAATAACTTTTTGGAAAAAATAATTTTTTTGATCAAATAATTTTTTTCCATCAAATAAATTTAAGAATAACGGACTTACTTATAAGTTATTGATTAATTAAACAAGAACTTAACATTCCATTGAACATTCCATTTAAAATAATGATATTAATTTATATATTTTAATTTCTTTTGGTTGCATTCCTTAGGTGGCAACCAAATCAGTAATTTTCCCGCTTGGCTTGGCTCCACCCACTTTTCAGTAAACGTTAGAGAGTAAAGACTCTGTTGATAACTTCAAATTTCAAATTTTTTGACAAGGTTTTAAATTTGTTTCACAAAAAATAAATATATTTTTATAGCCTAGAGTGCAATGATATGCTGTATGAAGGATATTACTATAGACTCTGCACTGACTATAGATTGTGTTCCGTAGTTGTACACGTGGCAGGTTAACTACGCTTTGCCTACGGATGGTACTCGCTTCTTGAGTCGCTGGCCAGATTTGCCGCTACTATTCGGTTCGTACCCGGATCCGGCAAATAGTGCATCCAAATACTCGGATTCGGTACCCGGTGCAAATTGTCTACTCGGTTATGCCTTAATATATATTTGTGTGTATGTTATATGAGACTTATTTTATGCAGAGATTATTGCACTTTCATTACATAAAATTCTAAAGTAGTAAATATGTAAGAATGATTTTATCAGATCTGGTCGTACTTAGTGTAGGTAAGAAATTACCTAATAAAGTTGCCAATCTGTTTAGGGCTGTGATGCAGGAGTATCTACAGCGTCAGGAAAACAAGCTACTTGGCATAGCGACAGAATCAACTGATCACTTGAAACCACCAAACCCATGGTCGAAGGATAATCAGTTTGGTCAGAAACAAATGTGTGGTAATTACACGACTGGGTCATCGTCATCAGGCAGAGCGGCGCCAACTGCCGGTGGCCAGATCCTCATTAATCTGCTACGGCTTCGTCAATGTTGTAGCCACCTGTTTCTGCTGAAAAATGTAAGCACTTAGGCTACATAAATATATACAGCATTGGCTGTATATAGAGTTTAACAGGAACTGCCAGCAAAGTCAGTTGATGACCCTGCTGACATTTTTTTATGGTGACTTAAAAATTTTTGTCCGTGATCCTAAAAAATTTTCTGTTGTGATTATATGGCGATAAATTCAACATTTCATATTGGTGGTCCCAAAAAATTTTTTCGTGTCCGAGCATTTCTTGTTGCTGATCTCTCAATTTCAGCAGTGAACCACGAAGTTTTTAATGTTTTAGGCCCTGGAGAAAGAGGATCTTCAGTCAGATGGAATAGAACTAGACCTCGTGGAGCAGATGAACACCATGGCATTGTCCGAGGCTTCAGGGGTCAAGGACGTTGAGGTCGGCGACCTTTCATCGATGCTAAATATGGACTCGACAAGCACAAAGGTATAATTGGTATGCCAATATCAACTTATGCTGCATTGCCATTTAGTGCAAGACATTGATTGTCAGGGTTTTTGCACTCTGGAATTGGCAAGATGCTTGAAGTGATGATTGATGGACTAATTGATTTGTTGATTGGTTGTTTAATGAATTTGTTTATTTATTGATTCATTGGTTTGTATTTGATGGATTGGGTGATTGATTGGCTGATGATTGTGATTCATTGCAGGTGACTGAACTTCTGAATTCACTGAAGACAATTCGCCAACAGTCATCACGGCAAAACCCTATTAAAAGGTAACTAAGATATGTGACCAATTTTCGCTTACTATTTATTCTGGTAATTAACTCTTGTTAATCAATATATAGTCAGTTACTGCCTGGGGTGTGATTTGGTGGTGTTGATGGTGTGATTTTGTAGGGCTGAGAGTAGACTTTGTGTATCATGTTCTATGATATTCTGGCACGGTTGTAGTGTTGTGGTGTCGCAGTGGACAAAGATGCTGGAAATTGTTGAGCTTCATCTGGAAAGAGCAGGATTCCGTTGTTGTACGATCAAAGGATCAGTTGCTGCTAAGCAACGGTCTGACTTAGTTGACACATTCAACTCTGACCCTGCTGGACCAGAAGTACGTTCACCATTATTTTTACTAGTGTGATTATTGCTTTGATTTGTGTGAAAAGAGCAACATTCATATGCATGATAGTACTAAGCACGTGCTTAGTACTTATGCCTGCAGTGGAGTTTTCCTATATCTTTTTTATTTGGTTATACTTTGTGTGTTTTGTGGGTTTTATCATGATTAGTGTTCATGTAATATGTTTTGTCTTATTCAAAATAAAGTGTGTATGTTATATTTTTTAAATTATTGAGTATAATTTGTTGTGATCTTTTTAACCATGTCTATATGAAGCCCTTACTAACATCAGTTGGAACCTATGATGCTGTTGATGACATTGTTTAGAAATTATTACACAGCAGAAACAATCTTAATCAAAATTCTTAAATATCAACATTATTCATTTAAATTACCACAAATGGTTGAAATCTGAGCACTAGAAAACGATATTATAAGACATAGTCATAGGATACTCATTTCCATGGACCCAAGGGATGAGTGGATGCATGTTGAAGGGGTGACAAAGAGCATAGACAGTCTACTGTGGCATGACAAAGAGTTTGGGTCAGGCGACGATGGCAACCAGATAACAATGGCTACCCAAGTGAGGAGTTATGCAGGGCACCATGTGGTGACAAGCAGATGAGAAGGTCTCCTCTGATGAGGAATTTGATGGCACTAGCCATGTCCCTTGACCATGAACAGAGTTCCCAAGACATAATCATTGAAGACCAGGTTTCTGAAAGAAATTATGATTTTTTACTAAGGTGTCATGTGCTACAGGAGTCTTCAGATTAGATTCAGCTTTTTTTTTTTAAATAGTTAAAACAATAAATGAATAACTAAATGGAAGGATTAAACAACTATTAACATTAGTTTCAAATATAGTCTGTGACTTTTTCAGCATGGAAAGAACGCAATAACTTTAAGGACCATTTTCAGTGAGTTCAACTGTATTTGCTGGAATATAAAATAGACTCAAACTTGTTGATTTGAAAACTGGTATAAATTGACTAAAATTTGTTTGTTCTAGGTAATGCTCGTTTCGTTGCGGGCAGGTGGTGTTGGCCTGAACCTCATTGGTGGCAGCCATCTCTTCCTCATTGATATGCATTGGAATCCTGCTTTGGAATTGCAAGCCTGTGATCGCATATACAGAATGGGCCAAAAAAGAGATTGCTTCATTCACAGGTTTATCTGTAAAGACACAATCGAGGAAAAGATTGTTCAGCTCCAGAATAGCAAGACAGCACTGGCAAACAACATCCTCTCAGGGTAAGTGTCTCTGTTTGGAATCAAAGCCCAAGGTGTCTACTCCTACAATGACAAGTAGAACTTACAGCTGATGGGAAAACAATACGGCTCATTGTTGACGTCTTCAGGTTATTTGCGTCTGTCTGTCTGTCTATTTCCCTCTTATTAAAGTTTTATGTCTGGCATATTAATCATAGCCTTTAATTTTTCAGAGATTTATATTACACATGTAAAACCTCTCATTGGCTGTGCCTTAAAATATCCCCAAGATGACTGTGGTTATGAAGTGTTAGCAAATTCATTTTCTGTGGCTCGACATGTGAAGGTTGTTGGTCGGTCTTTTCTCTTTTGCTGCTCAATCTTCCCACAGCCAGCATGAGCGATATACTCATTTTAAAGATGAAGAACAAAATCATAGACTACAATATTCTTTATGGAAATCGGTATATAGAGGCTAAGCATACAGAGATCATTAAGTTGAACAATGATAGAATGTTTAGCAAATAAAATAATTACTGAATAGCATATTAGTAGATAGATAAATTATAAGCTGCTTTAGTAACTAAATAAATTATAGGCTGTGTTAGTAAATAAATGAATAACTTATGTCTTAGTTAATAAGTTATATCTTTAGTAAATAAATATAATGATAGAATGGTGCTTTGAATTGAACAGAGACAGTGCATCGAATAACAAGTTGACACTGGCTGATCTTCGTCTTCTATTTGGTATTGGAGCGTCAGAGTACCCTCAGGACTACGGTCCAAGGTTCTGACCCCATGACTTCTGACCATTCCTTATCATGGTGATGCCACAACATGTAGAAAGAACAGTTATCGCATAGGAAAGTGTTAGACTTTTAATAGCTGTGGACAAATGCCTTTTTGTAGCTGTAGGTAAAATGCCTTTTCGTAGCTGTAGGTAACGTGGCCTGCAGATTGGTATTAAGTGCCAATTCTTTCTGTAATCAGTTGAAATCTTCTGCATTTATATACCATATTGACTTTGTGCTGCTGTTTGAAACATTATTTGGCAAAAGAACGAAAGTGTAAGTGATTTGGTAGTTTCTGGCCAGATAAACTTGAAGGTGGTTTTATTATTTGACCAGTAAGTGAAAGTGAATAAATTTTTCTAGAAAGTGAAGACAAAATATTTAACATAGTTTTTAATGTCTTAACATATCAATTTTTAAAGTTTGTATAAAAATGCTGTCCAGTGTATGCGAAGTATTAACAACATGTTAATTCAGCTTTTTTTACGTTCTACAGCTTTGAGCAGTTATTAGTAAGTTCTGTTACTGCGTTCTTTGTATCATGTTATTATTTTTCACCTGAATAGTGTATTCATTAAGAGGCATTTTGAATGTTCGTTCCTTATTTTTCTTCTGGTGGATTTATTTTGTATTAGCTTTTGACTGCACGGATCAGGTATGATAATCTAACATAATGTCTAAGTCATCGGCCATGAGCAGCCACAAGATGTCATTCAATATTGGTTATGGTAAAAAATCAATAAAATTGTTGGTTATGGTTATGGTTAATATTGGATAATATTGATAGTTATAACTTTCGATGTTAAATGTTTGGGACTTCAATCAATATATCTGCATGCTTGGATACCTCTTTGACGTTTGTATGATATGCTACATGTATAGGGCTTTTTCTTCAGTTTTCTTTAATAATCACTGGTGTAAGTCAAATCTAAGTAGTTTCGACTGTGTAAAATTTTCTCACATTTACTTCAAGGGCCTTTGTTTTCATAAGATGTCAGAATCCATTCAATCACAAGCATTAACTAATGAATGACAAATCAGATTAACTGAAAAACGCTTACTCCACTGCTCTTCATACTCCGACAGTGCAAGTCCCAGGCTTGGATGAAGATCATTATGATCCTTGCTATAACATACATGTAGTGTCGTTAAACTAAAACAACTGGACAAGGCTTTGCACATTCAATCGCGTATAATTACAATCTTGTCATCTGTATTTAAACGCCGCATCAGACTAGTTTAACACCCGTTTATACAGGAAACCGTACTCGCAGGTTGACGTCGGACCATGTCAGGCTTCCGTTTTGACCTCGACTCCGCTTATTTTCGAGGAATTTGATCGGGATCCTTTACCACATCTGCCAGTTTCCCACACATGACACGGAGGTAGCCCACATGAGTCCATGATCCCCATCTAATGCCATGGAAATGCTGGCTGGGACCACTTCCCGATTGAATGGGTGCCGTGTATCATGGACTTTCACAATCTTAAACCTTAACTTAAACTTACAAATACGATGCTTATTGCTTAGAGCCTACCCTTATAATGTAAGGCATCAAATTATTAGGATTTTATAGGCAAAAGGACACACGTTGCACACTCAATGGAATTTATGCAAGCTTCAAGGCCAAGAACAAGAGAAGCATTGTTTACAATGCAATACAATACAGCTGTGATTTGATATTGCCCTTCATACAATTAGACTAATTCAGAAGTTTGTCCTTATAGTATCCATCCATTTTGGTTGGAATCCGACATATAGGTCAATAACTAATGTCAATCCATACATTAATCGCAATCTTCATACTTCCAAAATAGTATTATATAACTTGCCATGCATGCATAAAAAATTATTACATAATATACATACTAAACGGGTATAATAATAATATTAATTAATAAGGATATATGCCCTTCCATCAACATTCTCTGTGTTAAGAAACGATCGAAGTATCTCGTTGACTACATGAAGGTGCCCCTCCTTTAGTTTTTCATGCACCAAGTGTCGATACAGGCAAACCATGCGCTTTGAGCCCTCTCTACCCCACCCTATCTTGCCTACTCCGCAATCCATCCCACGTCAGCAACCCAATGAGGAACGATTCAGCTACCGGCAAGAATATTACGCTAAACTGAGTCTGTTCTTATTGAGACTATTCACTATCCCTGGATTATTCTAAATTTGGGGAACGTGTTAAAGTAAAAAACACTACGAATCGCAAAATGTTGAATTAGGGCTGACCGAAAACATAATAATAATATTTATTACAAATATAACTATTTGCTGATGTGACCCGAAATTTGTTGCTTGTAGCTTTTCTATTTCAGGCTTCAGTTTATCAGAACTAGTAGGCCTAGTATGTTTTTACTTTTAAAATACACGTATTGGCTTGTAATAGGATAGCTCAAATACGTCTACTTGGAAAATTGATCGTTATATCCATAACATTTTTATTTTGATGGCTTTGGCAATACCGTTTTTTACAGACAGCGTAGAGCAGTTGATCTTTCCTGTGAAGTATGTATATCCATGGATATATATATTATATATATATTATATATATATATATCCATGGATATATATATATATATATGGATATATATCCATGGATATATCGCGTAGCAACTAGGTCTTCACGAAAAAGATGCACAAAGTGCATAGGGTTGCCAGATACCTTTTCTGGAAATACTGGACACCTTCCCAATCCCATCCTTCCCTTCCCGGGTATCACGCAAAGCGGGGGAGGGGTACGAGAGTATTACCCATGGGAAAATTGTGTATATTGTTATATTATTGTTATCAGTGCATTTTTTTGAAATAGGAATCATAGGATTGATTGTGTTTCATGGGCTTCCTCACAGGGAGGGGGTAAAACCGTAAAAAACCCTCTCTGAACCCTCCCCATCGGGCCATCACAAACGCCCCCAAAAGCTCTGAACGGTTATTACTCCTAAACACTATTACTCTGTGGAGTCAAAAGTCAGGAAACTGGTTAAATACATAATATTAATATAGGTGGATAGCAGCAAACGACGAAATGGGCCAATGGCGTTCTCGCCGGATGTGACACGTTACAAATACCAACTCAACTTACTCAAGTGATAGATGGCGACACAAAAATTTTAAGCAAAGAGTTATGTAACAGCCCAGTCACAGCTGCCTAAGTGAAATCGACGATAAATAAGAAGACAACAACAACAACAACAACAACAACGAGCGTAGTTCTTTAAGAAATTTTGACTTTTGAAAAAAATAATGTGTAAATAATAAAACGAGCACGAACACAAACAGAAATTGAGAAAATTTTAGAAAAACCGGACATATACATGTCCGGTATTTATTTTAATTTTATCCCGGACAGTCTGCTCAAATACCGGACTGTCCGGTTGAAAACCGGACACCTGGTTACCCTAAAAGTACATCCAGTGCGATCGATTTTCAAACCGCCTAGCTGTGCTACTATTTTCAAAATTAGAAGCTCTGGCATTTTCTCTGTTTAAGTTATAGGGATCTTGAGCTGGTAATTAAGCTACATCGTGCCCAATAATATTGCTCTATCATATTCATATAGCTGCATATGCGACATCTTGGCAATAGCCAATATGTAGGCCTATGCACGACAACTTATATAATATTATTTTGGAAGTA
Source organism: Bimastos eiseni (assembly GCA_959347315.1). Taxonomy (NCBI): domain Eukaryota; kingdom Metazoa; phylum Annelida; class Clitellata; order Crassiclitellata; family Lumbricidae; genus Bimastos; species Bimastos eiseni. Next base: position 32,306,306 of record OY365806.1, read on the forward strand.
TGAAGATTGCGATTTCGATTACGATGATGCATTGAAACTGAGGATTGAGGGATTGACGCATTTGTAGCAATTTATCACATTTTTTCTGGCGTATTATTAAAAATGTGGTGATGGGGATTGAGAGAGGGACCGGAACTCTTTAGCTTAAGATTAGGTAAGGTTTTCATTTATCTTCTTTTCCAATCCTACTTATTGTGTTTTAATAGTTTTATTGTTTCTTCTGTAACCATTGTCAAATTCAAGGTTTTTTGCACTCAATGTACCACCTGACGAACAGAATGAATAATTCGGTTATTTTTTTAATAGTTTGCTATATGTTTATTCTAGTACCTTTCATCCCAACTCGCCATCTTCATAGTTTTTGTTGTACAGGGAAATTAGGGGCTCCTTTTAGTGGGGTTCAATCCCTTTGGAACTCCTGGTGACCATCTTTTTTCAACTGTATAATTTTATTGTTTGCTTCAATGAACTAATTCTATTTAGTTGACAATGTACTTCTATTTGCTATAATTTGTCAATGTGGTACGATGGTTTCAATAAATTTGATTTGATTTGATTGATTGGTTTAAAAAAAAATGAAATAGGTAACAGGACAGTAATAATGGCCCATTTTCCATAGAAATCGATGTCTGTGCATTCGTTGCATAAGACCGCACAAGATCAGAACAGTAGGACTAGCAAGATTGGCAACATGCATGCATAGGCCTTTAATATGCGAAAGTAGTTATATATATATATATATATATATGTATATATATATATATCATTAGGTTCATACGTTTATATATCTACGACATAGGCTATGCTTGCCATGCAATTATTTGCGTGCATGTTGTCAATAATATGCATGACAATTATTACTATTTTATATTACTATTTATATTACTGTTTTCTCGGTTGCTGCGGCAGGTGTTTTTGTTTTTCCGAACGCGGCTTGCTTGAATATTCATAAGCCGGCTGGTTGGAATGTCATGCGTCAATCATTACTAGTCGCGTCAACAAGACGACAACAACAAGCCCACGTCTGACCCTCGTTCGTAGGGCTCATCCATACAGTACGAATGCGCACATGCCTAGATGTCATCCGTAATAATGTCCACAGGATCCTCCAAAATAAACAGTGCATGATTGCTATTAGGCCTATAGGCCCTGTGTGCGTGTCCCCAAACTACGGGCAGTGTCGTAGCCTGTAAGATATATACAATAAGGCTGCTATGGGTGCAGCATATATAATACAACTTCCCTTCTTCCTAACTTTTCAAGAGCTCAGAATTGTAAACGCATCGACGGCGCAATTGCAGTTATATTGCGATAATAATGTTCCCGTAAGACTTGCTAAAGTTTAACTGGAGGCGCTTTCTTAAGCGCCATCTGTGAGTACTAGTAGTATACATCGCTTTATGCCCATCACTTTAGACAATAGTTAACAACATGTCCGCATCCAATGGTAATCGCAACTGTGTATTGCGTGTTCAGACACTGCCCCTCACGACAAAAATACGCGCCAGAGCTTCGAGGTGGGGGGGGGCGGAGCAAAAAACCTTACGATTAGGGGGCGTGGAGAGCGTCGTAAGCTTCTCCATCGAGATCTGGGTCGGAGCTCTAGAAGCATGTGCAATTTTAAGCATTTTTATGCAAAATGGAGTACATTATGGAGTACATTATGGAGTACATTATGGGCTCTTGTTTACCTCAAATCTGTCAACTATAATTTCGAAAAAGTACCTAAATCATCTCGATTTGTGAAAAATGTGACTATATTATAACCAGATTAAATGCGAAATGTCAAATCACAAACCACACAGGGTACCCTTATATAAAATATCATCCGGTTTTCACAAATCCTAAGACCCAGCCTGGGCAGGGATGGGGTAGCTGCCCCTTGCCTCCCACATAATCTAAGCCATTAGCGTCGCGCTAATGACTTAGATTATGTGGTGCCATGTCCCATAGCAACTCCCAAGAGCGCTTCTGAACATCAACAACATACAGTAAATCGATATATTATGATTCACTACACAGCATAGGTCTATGACTTTTTTAAATATATTACTGATCTAGGCCTATCTGAATCGGTGGTAGGCCTACTGGTGTATAATATTAATAATTTATTATCTTCGCTTAATTTCACACTGTTAAACCGCAATTTTATTACAAGTACAGTGTGAACGCATGTTGACAACTTACTACAAGAGTCGAATTTTACCGTCGGCAGTCATGCAAGAAGTCCATCTCGTTATGTATAGGCTTACATCTGAATTAACCAACGCCAACGCCGCCTTGCGAAAGAAGGACTAGTTAGCCTCTTAGAGGAGACGGGATTTAAACTCTCTTAATCCTCTGCTCTGAACGCCAGGGTGTTAATCATTACTCTAAGGAGCATATAATCATATCAACGTTAATTTCAAATATGACATGCAATTAGCAAATTGTTCAGTTTGGAAAGAATGCAATAGCTGAAATAGCCATTTTCAGCGAATTTGAGCTGTATTAACTGCAATATCGTAAAAGAAACTGATCACTTCATACAGACATGTAATAATTATTATACGAGGATCAGTCCACAAAGATGAAATACTAGTCAGCTCTGTCATAATTATCTCAAAATTACTCATATTCGGATTACATTATGATCGAAATACACGTACGTAGTATGTCTGATCATAGTGTGGGAATACAGTGTTGTCCAGCCATTTTTATTTAATTGTCATAAATGATACAGTACATTTCACAGATTTCATCAGCAATCTAAGAAATCGTTTCTCTCGGTATCGCAAAATGTGGACATGACCTGTCTTAAGTTAACCTATATAGATAGACCTACAAGATTTATGGAAGTGTGTGTGCGTGTGTATGTGTGTATGTGAGCGTGCGTGCGCGTTTCTTCAGCTGCATCTGGAATGAAAGACATGGACAGAGATTTCTTCCCTCATCGAGCTCGCATCTGAATGTCACTTGATATCAACGTTTTGGGACAATATTTGACTATATTATATGCAGTGGGCCCTAACTGTGAAATGTTAAATCACAAACCCCGTATAAAAGATCATCGGCTGGGGCACGTACACATACACTGTCCAGGGGCGGCGATCCCGGGATGTCGAGGGGGAAAGTCCTCCACTTTTTACAGAGAGGGACACGCTATACGTTTGTCCCCCATATTTTTTACCCCTCTCTCTGAGTGTCCACCCACCTGTCAAACGAGATTGACCCTCTGGTCGTGTCGTACGTTATGAGCTTCTTTCCTGTTGCTGATGCAACCGTTAAAAATTGAAACTGGGAAACCGAGATCATAAAAGTAAGAGAAGCATAAAGTGAACGAATTCACTGACAATCGTTAGCATACACTCAATATAGGGCGACTGGTTTTAACTTGAAGGTTTAGCGGCGGCAGGGTTTGGAGTGAAAAGAGAGGACCGTGCCGACATGGATACCGGTATGGATATATATTATACATATTATATATATATATATATCTTCATTTCATTTTGCGTCTGTCTTGCAATATCTCTGTCCCTCTCTCTGTCCCTCTCTCTCTCTCTCTCTCTCTCTCTCTCTCTCTCTCTCTCTCTCTCTCTCTCTCTCTCTCTCTCTCTCTCTCTCTCTCTCTCAGCATCTAAGGCTATGCCACTATATGAACTTAAATATAGCACCACGTTGTCTCCCGGCTTGACCTTATCTGACTTTGAACTGGCACCGAAATTGACCAAACAACTTGCAAGGGATCTTGCATATCGTTGAAAATTTCGGATATGTAGGCCCTATATTGGCCCTACAATTGTATAGGCTAATACACATAACAAGAATACATGTATATGTATATTGCATTGGTTAATTCTGTTCTGCTATGAATCTGTTTTAGGTGTAAGCTGCCCGCTCTGACGTCATACGCTGCGGACCCGGAAAAACTCTTTCGCTTGCGATGAGTGAACGTGACAGCGATGTACAACCTACGTGCTCTCCAATAAAACGATATTAATTGAACTCGAGGTCTATTGGTGCCTACGGTTTTCCATGAGTCAACAGGCTCATGGAATATTTACAAATAAATATATTGTACTCGTAGACGTACTGATATGTGCTCTCATATTATGAGAGCACAAATCAGTACGTTTACGAGGAATTCTCCGTTCTTGAGATTTCCCGCAACTGATGGTCTTCGCCTGCAGAGGGTCGAGTAGGCCTACTATTTCCGATTTGCTCAATTAAATGCTCAACGCGTTCAGCCCATGCAATATCTTTCATGTGCCATCGATTTAACGCAATGTTTAACAGATATGCAGTAATTGTCTGTGTGTAGGCCTATGTATTACATACGAGAACATTTCTTCATGCATTTGCGTGCACATGTCTTTAGCTGTAGGTGTTCATGCATGTGCGTGGGCAGCCATGCACTTTTATAGCGCCTTTCGATACATCTATAGCTCTATACTATTATTACTATAGCCTAGTTACTTCATTAGATGGGAACGATTACTAATATTTATGATCGATTGGAATTAGCAAATCTATAGCTAATTGATTAGAATTAGAACTAGCGGTTTGTCTAAGTGATTGGCTATTTATAATTAGAATCTAATCGAATATCTAGTTAATTGTGTACAATATGTATAGGCTTATTATCCCATATAATAATTAACTTTTGAATATGGTCTGTATAAATTTATTATATGAAATGCTCGATAGTGTAGTGGTTAGTGTGCTCATTGTGCTGGGCTGTCAATTGAGAGGTCGGGGTTCAAATCCCCACCAGGGTTTGAAATTGGGTTCGATATATGTATATATATATATATAATTTATTTAATTACATAATATATAAATAAACCAACGTGCGTATATTTTTATAATTATAGGCCTAAAATTGTTGTTTTCGTGTTCGCATTCGACCTGATATTCCTCTGCACTGTCTGCACGCATCACGTGTCCTGTTTAGAGGAATCGGGCGATAGTACTGGGCTGGTGTTTACGCTCTTGCGGCTCAGCCGATTACTCATCGAGTACGTCACGCAGGCGCACTGGTTGTTTACGCGTCGTGGTCCGAAATGGATGACCTCGGCGGCGGTGGCGGCGTCTCTGGTCAGTGCGCGCGAGCCGATAAATAGCCGGGTTTCTGTGAGTGTGTCGGCAATGTGTAGTACGATATCAGTTCGGGTTGCAAGCCAACGTTGTAGCACTGCTGTATGAAATCGCCAATAAATGAATAAATGTTCTCGTATGTAATTTATGCTTAGACAGATTACAGCTCTGTATAAACTGAGTTTACGTTGTAAGAACACCAGGTTTTAAGAACTGCAAATAGCAATCGTTACGTCGAGTCTGGAGTGAAGTGCAAAGTTTGGTATGTTATTTTATTCACTTATCTACGTTTGGAAGAGCTGTAGTATATAGGCCTACATAGCGGACATTATGAATTGTCTGCTACATATTATCGTACATAGTGGTTTAGCCTTGAAGTGTGCATGTTAATCTAGACTTTTACTAACATATGATATGATATCGCGACGTCATTAATGACGTTTCAATTGACGCCAATTGAAATGGGAAATTGGTTAGAAATGGACTAATGGTGATTTGGTAGGAAGTCCGGTTGAAGGCATTGTCTTGGACTAGCAGATGAACAGGCAGTCTAGCAGCGATAGGGAAGACTTACAAATATGGAGAAATTGGTGCTGGAGGGACAGACGTACGCCTACAAACAAGGACAGATGGCATTGTTTCATTTTCTAAAAGTTTTTTGATTCGTTGATGTGTTTGCACTCTTTCGCATATTTATGCTTGCATTTCCCCCAATATTATGTTTATCATATTATGTTATTTTTTTAATTTGTTGATGTAGTTTAAATGGGAAGCCTGCCCATGGTGAGCCGAACAGCTCAGTCCGTTGTGAAGATGACGTCATCACCAGGTGTCACTCCTTTGCCAGTTCCATCGTCCTGCTTTCGAGATCGTCCGAACAGCAGGTCTCCCATCGAATCCCCGCCTCTACCAAAGAGACCTCTGCGCTTTGTAGAAACCGGAAGACTCTTCTCGAAGGAGAGTCCGTTATCATGCATACTGGGAGCCCAGTCTCCAGTTGCGCAGGAGAACCGGTCGATCCTCAAGAACGGAAGTTCCGGAGTGTCACGCAAACACAGAAAGGTCAACTTCCGGCCGAAAGTTCTTGTGTACCACTTTGACCGCAACGAGGGAGGACACGTCTGCTCAGAGAGCCAGGTCCTCAACGTCGAACCAGAGGCAAAGAATGTCCTACGTCCTTCTAACGCTTTCAGTTCGACCACTTCCAATTCCAATTCCTTTCCATGCGTTTCCAGTCCATTATCTCGGCGACCCGACGAGGTCATGAACCGACTTGAATCATCTGATGGTAAAAGCAGTTCTCATCGACAAACCGTACGGGGTACTTCGACACCTCAACAGAGAGTGCTCGCGACACAGAAAAAAACAGAAGTTGATTCTCACATGCCCAATGTTGAGTTTAACTTAACCGTTGACGAAAACAAGACTTCCGTTCTGAGGTTCTCACTTCCGCTCGGCGCCGGAACTTCCGCCGGTGACGTCATCGTAAAGGCCAACAAGATCGGAAATAGAGTCCGCATTCTCGGAGCTGAGAACTGTAACCGAGAGATCAATAAGCGATTCGGGCTTCCGGTAAGGGTCGACCCCTACCGGATTAGTGCTCGAATGGACTCAAGCGGAATGCTATTCGTCGAGGCTCCCATACTGTTGGGTGAGCAGAAGAACGGACTGCTTTTAGGACGGAAATCTCTATGAAAGTACTGTTGTGTGTGTGTGATCTTATAATCTGCAAGTAACTTTGAAGGGAACAGATCCCAATTGGAACTATAGCGTTAAACGATGTTAAAGATGTGGCAAGATGAAACGTTTGCCACGAAGAGACTATTTCAAATAATTCGATCGTTAGTCAGATTTATTTATGCTTAGTCTCACTGAGTTTCATGATTGAGATTATTTGTTTACAAGAACGTGCATGCACTGCCAATTGTCGATTGCTTAGTTTTACCATTTTTTAGGAAAGATTCCTGATAAACATTGAATGTTATTTTGTTTAAAGGCCACTGTGCTGCAGATGAACAATGAGAGTGGATGACCTCCAGCTGGTTGTCGTGAAGAATGGCTCACAATAAACAGAGAAGCAGCCATGCATAAAATTAAACAATTGTGTCTTTTCTCTGAAGTCTTGTAAGCCAAGGATTCATTGTTAATACATTCCTTCTTGACATGTTCACACAAATCATTGAGGCGTATATTTAGACGGAAACATAAGCATGACTCCGAACGAACACTGAATATCAGAAGACATATTAAGTAGTATGTGTACAATACAAAATAACTAGGCCTATATATGATATTGTCCTTAAGTTCAGAAGTGCACACCCACACACACGATGCAACATCGTCGGCGCTGAGCAAATCTAGGTCAATGACTTTCTCACGGCCCCTATAATAGGCCCCTACTTCTTAATAACAGCGACAGAGTAGAGACTCTGAGTGGAGCAGCGGTCTAACCAATCGGTTACCGTGTTCCAAGCAGATGTGAATGGATGAGCGAATGTCAGCTTTGATTGAAAGGTTGTAAGGACTTCAGTCAGCACATTCAAGTGACCTGTGATTTCTTTATTTCAGGCTAAATCAGACAACCATGTTTCTTCATCATCAGAAACAGCTGTTTTTTGCTTAAAAAACAACATGGTCCAAAAAATCTTTTCAAATCTTTTCCTTAGCTCAATCGATGGACTGAACACGTGTTATCCCAAATTAAGCCACATCTCCAACTATGTGCGTGATACCCTCCAGCGACTCCCTTAGGGACCGACTTGAGCATGTGATAGCTGCCTCAGCCAACCTTGTGATGATCTGTAGCCTCAACCTAAGTGCTCGGGGCTCACGCTCTCTCCGCTCTGCTGAACAAGGTATCTATACTATACGTCCCTCACATCCACCTGGCAGAGCCGTGCCTTTTCGGTGGTAGCCCGTAAATGGAATGGCTTCACTTTTGCGGTCACCCCTTGTAAGTTCTAAGACATTCCTCTTGCATCTTAGGATGAGTGTTTGAAGAGGCGCTACAAAAATTCTCAAAATGAACGAATGAACTAATGAATAAAGAATATCTTTGTAATCAGCTTGAACCTCTTCCATGCAGAAAAGATATGGAACGGATTAAAGTTAAAATAGAGTAAGCCTAGTAGGCCTAAGGCTATCTACGCTGCACTGTATAATCTTGGTTAAAGTTTCATCGCGAGAGAGGATTTGCTGCAGTTAAACACACTAATTGGTCGTTAAAATAATCCATGAACTATTAAAACGTCCATTAATCATTCAATAGGTCTACTATTATTGCGCCAGCGAATCTTCATAATGAGCTAAAGTGACACGCGTTATCATCATTATATTATAACGTCTGGTTGTTGGTTTGTATGTAATAGGTCGTCGGGTGAGCTTATGGTCAAACCGAGGGAGGGTAATAGTCCTATAGCCTAGGGGCAATTGCCTGGGGGCAAATGTCCGGGAGTGGAAATGTCCGTTCCCGCTTGAAATAGAACTGAAACAAAAAGTAACCGATCATAGACTTTTATGCTACACTTCATATCATCACTTTCACTTCACATTTGAAAAAATCTTGAAATGACGCCTACTTAAAAATGAATTGGTCCATTTTATCATTACATTCATAACCAGCTGGGGCACCCGGCGTTCGCCCGGGTTGAGACAGGTTTTTGGAGTGGAGAGGTGGAATGGAGGAAGACGGCGGCCTCGGGTTCACCTACCCTTCTGCTGGGTGTCCGAGGTTTACCCGAGCGAACGGCTGAGGTCAAAGTCAATAGGTCTAAAAGTGTGCAAATACGTACAAAGTACATACCGACCTGAGCGACTGTGCACACGTATATCTCCCAAACCATCCATTAATTCCCAGAGCGAACAAAAGGTACAAATGCATCGCCGGACAGAGACACAGACAGACAGACAGAATTCTCTCTTTATTTATAGAGATCGAAGCGCCACCTACTGAATTGGAATATCAGAGTAACAGATAAAGGTGATTTCATAACCGACATTTCTATTCATTTAGATATAATCTATATATATATAATATTTATATAGTTATATGTAATATATAATAATGAGCTAAAGTGACACGCGTATCATCATAACATATAAAAGAATGTTATTTTTTTATGTTGTATATTTAGCCTACACGCAGGGAGCTTTAGAAGGCTAGCGAGGTGTGTTAGGAGTGTGGTTGCGGGATGGTTGCATACATTCCGAGAAAACATGCAACACTGGACATCAGAAATATCCAGAAGAAGAGTCCATCGACCGCCTTTGCCAGGCTCATCCAGTCTGCTCCAGGCTCCCTAGGTATGCACCGGCACGCACTGCACTTCGCTTCAGGGTTATACAATTCACATATGGGCGCAGAGTGGATATTCTTCCGCACTCCTTGGACCTTCAAATCCTTCCACTGACACGCTCCTAGTCCACTAAGGACGGACAGTCCGTTCAATTCCACCTTTGGGATCTTAAGACAATCTGACTGTTCCGGATTGAGTTCCATCGACTTCCGCCTCATTCGTGCTACGTCATCGATCTGGTGTAGAAATATCCAACAAAGCAACGCAGGGACTCTTTGCTTCGTATCCTTGCGCAGGTAGATGTTGGTTACTATGACGGCCATCATCAAAGCGATCGACACCATCACCATCGTTAGGCCGAACAATATGCCTACAAGAGTAATTATCGAAATATTTAGTCCGTACGCTAATTAGAGCCCTAATGCGCTAATTAATAATTAGCTTAATTGCCATGACATCATGTACATTCTGTATACGTTGCTGATTCAGTTTAGACGTATTATGCCTCCCAAACTTCTGGCACTGACGTTACTCGTATGATTGTAGGCATATACAATTATGTATGTGGGTGCGTGTGTGTGTAGTAAAGCTGAGTATGCGTGTGGGGGAGAGTGGGTGTGTGTGCCAATTTGTCCATATACATTTGTCCGGTATCACAATCGACAACCCTCTGCACATACATTTTGAAAATAGACAAAGCAATCCGACAAACAAACGTCAACCGCATTATACCCCACGTGGGCTTATGCCTTCTCCAACTTTGGGAACAGTGGCATAGAGTGCCATAGACGATAGCCCTACGACTGTCATGTATACGCATGAATACATCCTAAGTGACTTCCGAGTACCGAAACCATCACCTAACCAACCGCCATGAGCTCTATCCAGAGGCGGCGATCTCACTTGAAAGGCGGGGTCACCCAATGAGAGAAGGAAATGTGGGGAGACAAACATGTAAATTGTCCCCTCTTTGTAAAAAGTGGGGGACTTGTCCCCTCGGCCCCCTCCGGGATCGCCGCCTCTGGCTCTATGCAACTAATATGCAATCGCATATGCAACTAACTACACCGCCACATTCAGTATTGCACAAAATACCAGACTTACCACTAATCCATCGCCCACATCACGACAGACAAACAAAATCAACACACACAACCGTTCACCACCCATCCATAGATTCCTTCACCTCCCAAAGCGACCAAAACCACCACTGCATCTCCACCACCACCCGTATCAGTTTTATCCAATAATTCTCCATTAATCGATCTATTCAGGAATGATCGAGTCGAATCGTCGTTCACGAAAGATATCCTCCGTCTTCATCGTTCAACGCTCGACGTCTTCCTCTTGCTTCCTTTCGACATCACTGCGCATGCTCCTAAGACGACTCTTCCTACGGTTTGTCGATTGTTTTCACCCAACTAATCATAACTTCCCACCTCAGTTCCCATAGTCTCGAATATATAGGCTACTGGTTTATCTCAAAACCCATTCTAATTTTTATCAACTATACGATGCTGGCTACAGGTGTTTTGTAATGTAATGTAATGTAAATCCTCGAAAATTTCTCAGCGCCCACAAAAGTCATGTCAAAAAGACACGCTTATTCACTGGCACCTAATTAAGTTTAATAGAATACATTTTCACTATAATAAATAAATAAATATATATATATATATACCATTACTAGGCCCATATGTATCGTATAGCATTTCAACACACGATAAAACCACCACAGCTACCATTTGATCAATCAGACGATCAAAAAACTTGGCATAGTTGAATTGAACGCTTGTAATACTACAACCGCTACCGCCACTAAACCTGACTCCAAATACCCTCGCTCTCATCCCATTATCCAACAACCCACATATACCTACCAAGCACAGGAATTGAGTCCGAGGTTGGGGGTAATGTCTCCCCTACAATCAGCAGAAACACAACCAAGGCCAGTAGAACGGTGGTCTCCAGGCTGACCTTTGCCCCCGACTCGACCGGAAGGAAGAACCCAACGAAGGACACGGCGTAGATGAGAAGGCAAGGGAAGATGAGGTTGACGACGTAGAAGAGACTGCGACGTGTCAGCTGAAGCGTGAAGGTCACATCCGGATATGGTTCTGGGCAGCAGGCGTAGATGCGCTCGTGTCTCTCAACAGTGACATTGTCGACGAACCATTCCTGGTTGCGAGGAGTGTAGTATATCGCCTGCATATCATGGCATCTGGCACTTAGCCGTCAGTCCTTTTGTGGGGCTGTATGTGTGTGTGTGTGTGGCTGTTTGTCTACCTAAAGACTTATTTTTATCTATTTATCTACCAATCTATGTGTCTATCTGCCTATGCTGCCTGCCTGCCTAGCTACATGTACCCACCAACCAATCTACTTACCTACCTACCTGCCTATTATTCATTTATTCAACCCATTGATCGATCGATCGATCGGTCCGTCCATCCATCCATCCATCCATCCATCCGTCCGTCCGTCCGTCCATCCATCCATCCATCCATCCATCCATCCATCCATCCATCCATCGATCCATCGATCCATCGATCCATCGATCCATCGATCCATCGATCCATCGATCCATCGATCCATCGATCGATCCATCCATCCATCCATCGATCCATCCATCCATCGATCCATCGATCCATCGATCCATCCATCCATCCATCCATCCATCCATCCATCCATCCATCCATCCATCCATCCATCCATCCATCCATCCATCCATCCATCCATCCATCCATCCATCCATCCATCCATCCATCCATCCATCCATCCATCCATCCATCCATCCATCCATCCATCCATCCATCCATCCATCCATCCATCCATCCATCCATCCATCCATCCATCCATCCATCCATCCATCCATCCATCCATCCATCCATCCATCCATCCATCCATCCATCCATCCATCCATCCATCCATCCATCCATCCATCCATCCATCCATCCATCCATCCATCCATCCATCCATCCATCCATCCATCCATCCATCCATCCATCCATCCATCCATCCATCCATCCATCCATCCATCCATCCATCCATCCATCCATCCATCCATCCATCCATCCATCCATCCATCCATCCATCCATCCATCCATCCATCCATCCATCAATCCATCCATCCATCCATCCATCCATCCATCAATCCATCCATCCATCCATCAATCCATCCATCCATCAATCCATCCATCCATCCATCCATCCATCCATCAATCCATCCATCCATCCATCCATCAATCCATCCATCCATCCATCCATCAATCCATCAATCCATCCATCCATCCATCAATCCATCCATCCATCCATCCATCCATCAATATTTTAGTCAAACATTCTTTTTTACTTACTTATCCACCCAAACTCGTCTACATTTTTAAGAAGAAGCAAGGACAAAAGTCACATTTTAATGGGTCGATCATATATTTTTTATATCTTGGAATATTTAATAAACAGTTAATTAGTAATACTACTAACAATAATAGTTGCTGATTAATTGACCCTATAGTAGTGGCTGATCATTTGACAGTAACTATAGAGAAACTATATAAATTCCACCTTCCTGCTTTATACAATAGCATAGCTAGTACACTGATGAGCATGATTTTAATTAAGTTTATGCAACCCCCCTTCCTGCAAAATTTCTGCGGTGCCAATTGCTATTGCTAGACGGTCGTATTGTTGATCAGGTAGACCAAAACAAATTATGCAATGGCAGACAGCTGGAACCAGAATTATAATCGGAACAGACAGGCAGAGAGTGGAGGGCACCCACACACCTGTTGCTCCTGAGGGTTGTAAGTGACGTTCAGCCGAAGTCCATTGAACGTCCACGAGATGAAAACGAGGCTACAGTTCTGTCTATCGAACGGAAAATGTCTGACGTCTAGAGTGCAGTACGTCTTGACAACCGCTGGAAACATCCAGAGCACGTGACCGGATGAAGAAACTATTGCGTTCGTATCCATGCAATCCTTGAAGCTGTCGTCAGCGCTAAACGACATTGTTAACACGCAGCACAGTATGACGAACTAAGGCCATACTATTACTATGCCTATATAATTATATATATATTATATATAACATAATATATATTATATATAACATATATACATGCTGAATGTCACAGCTAAATAGCATGCTTATAGATATTAAATTTGATACGTACGAATATTAGCATCTTATTCGTCAAAACATTGTGTATTACTTAGACATCGACTTAAATAACAGAAAATGAACGGCGTTATATAAATTGTATATTATATACTATAAAATGATATGATAGCATCTCATAGTCCTATTATCTTGAATCACTAATGTGTTTTAATGCACATCCAAATTCAATAGAATTGATACAAGATGGCGTCGATAATAGTATATATATATATATATATATATACAACCATTAGTCCACGTTGCCAATGTGCATCAACTCTGTGTCCTGTGCGTTTGGGCGGGATAATTGATTCATGATTGTGTGCTACACAATGGCTGCCTTACTTTCAAAACCCCAAAATTGACACCGATGGTAAGGCAAATAATCCAAAGATATATATATATATATATCCTACAGGATCGATTATAAAGGGCTCTCGGAAGAATGAAGAAACAAAGGAAGGAAGGAAGAAGGAAGAAAACAAAGGAAGAAGGAAACTTAATGAAGGAAGGTAGTCTATAGACATACATGTGTACATGAAATATTATGCCGCCATGCACTTACAAGTTGCTGATGAAGATATCTGGAGTCCAGATTCTTGGAGCCGGAACCCATATCTGATCAACTCCACCGAATTCACTGGCATTCCACTGCAGATATTCATCCACCCAACGCTGTCCACATCATGTCAATATATACGCACCACGTGATTCAGTTCCATAAATGACGTAACGCAATTTTGGACAATATTGACCCCTCTCTTCCCTTCGTTACACGTCGTCACAAATGTCATGACCCTCTCAAATATGACGTCACAAAGCCCTGATCCCCAAAAAGATGTTCATAATGTAATGCTAATTTTCTTATAATTATCAAATAAAGTAACTACAACTATAATAATTCTTGAAATTAGGCGGTAGAACGAAGAGAAATGAAGAAAGGACAATTTTTACAATTTTATGCATTCCTCAAGATGAATGTTTCTGGTAGAATTATTAGGGCGTGTACAATACTATTATTGAACAGTGTTTAATAACAATGGCTCGAAGCAAGCTAAACTTTATGCCTCTCCATTTACCTGCGGTGGAGCAAAATGCACCTTCATGGAATAAATAAAATGCAATCCACACTCCATTTACTATGTTTGCTATTACAACCATTAGTCCACGTTGCCAATGTGCATCAACTCTGTGTCCTGTGCGTTTGGGCGGGATAATTGATTCATGATTGTGTGCTACAGAATGGCTGCCTTACTTTCAAAACCCCAAAATTGACACCGATGATAAAGCAAATAATCCAAAGATTAGTAATGAAAAATAATCATAATTAGTGTTCTTAAATTGCTGTAACAATTGCCGCTAGTCATGTGAAACTTGTTTAATTGAGTGAAATTTTTAATAAAGCTACGCATTTTGATGTTTAATGTGATGATATTACGTCACATTTCGTCGACACGACGACACCCTCCCCGTGTCACATATCGTTACAAATGGGCAATCCCTCCCTCCTCTGGTCGCGTAACGTCATTTATTGACGGCTCCTAGCTATGTATGTACAACCGAAATATTAAAAACGTTGTGATGATGATTCGAGACCCGTCAAGAAAGGAAATAACTGATGTGCAGGTTTTTATACTATCAACATCGCCAGTGCTTGACGACAACATTGCTACATGTATAGTATAGGCCAATGCATGCATTAACATTTACACAAGATATACGATGACATTGTTGATTGATATGTTCCCATGGCGGTCAAATAATTTATTGTATTATTTCAATATCCAGAATAAAAGTAACATTTTGAGGATTAAAATTGCTGATCTTCTCAGAGGATTATTCTGCCCCGTAGTCACACAATGTAGGCCTAATTGATATAATATTATGCAGGTCAGGCGTCCTTAAACCACAAATCGCCTTCCAATTACACGCTCATCTGCAAACGCTCTTGAGAAATGCTCCACATCTAAAATTCACTATTTATTCATCATGCCTTCGCCTCCATTGTTCCAACTCGAGTTCCCAGCTACCTCAGGTCTTGAATTTGACAGGCTTCAATGCTTCCGAAGTTTCTCCCATTAGGCCTATACTGGAACTGTATAGTTACATACACAAGTGTTTCTCCCATGCTTGAACAAGTTTCTTTCTTCAAGACTCAACGATCACAATTCCTCATTATTTTCCATCATCTCCACGTATGGCTGCAGCTGCTAACTCTTCATCTGACAGCTAACCATCTCTGTGTTACTTCGAACGCTTAGAAAGTTGTCGTAATGAGAATAATTAATTGAGCGCTCGTGGATAAGTGGATGCCCTGTGCTAAATGTTAAATCGCGTTTCAGTAACTGCAACATTACGATTATAATAATATTAATAATTTTAACAATATATTAAAGACAAATGATCGTAACGTTATTTACAATGAAACTAATAAGGTGGATGATGAAGAGGCTAATTGTGGCCTACCAGTCTGACTGCTATAAGTGAAGAAAGAGTCTGAAACTTCTCATTCTGCACATTAAACAAGTTATATTTTTGTCATTATAATGTTTATTCATTACTGAAACACAAACGTTTATATAGTTATGTATGTGTGTATGTATGTATGTATGCATGTATGTATGTATGTATGTATGTATGTATGTATGTATGTATGTATGTATGTATGCATGTATGTATGTATGTATGTATTCATGTATGTATGTATGTATGTATGCATGCATGCATGTATGCGTGATATGTTTATGTCCATGTTTATTTATTTTATTACTCGCTTACAATATACATGTATATTTCTTTATGCATGCATATACAATTGTATGCATTTATGACTCTCGCATAGGAGCTTAACGGCAGCATGGAGGGAAGACAAGAGGGAGACCGATAATGATGTCATTGTATTGGATGATGGAGGGTCTCAGCAGGTGAAAGCAGAGCCGGGAAACGGGACGAATGATGACATTAAATTTTGACAATGAACCTGCGTTGGAAGGCAGAGAGAAAAAATCAACGAAGAGGAAGCTTATCATCGAGCTGGTCTTAAGCTCAGACAAAATGTAAATCTTTCATCATGCAGCTGTTAGGACCGTGGGTTGGTTGGGTGGCAGCACACAGCAACCTCAAAATCAGTCCTAAGACAATTTTTAAAACTTCAGCTACAATGGAGGGAAATAAACCTTCTCTAGGCCTATTGTAATACGTTTTACTTTGCAGAAACAAACGTTTGATATCACGTATGGAGACCCACTTACTAAGGGGGGCATCAACTTACTCATCCATGCATGGGTATTCCCCAAATAAGTTGAAACAACAACAAAATGATGGACAACGACATGAGCCTATGATCCTGCCTCATTCAACAAAATTTAAAGACCAAGGATCAAACGAATTATCTCCCTTTGTCCTTTTCACTCAACTTCGTATTAGCTAAAAGAAGAGGCCGCAGAGAAATCAGACAACCACGCATAACTATTATTATTATTGCAGCCAAATGTTGTTCTATTTGGGTGATTCTTTTTTCTGTTAGCTCAAGTCGTCATTGGCTACATTCGAAAAGATCTTGTAGTCAAAGGCTGCTTTAATAAAAGGTCATTTTTCAAGGTCAAGAGGTTACAATTAATGGGAAAATGGCCATAGCTCAACCAAATAATGCTCTAGTTTGATGATTCTTTGATCTGTGGACTCAGACCGGTAGGGGCTACATTTGGAAAGACCCAGTAATCAATAGATGGCACGATAGAAGGTTATTTCAAGGTCAAATGATAAACTTTATGGGATTCTGGCCATTACTCAGTCAAATATTGTTCTATTTGGATGATTCTTTTATCTGTTAGCTCGAACCGGTAAAAACAATTTTGCTTGAACGTCTTAATGGCGATAGGTTGAAAGGGTCTCCCCACTCTCCCGATATCGAGACTTAGGTCTCTTATTTATAGTGTCGTTTCTTTCCCCATTGTCAATTGTCAATTTCCGTTTAATTTGTATGTTCGGCTATTCTATCTTGTTTAATTCTGTTTAATAGTCAGTCATCAACAAAAACATTTGGTTATGGTTATGTATCTTATGGTATGATTATGTATCTTATGTTATGATTATGTATCTTATGTTATGATTATGTATCTTATGTTATGATTATGTATCTTATGTTATGATTATGTATCTTATGTTATGGTTATGTATCTTATGTTATGATTATGTATCTTATGTTATGGTTATGTATCTTATGTTATGATTATGTATCTTATGTTATGGTTATGTATCTTATGTTCTGATTATGTATCTTATGTTATGATTATGTATCTTATGTCATGATTATGTATCTTATGTCATGATTATGTAGGTCTATGATCGTGTTTTTATTTATTCATACCGTGTCCAAAATGTGGTAGAGAGACATTCCAACGTAGACCGTTGTTGGCGTCGAATCGTTCAAAACCGGTCGACACGTCGTATCGTAGTCACGAAATATGCTCTGCTTGATATGATACTCATTGGAGAATTTCCAGGAACTCTTCCTTTTCATGCCGTCGCTTTCAAACACTTCTTCTGGGTGTCCGTTCTTCCTCTCTTTTCGAGAACCCTCCTGGAACTGTATGTCAGTACCGTCCACGATCCCTTGACCAATCCCATTTCCCACTGCTGTGTCTGACTGCGAGGCTTCGTATTCTGAGTCGATTCTTTCGGAAGAGACGGTGGTTGCGGCGCTAGTCCTGTTGACAATGCCTACTCTATGTTTTTGCTTCGTCCGGTGGATCTTTTGGTGAAGTTGCACCTCTGGTGAGAAATAGATCTGGGGTTCAATCGCAGTCTCGTTTTCGATCAACGGTTTGTGAACTGCACAAGAAACTGAATATTGCAAGCCAGGATTTAAATTAAGAGCTTTTATTAGCAATATTAACACTAAGTTTAGGCCTATGTTGTAATAGGCTTGTGAACTTCTAGGTGTATAGATAGAACTATCGTACTTTATTCCAAAACAAACTTTAAATTTATGGAATACTAGTTGCAGCCTAGTTGATGATGATGATGATGGCGACTGCGGCGGCGATGACGACGACGATGAGAAATAGACGCTTCAGATTGACGCCTAGGTCTATATAGGCCTACATATAGTACATAGGTGTACATATTTTATGTATGACTATTGTTGGTTAATCAGTGCAGGGTGTCGACCGGAAGAGAGTATGACGGTATTCTACATATGGTCGGGTCAGTCAAGGGGCCGTCCACATCTTACGTACGCAGCGAGGGGAAAGGGGTGTTTCAAATTTCGGCGATTTTGCTTATAGGTGCGTACGGTGAGGGGAGGGGTCCAGAAAATATGTACGTACGCAAATATAATTGTCTAATTATGACGTCCACAATACAGAATATGAAAATTAGAACAGTAAACCCAATCACAGGCTATATTCCTGCTTAATCAACTCGTTCGACGCTGTTTCTACCAATTGAGTCGTATAAAAACTATCCGCAGATTCATCCCAACGTAATATATGGATGGGTCCCAATTGAAAGTACGATGTATGTGATTAGATCTTGACTGTGTATATGGGGTTCGGTCTTCACTCTCGACTGACATACCGGGTGGACTAATAAAAAGTAACCCTCAGCTTTTTTGGTAATGTTTTGGCCAAAAGAAGAGATTAGTAAATTAAATATTTTACAGGCGCTAAGCCAATTCATATTTACATATAACCGCCAAATTTGACTAACATATTTCACATAGAACAAAAGTTATATCACTTTCAGTGAGTGCAACCACTGATTTTGATAGTCAAAAAACATTTTGCGCAGCAAAAGTTACAAAAATTATTTTCTGAAGTCACATCTAAAAAATTGTTATAAAACAAACATCATATTGTTGCACAATCTGTGTTTACCACCAGTAGCCATACATATTCTGAGTAATTTGGCAAATTTTGATGACCTGGTTGGGGCCATTGTATCGGTGATAAAAACTGATAATTTGCCCAGATATAAGACGAATAGCGGTGAGGTTCAGATCTTCTTTGGCAAATCTTCTAACAGACGTGCGTGCGGCTGATGTTCAACTCTGCTGAAATTCGCCGAATACTGAGAGGATTTCTGATGTTGCGTTGTTATTCTGTGGGCAAAGAAGTTCGTCAACATGCTCGATATTTGTTCGGGTGCCGATAGATTTATGCCTTCCGCTGCCCTTACGACGTTCCACCGCCCACCCCCTATCATCAATGCGTCCGCATATTTTTATAAGTGCTCAGCTCCAGTAATTTCAGAGTGAGCTTTGATTACAGCTTTGGCTCCAGATCATGCTCATGATTCATGAAGTGTCTGTATACGCATTTTATCTGTCATAAACACCTTGCCCATGTTTATTTTGTTACAAATGCTATCATAAAATGGTTAATCGCAATACATTTCTATTCACTAATTTAATCGACTGCTTGCTAGATGACGTCAAGGTGACTTCCACATGCAATAATTTTCATTTTTTCTCAATAATAATAATTTTGAAGTGTGTTTTGTTACAACTACTTGAAATGTGACTTCATAAATTAGCTTTTTTAAACTTTTTACTGCATTAAATGTTTTTTGACCATCAGTGGTTGCACTCATTAAAGGTGATAGAACTTTTTTCGGTTTGAAATATTTTATTAAATTTAGGCAGTTATATGCAAATATGAATTGGCTTTCAACCTGTAAAGTTTCATTTAATAGTCCTACTTTTAGCAAAAATCCGTAGGGGGTTACTTTTTTGGCCCACCCTGTAGAACAGGATCGATGTTTCGTCTCTCGATGGACGGAGTTTAGCAAAAGTGTATTGTAGTAATTGAATTGTCGGGGGGTTGGGAGGGATCAATCCCCCATTTCATATTGAAAACCCACCAGTTAATTCTCAAAAAATACCTTAGGGTCATGCAAATCGCAAGTGGGCTATCAGTGAAATCCACACCCATAGTTGCTCTCTACAATATAGCCCACTTACCGGTTTCAGATTAATAAAAATTCTAGTCGCGACTTCTCAACTGAAAATTTTTCAACACCCCAGTTTCAATTTGACAATTCAAACCCTGGTGTATTGACTAGGCCTATGTAGGCCCTGATGTAAATGCAAATCTTAGAGACTTCGACAATTTCTCAGCACCCACAAATGTCAAGTTAGGAGATCAGCTTAATTGCCGGTACAATACAAAATTAAGTCCCAAAAGCCAGCCGCTGCTCTGTTCATAGCGATGAAAGGATAATAGGTCATCCATGACGGTCAAGTCGACAGTGACGACAGTGATGAAATTTTGGTTTGATTATTTCATTAATGTAAACGAGCCAGTCATTTTGTTGGATAGGACCGATCAAACGTAAAATCCTAAGTAGGCCTAAGCCTAGTTAGCCTACAGTTGAACCATGATAAGAAATCTTCACAATTAACCGGAGGATAATAGAAATTAAGGGTAGGCCCTAACAGGTGATTTATTTAGGTCTACGAAGAGGGATATCGAGCCATATCCTTCTCTTCAAAAGTTTCGGCCCATCTTCAGGTTCTCATGCATCGTTATTAAGTTTAGGGCAGGATATAGCCTAATTGTTATTTTAGTTCTTAGTGTCGGTTTTCGGGTTTATGAATATGGTGATATCGCTTTTAAATATGCACTTACCTGAAAAAAGAGCTATGTACAATAATAAGAAAATTCGAAGTAACATTCGAATTGATCTCTTTGCGTCATGTTCGCTAAATTTCCACATTTCTTAAATTATTAGGCCTATAATTTTATGTCTCGCCTACTCTTCGTCAATGGTGAATTTCACTCTCTGATGATATCGCACAATATGACGAGGCCTACAAGACATAAGATCGTTGTAATACAGAGTCAATTGCATTTTTTATCGAATGAGCCTGATTCTGTTTTATATTTTAAAAAATGCATTAAATACGCGCGTGCGCAGCTAGATAAGCGGGCATTGTTGACCTACGCATGCGCTGCTGCTGCTGCTGCTGCTGCTGCTGCTGCTGCTGCTGCTGATTGTACAGCTGTCTTTCATATCTGTTCAGCTGTTTACATACCTTGAGGAAAATGGATGGTCGCCGCCCGCCAGTATTAAACTTTGCAGCTACATTGTGTTTTCGACCAATCGTCTGGGCTGCTTCAGCCGTTATCCCTCACAGCCAAACTGCCAAAGGGAACAACCAGTACGCAGTTTATTTGCAGGCTGCTACGCTCTTAATGATAACAGTATAGGGACACTAAAATGTGGCAAGAATTATTCTGTGGAGGCTAATTTCTTCCCCCAAAGCATGTTTTATAAGGCAGGCCCTATTCCTAGAATCGATAACTTCTAGGCAATCTGATTCGTAATCTAGTCCTAGGTCCCCTACGGTTTTATATAAGTCCGATAACATGTTTAATCGAGTTAAGAGAATAAGAGGTCTCAAACGTTTATGCATAAATATTTAAGTTTAATAGACAAAAACAAGTTCGTATATATCGTTCTGTATAGTAATAATTCATAGCTCTAAAGTTATATGTTATGCGAAGGCATGGAGCACTTAGTAGCATGGCTGGAACCTTTTAAGAATGATGCAATATGTGTATGTAACAGCTCCATAGGCGCCGACTCCACAGGGGCAACAGGGACATTCGCCCCAGTACTTGTCAAGGTACGGGGCGAACCTAATACTCTCGCCCCAGTACCTTTTCAGACATTCAAATTTGTCTCCATTGCAAACTAGTTTCATGCCTGGGAGAGAAAGTGAAAGAATTCCCTCCCACAAACTGTTCCTCTTCTGGAACCAACACTGTAGCGGAACGTAATATATCTTCCTACGAAGTCGGGAGAGGAAATGGTGTGAGACAGGACACTGTCCCCTCTCTCAGATCCTGCCCCTTTCTAGGCTCCTGCCCTTCTCTCTGCTCCTGCCCCCTCTTTTGAAGCGCAAGATGTACGAGCGACTGCTCCAGAGCGTTCCAATATTCCAGTCCTTGGACGGTTACGAACGGATGACTCTTACTGATTGAAGAAAGCTACATGCCTTTATGCCCAATAATTAGTGACCAGAGATAGGGTGAAAAAAATTTGCCCCGCTCCTGCGGCTTAGGAGCCGAGAGAGGGGCAGGAGCAGAGAGAGGAGTCCTTTTTAGTTTTAAATATCAAAGAATTGTCTACGTACGACTCTAAGATCTTTTTTTAACATTTTATTATTTTTTAAAGATAAAATTCCTTGATAGGTTCCTACTAAATTTCTTCTTCACCCTAAAATAGTAAAAGTTGTGAGCCGCTACTTAACCACATTGAACAGGTGGTAGTACTTGATCGGCTCACAACTTAGGCAAGTTTTCTCCCTAAGACCGAAGCATCAAGATCGCTCAGTAATGAAGAAACGGTGTAACTAGGGCGCATGGTGAATTCTGGTCTATTATAGCCTACCTAACGCAGACACCATCGTAATCCCCAAATTTCTAAAGCGGAGCTCGAAAGTCAAGTGTAGAGCATCAGCTTATTCATGAGCGCTGTGTCCGAACTGTAGTACGAAAGGCCTAAACATAGGTTACATGTAGTTTGAAATATCAAAGAATTGTCTACATACGACTCTAAGATCTTTTTAAATCACCTTATTAGTTTTTCAAAGGAAAAATTCCTTGATAATAAATTTTTTTCACCCTATCTCTGGCCACCAATTATTGGACATAAAGAAATGTAGCTTTCTTCAATCAGTAAGAGTCATACGCTTGTAACCGTCCAAGGACTGGAATATTGGAACGCTCTGGAGCAGTCGCTCGTACATCTTGCGCTTCCTGAAGGCGTTGTGATGGACGATCCGCCGGAAGGACATCCGGTCCATGACCCAGAGGGTTTTTTGGGTCACGCCACCACCGACGCTGCCCGAGGCATGTTGTACATAAGGGCAAGTTCACCGAAACTGCCACGACCGTCGAACTGGAGGACCCTCTGGCTCTGTACACCTTCGCGACGGATGATCGCGTCAAAGATACCGTTCTCGATGACGTAAACGTTGTCGCCGTCGTCGCCCTGTCGGATCACATGCTCGCCTGGCGCCACCTTGCCTTCAAACATGGCAGCGATCACTTCCTTCATTAGGCCGCTGTCCAGGGATCTGTGATGCAAAAATGAATAGATGAATTGCTAGACCATAGATGGCGGAGATGGGAAACTAATCAACCAGCTAATCAGCAAATTGGATTTTATGAATCGATTAGACAAGCAGCTAAAGCTAATCTAACAGCTGCAAAAGTTTTCCAATTCTAATTCGTATTTATTTTGACATTTCAGTGGCTAATATTAATTCTAACTGATTGGCAATTAAAAAATCAATTAATCGACTTTCTAATCGATCTGACAAACAACCAATTCTAATATTAACAACTATTTGCTTCAAGATTTTGCTAATTCTCATTCTAGTCAATTTGCGCATTCCAGTAACTAAATTATAATCGATAAGCAATTTAAGAAATCGGTTAATAAATTATCAAATGGACTGTTAAATGGACTAACTGAGTGAATTGTAGGCCTAATATTTATTATGCAATATTCCAGTCAATTCCCCGATTTACTTGCTGACTGATTTATATATTATACACTGTGATACAATTAATATAGCTTAAAGCTCTAGGAGTATGATCTTGGAAGTGCAATTATAGAAGTTCGGAGATGACGACTAAAAAATGCAGACAGTGAGACACTGTAAATTTTATCTGCCAAAGTAATTAGTATATGTTTTTGAACGCCAGACTCTTTCTTCTTTCAGGCACATAAAATTATGGTCTGCGCCATTTAATCAACAATCCTCTGCTTTTATTTGCATTGAGCATTTATGTGCGGGGGACATGTTAAATAAACAATACGTAGCGAATGTTTGTGAAATTGCTTGAAACCAATTGATGCCAACAAGCAATTTTATTCTTTATGCAGTAGGCATTTTC
The DNA here is from genome assembly GCA_959347315.1 of Bimastos eiseni. NCBI lineage: Eukaryota > Metazoa > Annelida > Clitellata > Crassiclitellata > Lumbricidae > Bimastos > Bimastos eiseni. Next base: position 32,330,751 of record OY365806.1, read on the forward strand.
AAATTAGCGAGGAATATAATTAGATGTGAGTAATTATTGCTCGCGGTGTTTGAGCGAAACGTTCGCCTCTAGCCTGAGCCATAGTCCATGGACCATTACTACTCGTCTCCCTGTAGTTTCTCATTCTTTATGACCGTCTGTATTAACAGACTGCAAACTACGGTGTCTATTCCACCATAACCTCTTTTCGAAGATTAAGCCTATCGTCATTATTAACAAAAATATACTAACTCAACTTACATACTTACAATAGAGGCTAACAGATAATTCAGACTGCATCCTAAAAATGACAAACGTTGGCACTTTGCCAAAGGCAAAAATGACGTTCTCTTCACTGCTGCTATGATTACGTCATCGTATTATCTTCAGTCCCTGACTCAATTAATGTGTCAGTTGCAGCGCCGATCGCAAAGAACGTCCATGGAACGGACGGACGTGTTCCAGATTTTTCCGAAGTTTTCGCAAATCTGCTGCTATTCGTCGAATTTCTTCCGTATTCTGCTTCTGTTTCGATTGAATTTTTTTCGAGGAGTAGTAGGTAAACTCAACTGATTACAAAACAACGATTTCTTATCGAATTTTTCAATTTAGAGATCGAGTTAGCCATCATTAGCTACAAACCTTGATTTTAACTGCCATTTATCGGCGAGTTTAAAAACTTCTGCGCCAAAAGAGCTGATGAGACTGGAGGCCTAGATAGAGACGATGAGTAGGCCTATATGTTGGCTTTAACCGAGTTTCAATGTGAGCTAAGTCTGTAAAGTGTGTCACTGAGAGTCACTATAGATAATCGAATATCAATTGTAGAATGAAAAGTTCATGAAATTGAATATATTTTTAGTGCCTAAAATACCAATAATGAGTTAATTACGCGGTTCAATGTGACAATAATGTTGATATTCAATGTATCAATTGTCATTGTACCCGCGGCACAGCGGTTTGGTTAGGAACCCTGACCACTTTACAGCAGAGTTGTATGGTCTCGAGACAGTGTCTCGGTCTCGAGACGTCTCGAAATTTTAGAAACTGTCTTGAAGTGAAAGTTTTGTTCTGTCTCGGACAAGCGGTCTCGATAAGTTTCGCGTGAACTGTCTTACAATTTTGAGCTAGAAACTTAAACCGGAATTTACGAGAAACGGTAATTCTGGTTAACGCGCGAGTCACATGATACTGAAATCAATTCAATTGTCTTAAAATGGAAAAATGTCTGAGAGCACCTGAAATTGTGAAGTTTGCGTTTACGCAATTTGAAGTTAGGCCTTTTGACAAACAATAGCTATTGGCTATTAGTTTGTCATTGATGTAAAACCACCATAACTGAAACGATCGGAACAACTTCGAGTTTCTTAGGGTGAGTAAGGATATGCGCAAATTTATAATTTCCTTTGGTATTTGGTATCGAATTTGCTTGTTTAAAATCGTATAAAAGATTTCAGACGTGCTTTCTTTATACTATTCAGAAGATAGGCCGAAAAAGAAATATCGAAAAAGACAAAACTCAGCAATATAAAAACTGTTCTTAGGAATTGGTGCGATATACATTATAATTAAGTTTTAAATTGAAATTACAAATGAACCTGTAAATAATAATAATGATAATAATGATCATAGTGATAATAATAATAATAATTATAATGAACCTTATTCCCGAAAACTGATACATTAGTATTTCACAGCCTTATATATATATATAGGATCACTTGTCTTTTACTGTCTCAAACTGTCTTGAACTTAGTGTCTCGGTCTCGGCACCTCACTGTCTCGGTCTCGGCATCTCACTGTCTCGGTCTCGTCTTGGTCTTGAAGTTTAAAGTCTTGCATACAACACTACTTTACAGTTCCTGGTCACAAGATCCCTTAGTTTGTGCTGGCCTATTTTGCTGGCCTCTGTGACTGATCACGTGTTTTGAAGAACTAGTGCTAGAAACTTCCAGCGTTGGATTGTATGCACCTACTGTTCCTCGTAGGTATCTTCATTTTACTCTAACTATAACCCAAGTATTTCCACGCAGGCAGCGGTTAGCAGCCATGGCAAAATACAGGAACTTCGAGCTTCAGAATTCCAGACAAAAGAGACAGACAGTGTGCAAAAATAAGTCTGCGATTTTGATCTATCCATCACATTTTTACAATTTTTTATTGATTTGATTAGTTTTATCCCTACTCAATTGAGAAACCGTGTAGATTTAGACAATATCAGCAGGTTTATACATTTCGCAGGTAAGAGAACTCCGGCTGTTTTTGTCACCGTCCATCCTGGCAGCCTCATACCAGAGAAGTACGGCTGCTTTGGCACCGTCCATCCTGGCAGTCGCAGGCCAGAGAACTCCGGCAATTTTGGCACCGTCCGTCCTGGTAGAGGCGCTGTGGCATCTGACATGGAGTACTACCTCGAGCTGTCTCCGGCTGCAATGGTCGTGTGATGCTATTCACTTGAAGGATGTCAGCTCCAGTCCGGAGCAAATAGCATGATCCAGTTGATCGACTGTCGTGCAAACAGCTAGATTAGTTTCAGTTTTTATGAATGTTTTTACTATAAATCCCATAATTGGCTGCTAATAAAATCGTCAGGTGGTTTGGAAGATGCTTATTTCATGTATATAGCAAAATATCGACCAGCATAATAAAACACAGAGGATTTTCTGTCTTGTCTGCCTGTCTCTTTGCTAAATTTCTCTTCTGCTTGTCTCAAGTCTGCTTAAGTTTTATTATGTCTCTTTTCCCTCTTCTTAGGTCTGCTGTTTTCTCTTTTCTTGTGCCCAAAATGTTGTCTTAGGTTTAGCTGCCTCCCTGTCGTGGATGAGTGGAACGAGATTTTTTACGAAAGCTTTTGGCAATATAGCTTTGCCGTTGTTTGCTCAAATGCAATCTATCCTACTCTACATCTTTTTCTCCCTGTTATCTAGTTCACTCCCTTTCTTAACTCTATGACATTTTGCAATATTTCTTTGTCTTTTAGAACTAGCTGGAACCTGGGATGCCTGGAGAGTGGAGATGTCATGGGACGTGACCGAGAAGGAGCTGGCGATGCACAGAGGAGACGAGTGGTGGAGGATGAGTTGCGTTGCTCGATACGAAGCAACTCTACGGGAAGGACTGAATTAAGTTTTAGAATTCTAAGCTATAGAATTAATTGCTTTATACTAGGTTTGATGAATGTAGGATGCGGTGGTGTAGCAGTATACGCTCTATGCCGTGTTACTGGTCGCAGGTTCGAATCTGCCTCAGGCCACTGCGTAGTGACCTTGGATAAGTCGATTGCCCAGAATTGTCTGAGGAGGAAGGAAGGCAATGGGAAATCATCTAACTCTTGTGAAACGTGGGTGGCATATAAAAATTCCGGCAGTTTTGTGTACATGGACCTGTCTGACAGCTAAGGACTCATCATCGTCAGATTGTTTCATTATTTTCTATTTCCATTCTCAGTTCATTCTGTGTTTTCTCATTGCCCTACTCTCAGTTTTCCTCTAGATTTCTTTTTCTTTTCTGTTAACTTACTTTGGTCAGTTTCGGTGTACGTCAGTTTAAGATCCGTGTATATTCCTTTGGTTAAGTTCTGATAACTAATTGCCTCCACGAGCAACAAATTCAACACGAATAAGTTCCATCTAAAGAGAATGGCGTACAGTATAAAAATCTGCTGCGAACTCTAATTGTAATCGTTAACTTATGAAAACTTCTAAAGCGCCGCTCAAAAGCCAAGTAAAGGACACCAGCAAATTCAAGAGAGCTTCAGAGGCGTTGAATGAATACGTTGCATTCAGTCTGACACGAGGAGATTAAGGAGTTCGAGGAAAGTTCTGTGTTAACCTCGGATCTGAGGTCAACACAGAACTTCCTTCCAACTGCTTGACAAAATGTGATGGGCCAAATGCGTCACATTTTCTCTGTAGGGCCCTGGCTTTGAGATAATAGTAGGGTACATTTGGGTAGTCCACTCATTACAAGTCTCTCAAGCAGTTAATTATTTTCTATCTTGACATTGTGTCCTTTAAACTGAACTAGTTGTCTGTGATTAAACGTTATGAGACGCTAAAATCAAAGGGAATAAGCCGAAATATCTGGTTCGTATGCTCTTAATCTTTCGCTCACTTTAACCGTAGCCTACCTCTCACTCTAAGTTAAATACTGCCTCTGCCGCTATCATATTTTTTCAGTTTAGATCCTAATATCAGTCTTATGTTCGTCTTATTTTGTTTATCAACCAAACGGCATTTTTGCTTCAGTACACTAATTTCTTTGTGTATATCCCTATCTAACAATAGTAACTTCGATCCACTTATCTATCTGTCATTGTATTTCCCCCCTATCTATCAATCGACCTCTATAATCAAGCATCTACCAAGCCATCTAATCTTTTTTCTCTCCGACATATCTATCTATCTGTCTGTCTGTCTGTCTGTCTGTTCATCTGTCTATCTGTCTATCTATCTATCTATATATCTATCTATCTATCTATCAATCTATCTAATTCCATTTATCATCTAAGTCTGTCTCTCTCTCACCTGCAGCTGTTACCCTATCGTTAACACTGCTTTTCGTACTTAATCTTCAAACTCCGTGTCTCTGTTTCACTCTATCGATATCGTCAATTGTCATGTCTGCTTTCTCACTCTCTTCCGTTTTATCTCTCACGCCAATGTTTGCCGTGCATTTCTATGACAAAGCAAATAATTGAAATTGAAAATGTCTAAAATTGGTCTATTTGTGGGTGATGCCAAACTTGTGCTGACTTTCTACTGCCTGAGAGCTGCGATGAATGGCCGACGGAGACCTTTGCCAACACCTCCTCGTGGTGGTCTCTGGGCGTGCAGTTAATCCAACTGGTTGACTGCATGGCGAAGATTGGCAGCAGCACGTTGCCATTGTCTGTCTGTTTTCAGGATAGTGCGCTGTACTATCTGATGACCAAAGTCAGTTTTTAATTTACCGACGGTTATGTGGCGACAATATCTTATTTTGGTTAGCTTACTTCTAAGCGTTAATGTTTCGCAACAAAGTTATCCACTGTAATGACAATACTAGTAAGTTATTAATTACTAACCTGTAATGCTGTAGCAATCAATAAGCGTATACACAGGCTCCAACTCTGTAGATCTAAATTCATTTTTGGCATACAACAGGTCTATATATAGGCCTATGTAGGGCACGAGCCTCAGATCTCGAGCCTATCCAATATCATGACTGCAGGCCTCCTGGCAGTCCTGGGTACACCCATCTCTGCAGTGCACCTTTCCACTCAGGAAAAGTGGAAGAGGTCGTTGCCGGTCACTTGTACCTAAGACAATTAATAAGAAAGCATAAAAAGCCAGCCAGTATGAGGCCTAACTCTCAAGACAACTTAGACGAGGCAAGACGACGCATGCCCGTCTTACATCAGCATGAGAGTTAAGCAATCGAGTAAACGATAATTGAATATTTTATTACCACATCTTGCTCTCCGTCCGTTGATCGGCTTTTGCGTCTGTTCGTGCGTCCGTCCGTTGATCAGCTTTTGCGTCTGTTCGTGCGTCCGTCCGTTGATCGGCTTTTGCGCCTGTTCGTGCGTCCGTCCGTTGATCGGCTTTTGCGCCTGTTCGTGCGTGCGTCTGTTGATCGTCTATGCGTCTGTTCGTGCGTGCGCCCGTTCATGCGTCTGAAAGGACGGTAGGTCACAGTGGGCCTATGCCATGGGAATGGGATAGTGGGGTTTAGCCTCGTCTAGATTTTGCATCTTGCTTCAAACCTGTACAAAATAACTGCGACATATCCACGTGCGATGTTTTAGCATATCTCAAATGAACAAATGCGACATTTAAACGTGCAAGGTTTTCTCCGAGCAAATTAAAGTACTTCTCGGAATGCTCGATTATTTTATTGTATTGTTTCTGTAAATTTCAGAGTGAGGGGCCAACCGTGCAATGCGAACGCACGATCCATTATTGTTATTGTCAACCTTCCTGAAATTCTCAGATTCGAAAGAAATTCAGATGATGAAAGGGTCTGATGAACGGCTCAGATGGACGGGTCTTTGTGTTTTTTGCGACAGATGCCTGAAAGACATGGGCAGACCCCCTATCCATGCTATCCATCTTAAAAACTGGAATTCCAGTGGCCTATCGTCAGTATGATGAAGTTGAACACACAAAGTGCAAATAACATCCGATTTAATATGACGAAGTCGATCATAGGACGTACGTACATACAGGCTTATAACGTCAACATTCTGTCTTAATTAGGCCTAATCTCCTACGCTATAGGCCTAACTATTCTCTATCGTCCAACATTCATTCTCTTCCTACAGTGATTTTTACGCATTGATCATTGTGGACAAAGGAGCGCCAGATTATTTCGTCACCGAACGCATAGAATCTACGCACCTCTATGGCATTATTCACAGTAGGCCTATAGCCTGCATGCATGACCTGTGCCAAAGCTGTATATTCAAAATGAAAACGGATACAGTTAGTTTGTTCTTCTGTTTTCTTACAGGTAAATGAGCTCTCACAGCAATCAAATAAGTAAATATTATGGTTTAAAAATTATTAAGAGGTTTTGTTTATGATAAGTCAATTTTCACCTGAATTAACGTACGATGGTTTAATTCAGGTGTAATTAACGTGAATCGTTCACCTGCGCGCTCGTTTATTTAGCGCATTTATTCGGGCGCGGAGAATTTTGGATACTGGATAGAGTAGGCACTGTGCTTTTCGTATTATTCCGTTGGCTACGTGCGAACATACTTTAATAGTTCGTTCTAACAGGCAACATCTTTGATCATTTCGCTTTATCGCAACCAGTGCCAACCGCAACTCAACAGTTGGCATGAAAAGCGGAGTAATATAACTTAAATAAAATGCTGCAGTGTAGTTGCCTAACAACTTTACATTATTAATTGTTATGATGCAGCTGCGTTGTGCCAGGAGCTGCGTGTACTTCCAGATGGAGACAAGTTCACAAGGTCAATAGGATCAAATATTGTGTTCACGTGTGACGTTTTTCGCCTCCGGCCTCAATCTGTCGACATTAATCTACAGTGGTTTGACAGGGATGGACGAGAAATTCGAGACACGGCTCAACAAGGAAAGTTCGTGGAATTATTGATTAGCTCTAAAATTACAATGTTCATTCATGTGCTAGATGTTTTAAAATAGCCTCGGTACGTGGTACTTTACATGTTTCGTAAAAAAAACTATTATAATGCAGAAATAACCAGCTGGGAGCTCAGCAGATATCATGCTAAAAGATTTTTATCATGATAAAGGGTCACATTCTAAATCTCGAGTCAATGTAGATTCTGTCTGCCATACCTTATAATGATGAGGTAATTTAGAAGTCTGAGCCCAGTTTTGGATCCATATCGCTGACTAAATTATGTCAGAATTTGTGTTGTAATAAAAACTTTATAAGGAGACTAATTCATTGCCACAGTTTTCAAGTTTGGTATTTTTGTTTTCTTTTGTTCAATATCAGTGCTGTCCAACCTTTCTGACTTATTGGGCCACCGAATAAATTATTCTTGATTGAAGCCGCAATTGGCACCCGTAAACTCGAAAGCAACAAAGAAAATTTACTGAAAATTAACTGTATCAAATTTTATTATGAATAATTGCATGTATGTTTGATACGTGTTCACATTACCATACAATGAGCCAAGTTGCAAACGAATAGCTGTGCATGTAGGCCTGGGATTTTTTCATTTACTTCATTTTTACACAAATTGAAAAAGTTTAGCGAGCTCAGGCGGGCCACTTACAATCAGCCGGCAGGCCTCGTTTTGGTCAGCACTGATATATATTGTTTATGAAATGCTTTTCTACAGCAACACTGCAAGCTGTCTTAATAATTTCAGACTGGTGTACATTGAGAAGGAAGAGAATATGCCAACAAAGAAGCTCTACTTTACACACATTCGAAATGAACATGCAGGCACATACTCATGTTCTGGGGTTATTGGAGGAAACCTACAGGAGCAAAGAATTCAACTACTTCTCTATCGTACGTTAAGCCAGTGATGGTTTCACAAATGCATAACAGATTTCATCCAATCATTGTAGACAGGCATTTCATTTAACTCATCTAGCTCTCAGTTTAGATGCATTTTCTCTGTACATTTCAATGTATATTTTACTCTGATCCATTCACCCATTATTCTACTACAAATGGGTTTGATTATTATCGGTCATTGGAAATCATTATATGGGAATTAATACCTTCAATATGGTTTAATAGTGGGTGAAAGACTTGTGCACTGACGAGATGTCAACTGAAATGTACAGAGGAAATATAATTTCAATGGGAGATGTGGTCTGAACCATCTCTAGGAATTATGACCAGGAGCAAAGCTTTTCTAAATATGATGTTGCACTCTTCCACTGGAGGTACATTTGTCCGCTGCCCATTGATTATCATCTTCAATGTTTTAAGCTATCCTTCACAGGGTAACCGTGCAATTTAGTGTCAAATAAAGATTTGTAAAATTCTTTTAAATGTCTACGTTGAATTGTCTGGCTCCGATTTGCTGTAGAATCCTTCAGTGATACTTTTCCCAAGTTACCTATCGTTCCAACATTTTACCCTCATAAAAAAATTTGGTGGCTGCAATTTTCTTAAATCAAAGCAAATTACTTTGATCTTCAATTACAACAAGTTAGCCTAATCAATAATGGCAACAGTTTACACTGTGATCAAGACAATTGCATGATTATTTTCGGTTCTCACTTTCTTTCTGCAGAAGACATTACATTCCTTGAAGCAAAGAGTCCGCAGTATCCCATCCTCCATACGCCTGGGTTCATCATCTGCCGTGTGACTGGCCAGCCAGTGCCAATGATTTCCTGGCGCTACAAAGGTCAAAAGATCACTAGCAGCAGCAGTGAGGAACATTGCACTTTACTCTGTGAATCACAGCAGTTTATTACATGGAACATGACAAGTCACTTCAATTAACACTCTAGTTTGCTCTTAACATTATGTTATTGCTTTGTATTGCATGCTGTGGTACCTTCTCTCTGAGTGATGCAGAAGTTTAACCATCTGACATCCTTCCACAAGCCTGGGGTACACATTAACGACTGTATGTTGATATTGGCCCATGATGTGAGTCACCTGTTTAGAATTGTTTCTGCTAATAAACTGCGTAATGTAAGACCATATATTGGCGATGCATCATCTGTCGTCACCATGGTCAGCAGCTTCGTAGTCTCGAATGGAGAAATTACTTATGTGGCCTATGGTTTCTCGCATTTTATCTAATGATGAGTCACAGCACTAGCCGAGGCTTAACCTAACCCTTAAAGCTTGAGTACAATGGATCCTCAGGTACTTGTTGAAAATTTGGACGGGTGCCTGGGTAGCATTTTGAAATATTTTTACAGCTTTAGTTCTAGCTACAGGAAGGCAATTCCAGCTGAATGGATCTCATATCATATTGCTGCTTTGGCTTCACACCACACTCTTTGCTCTACTCTGTCTTATTTGTGTGATCTCTGTGACCCAGTGTCCGACATTGCAGCATGTAGAATGTTTTGACCTGTAACAAAGGGTAAACTCATAGTTTCATGGGCTCGCTTGTTTGCCAGGCAACGGGGAGCTTTCTTGGTTGCATGCCACTCCATCTGGAAAGACTTGAGCGCAAATAATCATGAAATAGGGCTGAGCAGAACCATTAAGACAGTTGTGCATAAATGTTTGTGCATAAATGTTGGAATCTTAAATTGAATGCATTGATGGACAAGCAGCCAGTGAAGGGAGTCCAGAATCAAGTGGATACATGGGCAGCAGACCTTGGGATGTCACATTTAATAAGAAGGGCAGTTTTAATAAGGAAATACTGAGGCTTCTAGACATTAAAAGAGGAAAAGCCAATGTGAGTGAACTGCATTACCTAGCACTGATCTGGTATGGACCAAGGTAGTTATCGCATGAGGGGAATGCAACTGGTGGATAGCACAGAGCTGGCACAAGTGGTAAAGGCATGAACAAGATATGTACTGTAGCATCTGACTTCTGCCTTTGAGTAGCAGACAACTGGAACAGATGTTGGCTACTTTTTCCGAAATAAAATATCAGCTACAATTCCCTCCCTCTCTGGAGACATTCAAATCACTGGTCAAGGCATAGCTTTTTAAAGTTTCTTGTAGATATTATTGAGTGTCTGTGATTTTTTTTGGAGCTGACGAACAAAGACCTTTTCTTCAACCACGGCTGTAGTTAGCGTGCCATGTAAAACGTCAACATCTTATAATTATTATTTTTATTTAAATTAATATGCTTTTATTTTCATTGTGCTCCATTTTGTGTATAATTATACTTTTATCACATTGTCTTGTATTGTTTATGCTTGTAGGTGATCGATATGCACAAGACCAGTTTGGACTTGTCATAAGAAATGTCACAAAGGAGGATGAGGGAATCTATACTTGTCGTGCTGAAGTAGATGCAGAAGGTCGATACGATGAAAGACCCATTAACGTCATTGTTTACGGTCATTTACCTCACCATACCCTATCTTATCTTATAATTCTTTATGATTGTGATTATAATTTGAATGGTTTCAAATTGTAATACATTTTATGCATAAATATTTCTAATTGTAGGTGTATTATATTTCAATCTATTATATTTCAGTCTATTATATTTCAGTCTATTATATTTCAGTCTATTATATTTCAGTCTATTATATTTGTCTTAGCTTCTTTTGAATTCTAATATCACCTGTGAATAAGCTGGGTCCCGTGACTTCGCTTTTGTGGGCACTGTAGAAATGTTGAGATTACGAATACTTTTAATGTGTTTGTTTTAATAACGGTTATTTTTACAATTCTGCTGAAATAATTTTATTTTAGAATGCATAGTAGCCACCATTGTCTTTGGCATTTTTACTACAAGAGTAATTTCCTACTATACTGTAGACACAGATTTCTTATTCTGACTCTTCTGTTTTGCCATTAGTTCCACCAAAAGTAACCACAAAGTCAGTGAACTTGAGTGGAACGCAAAGTCAGGAGTTTGCGCTTAGATGTGGTGCAACTGGTGATCCGGATCCAAAGTATGATTTCACAAAGGTTTGTATACATGTATCTGATATCACAATGAATAAAATGGAATTTTTATGCATCGTTGTATGTATTTGCATATGTTTCCGAATTGAATGTTTATATAGTATCATTTTGTACTTGTCTCTGGTCACAATTTGAGACACACACAGTGATTGGTGCTTGGTTGGTTAATTGATTGACTTACTGGTTGATTCAGTAAGTCTTTGACTGAAGCGCTTTTGAGTTATTTATTGATTGGTGAGTTCATTGACTGATTAGCAATCATTTATTCAATTTATTGTCTTTGTGAATTTGGTGAAAGTGATTCATTAGTTAAACCAGCTGATGCCTGATTGATTGGTTGAGTGATTAACTCATTTGTTTAACAGTGAATGAATAACATGAATGGCTATTATCTGATTAAATTTAGGATGGTAATATGAATCCCATGTACACTACGGATCGAGTCTTCATCGATCGCGACTCTGGCCACATCCACTTTCGACCACTGCACAAAGAAGATGAAGGTGTCTACAACTGTAAAGCATTCAACAATGCCGGAGAAGACTTTGGTGAACTCAACCTCAAGGTTTTTGGTACGTGTCCAACTGTCCACATACCTCGTTATGAGCATGGCATATTGGGTATTTCAGCCAGAAGAGACATGCCAATGAAGTCAATAATTCAGATAATGGTTTTGCTTGTCTTATTGTAAAGTGCTGAAATTCTTATGACCCTTTTGCTTGTCTTGTTTTGTGGTTTACAAAGTGATGGGCTCTTTAGCTGTTGAGCTATTTGTTTGACCTGGAAATAGGATTTATTCCCTTTTGTTTCCAACAAACTTCCTAATCTTGTGTTTTAAAACTTTAAATCAGTATCCAAACGTTTTAACATTTGGTGCTAAAAATCACATTGCTAGTGGCTTCAAATTGATTGACTTAATCCTTGTTTCAGTTCCACCAACAGTCATCCCAATTTTTAACATGACACAGCAGGAAGGCTTGGCGGTTACCCTGCTCTGCAATTCCTATGGTGATCCTCCACCATCAATGGCATTTCGGAAGGCAGGAAATGACGCTGATTTCACGATGGGAGAAAATGTAAGATCAGCTAATTTGTTAATTTCAGTTGACCTTTATTTCTTTAACAGATTTTGTTATTTGATTGGCTAAAGTTTGGATGATTTCAATGTGCAATGGCAGATTCAATTCCTTTTAGTAGATTCTGATAATTTCGCAAGGTTTCAAATACGGTTACTGAAAGGTGCTCTATTGTTTTGTCTGTCAGGAGAATGGGAGGATCACGATGAGCAATCCAGATTCCGGTCGACTCGAACTCATCGTTCGTAACCTTGTCCCAGAGGACATGGCCAACTACACTTGCAAGAGTAGCAATATTGTTGGCTATCACGAAAAGAATGGCACAATTACTGTAAACTGTAAGCAATGTCATACATTACGATGCATGGTTTTACAGTATGCTAATTACATGAAGTTACCATGAAAGGAATGGCAATAATTACTCTAGAATTCACTGTTGCCTTGTATAGCATTGTAATTTATCATCTCCAATAAATCTAAGCATTGTATAATTGTATAACCTCAATGTAAACTGTACATTCATGAACATTGCAATGTAAATTTGATATCACTGTTATCTTTACATTTTGCCCATCTCTTGTTTGAAATCTTTGCTGTACTGAATATCAACGGAAATTACGATAGGACTACAGCGCTGAACCAGTCTTTAGAGAATGGTTACCTGTTTTTTTCTTGCTAGCCTGAACTTCTACAGCAAAACAATAAAGCAATAAGTCCAAGTTTCTTGGGCAAGTTGTGCTTCAACCTTGCACATTAGCTCCATGCTCATTATTTGCTCTATTGACACCATTCCTACAGACCTTCTGAAAGAAATGATATCCTACATGCAATCATTCAGCAAAGCCCACACTTGTTGATGTTCATAATAACATTTTGCGCTCTTTGGTACTTGTCTGCTGCTTTTGATACGGAAGACTTTCCTCTTCTTTTGCATTGTCACAGTACTGGTTTGGAGTTTCAGGTCCTGAATTGAATTCAGTTCGGTGCTTGATATAACGAAAACTAGCAAACATGCAGCATACTTTTTTATTTGGTTCAGTTAATTGTATTATGTTTTCTTTCATTTAAAAAATTCCTTTCTTCTGTGTATCTTTATTCCATTGTCTATCCTCTAATTGAAAATTTTGTTTCTGTTACAGTTAAGCCACGTTTTCCATCTGATCACATTAGGCGGATTTACATCTGGCCAGGAAAGACACGGAATATCACGTGCCGCGTTATTGCGGAACCAATGCCTGCCATCACGTGGTTGCGATTCCAGTATGCACTTCGTACCAACGAAACATTCCACATCTACAACATGGGAAAGAACAGCAACCTACAGGTAGTCTTTTGCTTGGTTTCTCTGCACTATTAAAAAAACTCCAGGTAACAGCCTTGTTTGGAGAAGTTATTGAAGATCCTCAGAAGTTTAGAGTGAAAGACAACTTTTCTTATTGTTTGGTTTTATTTTGATTGTTCTTGTATTTGAATGTGCATATTTATGCATAATGTGATGTGTAACTCAGGGTCCATTAATCAAAATTGGTAGATGATGAAGTGATATTTGATAAAAAGGTGCTCATTAAAATGGCCTTTGATAGAGTGATACTTGATAGATTGTAACTTTATTGAGTACTGCTTGATAATAAGGCATTTGGTAAATAATAGCCGATAAAAGAGGCACTACATAAATGTCATCGGTATAACCTTCTTGGATCTTGTTTTGGAGAATTCGAATGTATTTTCTCTGTATAAAAAATTAATTATCCTGTTTGTGTTTTTTTACTTTTTCTAGATGTGACCATGGTAGTACAATGTAACCTGGCCTGTGTTTGCTTCCTTCATACTACCTTTCAATGAAATAATAAATATCTGCTCATGTTTTGCTTCATCGAAGGTAACCGCACGTGAGTACGATGTGCCCTGGCTTTTTGGGAACTACACGTGTCGAGCAAAGAACCAGTATGGGGAGACAGATTTGAAAATTGAGCTTTCACGTGCCTGTAAGTATTCACTTTGTTCTGCTATGTCATTATGCCTTATGCAATGCCATTACAATTGCACAATCATGTGGGCAGCAACTGAGATTTGATGCTCAGTTGTTAAGGCAATTCAACTCCATGATGCAACAATTTGGTGATGCAATATTCAATATGATTGCCTATGTATTTGCATCTGAATATGTATGTATGTGACAGGGATGTAGTCTCAAGACCACGATCTTGGTCTCGAGACTGGAAAACTGTGGTCTTCGTCTCGAATGCATCGGTCTTGGTCTAGGACCAGTGGTCTTGGTCTTGGTCTCGACTGTGTCGGTCTTGGTCTTGGTCTTAAAGGAACGGTCTTGGGATTGATCTTTGTCTTAGGTTAGCGATCTTGGTCATTTGCCGTATTAGAGCAATTTCTTTGATATTTGTCGGTTATTTTCGATTATTAGAGACACCGAATGTTTAGGCCCTACGCACTTTTTATCGATTTATGACATGCTGACCATCTATATATACATGTCACTATGGACAAAAAATTGCATTTGTAATGGAACCAGCCATTTCAAAATTTGCTTTCACAAATGTCAAGGTTCTGGAACACACCAATGATTATGTGGTTGGCCACGTGTAGTCACTATTAACCTACAATTCCGAGTACAAGTAGGCCTACACCATCAAACGGAACGTTAATCTACTTGTTCAGATGTCTTATATAGACATATATGGACATATACTGTAAGTAATTTATAGTGTGATATTCTCAGGCAGAAGCCAAGATTAGTATTCTTCAGCAACAAAAATAATGTTTTAAGCATGTTATTCCGTTTTAGCATCTTAATAAATTGAATTGTTTATAAAAAAAGAGTCTTGGTCTCGGACCACCTGGTCTTGGACCTCTCGGTGTTGGTCTCGAGGTTTTGGTCTCATGCCCAAAACTGGTATGTGAAGATTTTATACAATTTATACAACACAGGTTGTATTTCATGTAATTTTCTGTATTATCATCATCTTCGGCGATGTTTTTTAATCTTATTTTGTTTGATCTTATTCAATGTTTATCATGGAGGCTACAGAGTGTATTTGACATATTTGTATTCACAGTATTTGATATAATTAATTCTCTTGGAGAGGAGATTTTTTTATTTCCCCAATGAACGACAGTATAATTATTATATGTATGTGTAACTGTGTGTATATATTATACATGTATCTAATATGTATGTATGTATTACTTTTGTGTATTTATTCATGTATGTATGTATGTAAACACTTAATATGGCACCTTTTAAGTGTCTCTCTGAAATGTTATGCTCATTGGCCTGCATGGTATTAGAGTTTATTAAGAACAAGTATGGAAAGAACATCAATAAAAATAAGTGGAAATGTCCCCAATGGTGCTTGTAGTTGTTATTTTCTCTGACAAGTTTCCGTGTTATTCGTGTCTATTTTTGAAACGTGCATTGTGATCTGTTTTGCTTCAACAGTTTGATTTCATTTTTATATAAATTTCCTCAATGCATGAATGGTCTCAGTATATTTTCCTGCTGACAGGTGAAAACTTCCTGTGTTTCTGTTTCGTTGCTTAAATTGTATATTGACACATTCGGTTTGAATATTAAAACGTTTGTAGATGTACCGGGAATTCCAAAGTCGGTTACCGTGTTAGAGAAGACTTCTGACCTGGTCATTCTGAATGTTGAGCCACCTGAAGTTAACATTGGAGCGAATATGATTGGTTACCGCCTGGAATTTGAAACCATTGTTCTGGAATTTACCATGGGTAATGTTTTTAATTCTGGTCTCTTACCGTCATCTAATGCCTCGTGTTTTTTATCTTAATTACTTGTGTTGACAAGTATGCTTGTATGCGACATATGCTTATGTATGTGATATTTCAACTCAGGTGAAGAAATCCTTTGCAGTTTTGACTGCTGCTTCATGTTTGTTATCAATTTTAACTAAGTCTTGCTTATGTACACAACTTGCTCCGTTTCCATAATTTGAATCAGTATTGATCAGTTCAAGCCTTGTATCTTACTTGATATTTTTCCACTAGATGACATGATCCTTGTGGAGAACCTTCGTCCGAGCACAACGTTTCTGATTCGCATTCGTGCTCGTAATGAAGTCGGAGTCGGGGATCCGTATACCCTGACAGTCACCATGGATGACGTCAGTAAGCCACTATACCTTACCTTACCATGAATAGCACTTTATTAACAGCTTAAGCCAGCTACATACATACAACCAATTGAAAGGTCCCATATGTATCTTCACTACATATATATTTCTATATGCATACATGTACATAATATACACTTGATTATGTTATGTCATGCACGCATCATGTTACAACGCTTAGCTGAACTTTCATACTATTTCATGCTTTGCCTATCTAGCCATGCTATATCTTTATATTAGCATGTTTTGTCAAACACAAACATGCTTACCTTAATTATTATATGTCTAACCATAACCATACCTTTCCATTGATTACCATATATAACCATTTCTTACCATACCACACCGTCAGTCACCATGCCTTGCATGCCTTAACTGATATGACATCTGGTGTTCTATCTTCCATTTAGAGCCACCATCTCAGCTGCAGCTCAAGGATGGAACGGCTGATCAGACGCAGTACACGATCCTCTGGGCAAAACCAATCACTGGTGGACGACCAATCAGAGAGTACGAATTCAAATTCAGAACGGTACGTAAGCATATCGTAATATGATACAGCTGCATTGCAACTAGGGCTGGGCCGAATATTCACTTTGTATTTGCTTTGGATCCAAATAGTGGGCTAGATAGCTATTCAGTATTCGGCCAAATAGTAGCGGTTTGGGCGAATATGAATATTGGTCACATGACATCTATTTTTGCACAAGCGACGGCTGGTATATCAGTGGACTGGAGTAACTCTCTACTGCTTGGATCACGGTATCACATTTCTAAGGTTAGTTAAGTTAGTTCCATTAATATTTTACACAGAAGGATGCAATAAGTACATGTAATTAACTGTTTATTTTTAGTTTATCTATTAAATTTATTGAACTGAAACTTTTGCTCACCATTTTAAATTTTAAAATATGTTGATAGACATATTTCGTACACTATTTGCATTCGTATTCAGCCAAATAGTTGGTCCAATTATTTGTATTCGGCCGAATAGTGAAAATTGCGTATTCGGTACAGCCATAATTACAACTGATACAACTCTCCTTGCAAACTTCAGAAATGCAGGCATACTAAAAGAGAACAGAACATCTACATCAATTGCACTGAGCGCTTGTGAGTGAAGGATTTACTACTACGACACATTAACTACCTGTGTGAAGCTTTGAACCCTTGCGCTCTGCGTTATGAGCAGAGAACTACAGCTAATCGGCTATCATACACAACATTGTAATGTAATGTGACTGAACATTTTTTCACATTAATAATTATAATGATAGGAGAGAAATGTCATGAAATCATGAAGTGAACATTTCTGTTACATTCTTTTTTTCACTATGTCATTTGCCAGATGGTGGATTGCATTTCTGTTTCTCTTGGTTGAACGGATGGGATGGACTGACAGAGGCGGGATCAATGACTGACGCCTGGTAGTACAGATGGACAGCTGGTTGGATGACAGTTGGATAGAAGGATAGATGGTCGCATGTACAGACTGACAGCCTTTCAGATTATTTTAAAATATATTAAGATGAAAAATCAACTACATTAAAACATTTTTTAACCGTCTTAACAGTTTTTAGCTGTCCTACCAGCCTGGAGGCTGATATTATGTGGAAGACGCATTTGAAAATTGTTTGCTTATCTGTCTCTGAGTTGAAGTGGAAAACACATTTCAAAATGTTTTTTATCATCTAACCAGCCTGCAAACTGATTTTAAGAGGAATATGCATTCGAATTTTTTTCCACTATCTTTGGACAGGCAACCATCTAGTTACCCAAATTTAAATATGTGATGTGATTCTTGAAAATTTTCATTGCCTCACAAAGGCAGCAATGCTGCAGTAGAGAGACATGACCATTTTCCAATGCTGCATAAAATTAAGTCTTGTTGGTCTTTGTGCCAAGTCAGGTTGCATATGTAGCAGAATATTTATGTAGAGCATTTTTTTTAGATCCCATCAATGCTCTATGTAATGTTTTGTTTGCAAAACATTACATATTTTTGGTTGGAGGCAGTGAGTTTGGAAAGACCAATAGAATGGTGAGAATGCAGCTTAATAGTACCCATTTCTTTGCTGCTCAGTCATAGTTTGCCTCCAAGTCTCCAACTACCTCATCTATTGTCGTTTATCCTGTATTGTTTTACCTTACTTTGTCGTGCCTGCATCATAATTTCCTTAACCCTTTAGTGACCAGCATGTACTAAAGTGTACGGCATGATAAATACCGTGCATTCTCAGTCGCAGGACCCACAGAATGGAATAGTCTCCCAACTACAGTCCGTCAAGCCACATCCGTTACATTATTCAAGACAAAATTGAAGACCTACTTATTCTCCCTGATTTATAACTAAGATTGTAGCACAGTGCACTTTTGTGCAAGACTTGTCTTGTCAGAGCACATTATAAATGCCTAGTTGTATTGTATTGTGTTGTTTGCACAGGTGGATGGTCTGAAAATTCCGATTGATGACTGGAAACGACGTTTGAGAGAGGAAGATGAATACCAGCAGAAACTCTTCTATCGTCTTGAAGGACTTTTTCCAGGGACATCCTATGAACTCGAAGTCAGAGCACGGAATGATGTCGGATGGTCACCAGTTTCCAGGCAGTACTTCTCAACTGAACCAGGTCAGTCTTCCATTTCCCATTGTTAATGCCTTTCATCTTAAACTCAATTGTAACATTAATTCTTAGGTTGTCAAGTCTCACCTTTGCCTCATCAATCTTACTCATACCTTGCTAAACCTCACTTAACCTTAGTGAGTTTGACCTTGTTCGATCTTGGTTTTACTTAATTAAATCTTACTTCATGAAATCTTTCATGTTTTCAAATCTTATGTTTATCTTCCACAGCTTCACAATACTTAATCTTACCTCAATTCTTATTCTGTTTCAATTTACCCTATCTTACCTTAGTTCTACTCAATCTTACCTGTACGAGTTCTAGTCTTTCCTTTATCTTCCCCAATTGTATGGATAGATTAAGTGAGAAATTATATACAGTGACATCAGATACTTGAGAGTGATATTTTTCTGTGGTGTGTTTTGTTTCAGATATCTATGGACGTACCAGTGAGGGTTGTTGCACGGGAGTTGGATTGCTTCTCTTCAGCTCTGCCATCATACTTACACTTCTCATCAACAGATCTGTACAATGCCTTTAACCTCACAAAAATATTTATCTTTTTCTTGTTTGGAATTGCCTCTTCATTTCAAGGATTCAATATTCAGCCATCCTTGTTTCATAAGGCCTCCATTTGACGTCAATGCTTGCTTTTTCATAAGATGTCAAATATTCTAAATATCTCTAGGAAAATTACTTTCACTTGTGGCTCTTCTCAGTGCATTATGTTGATTGAAACCAAAGTGATGATTTTGGGGGCGTCCATTTTTATTAACGTCTTAGCCTAGCGTTTTCCATGATTTGTGTAGTACAGCAGTATTGTATACTTGGATGCAAACATTTCAGAGGTATAAAACCTACTTCAATTATCGTCATATGTATGTAACCGTTGTGTAATAGTTTAATAATTTCGTGTGTAGTTTATATATGAGTAGTATGCTGGAACCTCTCTGTAATGTCTGGGAACACCAGATCAAAACTTACAAACAAGAGGCTGTGCTCCAGTGATGTCATTTTCCAAAGTTCTTCAAAATTTATTTAAGAATTTTCTTTAAAATGAGATGTATTATAAGGAGACTGGAGCTAGATCAGTTTTTGATGTTGTATATGTTTAGAATGTGTGTGGATGCAGAATCTTCAAAGTAACCTTCAAAATTGCTGAACTCATTAGCCTATGACGTATTAAGAACAAGATCATTTGTACATGAAAAATTGTTGAGATGACTGGAAGAGTCACTGCACAGTGAGAGATCTGCCACCTGAGTAGAGCCCATGTCTGATCTGTGTGCTTCTGAGAGGTCTTGAAAAGGCGGTGCATAGATGTTTTGCTATCGTTTTGCATCTGTCGGCTGTTATGTTAATTTCATGTTTCATCAATTAATCATGTCTTTTAACTAAACTTTTTAATTTTTGCAATTATTTAATGCTGGATACTGTTATAAAAATACCCTGGTCTAGAGTTCCACATTGCACAGAGGGTGATGGTGCAGTGGTTAACCGTAAGATGAGATGGAGAAGGATGGATCTGTCATTCAAGATAGACTATGTAGCGTGCTGGACTGTCAAGATTTCAAATCACCTTGATTGGAGAATCTTTTTCCATCATATTGGTTGATTGTCAGCTGCATGCTATCCATAAATTGAATTGTGCAACCAGATGTTGAAACCCTGCTAATGAATTGTTGATGGCCATGCAACTAAAAGATCTTCAACTCCAGAACCTTTGTTGAAAGAGCATACAATAAATGAACAAGAAGCTTAGGAGGGACGAGTTTCTAGATCTGTTTTAGCGATCTGATATTTCTGTATTCTTTCCAATCTTTTTTATATATTTAATTAATTTGATCTGGTTTTGTATAATGCATTATGTGCGTTGCTTCCGATTTTTGTTCCAGCTACTTTTCTGAGAATTCCCATTGATCTTTGTGATAACGAGCAACTGATATAATTTTCTTGTTTTTAACAGGTTTTCATTGTTCAAGTACAAGTCTTGCATTTTAAGATTTCATTTGGTGTTTTTATTCAAAATGATCTTCATTCCAGTTGCATGTACTCCTCTGAGAATCTACATTTGATTAATTATTTATATTATGTTAAATAGCAGACAAGTTGAACAGTCAAGATTTGCATTTGTGAAGTTAAACAACTGATGATTTGCATGTGTTGAGTTAAAAAAGAAAACTATCTATGCATGCATGTACAGACATAAAAACCTTAAATTCACGAAAATGTACACTTTTCTTTATAGCTTTTAAAATACTTTGTATTCACAGCTGGTTTTTAATCAGTATGACTAGACGATCATGTATACATGCTTATCTTAGTTACAGATTCCTAATCAATCATATACACATCACAATTAGGGGCCGTCCACATATTACGTACGCAGCACGGAGGGAGGGGGGGGTTTCAAATTTCGGTCATTTTTGCGTACGGGTGTGTACGGTGAGGGAGGGGTCTCGAACATATGTACCTACACAAATATAATTGTCTGATTATGACATCCACAATACAGAATATGATGAAAATCTAGGCTGCAAACAGACTATATTCCTGCTTAATCTATTTTATGTAGCATTAAAACGGTTTCAAATGCAAGTTTTGTTAGTGTTTTTTAATCATAACTGTTAACAAAGGTAAAATCAATATCTTATAGATGTCTTTAGCTATTTAACCTTTGCAAGGGGGGGTAGAGCTCAAATGTATGTATACATGGGGGAAAAATCCGATTTTTTGCGTACATAATATATGGATGGGCCCTTAATAAGACCTACAAAAATACCAACTGAAATCAACCTGGATGATAATTACAAAATTCCAGATTTTTTATTTGTAAAAGAAGCTACATGTGAATTCTGCAGATTTTAATGCACAAACCCGTTTCAATGCAGAACTTAACAATCGATGAGACATAAATAAATGGATTCAATGGAAAAAGAATGTGCTGTACAAACAAAATAAAACAGGGCAACATCAGCACCATACTTACTCTTCATGGTCACTCACATTCTGTGCTGACCAAGGAGCATGATGTTCACCATTCAAAATACTTTTTTCTGAGATGGAGAAAGTTACAGATCAATAGCACAGCAATAAAAATTAATATTTTTAGTACTATTAACATTTTTTGTCACTGCTTTTTCCCCAACAGCAATTTTATCATTAAATCCATGACAAATTTTCTGATTAATTTTTTAAAATATTAGATTTTATCACTAATATTTTACTGCTGTATTATAATGGTGATAAACCAAAACAAACCTGCCATATAAAAGGAATTTTTCCTAAGAGGAAAACCAATCACAAGAAACCAATGGAAAAGGATGTTCTGTACAAACAAGATGCAGATATCAATTACATATTAGTAATTGTTAAGATTCTGATCAGAATAATGTCACTGGTTTGGCAACAGTTTATGTAACAAATCATTTTCCTTTCAGACATTAAAGCTTTCACCACAACCACAAGTTCCCTTAATGTTCGGATTATTAAACACAAAACCGCTACTAAGCGTTTCTTCAACGTAGTCCATTTCCGTTCCAATGACGTGCATCAATGCCTTTTGGTCAATGAAGATCTTTAGCCCTGTACAGAGAAACAATTTTCATTAGAGTATCTTCAACCTGTTATTTAGAAATGCTATTAACCTAGTAGTAGAGTAGGCTCCTTACTCCTAAAAAAATGGTAAAATCCAGTGCAATACTGGTATGGCAAAAATGTCTCTTCTGGGGAATCTCCTGTGCTCTCCATTTCTCCCTTATCCAGATGTGCTTGTCCTTGGCCAAATGCAAAGACATCACTTTGTTCTCAAGTGACTTGCAGGATTGTACTTACACTGTTACGTGTGACCTGCTCTATGCAACAAACCTTGAACAGATACATCTAAGCATATTATGTTCTTGTAACATGATTTGATAACTAGATTGAGATTATAACAAGTTCTTCAGCAATCATGGCATTACATTAGTTGTGTATTGATTTGAAAATAGCCTACAATTACCGTCTTGAGCAACTTCTTCATCATCTTTTGCCTTCTGTGGTGCATACTCCAAGGTGTAAGACTGCCCATTGCAACCTCTTGTTTTCACTCCAACTCTAAGGCCAACCTATTGTAGGCAAAATGCAACAAAATTTAAGACAAATGGTTTTTGCCAAGAAACTGAGCTACATAAATGCTATGAGTACATTAGATTCCTAAGTCAGCACAGCTTATAAATATTCTGGTGCTGTAAATAAATTTAGCTTATATGAAGCTACTGCTGTCAAAGGGTGCCTGGGTACCTGCTGAGGTCGACTGCTCGGGCAATGAAAATGGTTCTTGGCAGTGTTGTATGCAAGACTTGAAACTTCTAGACCAAGATGAGACCGAGACAGTGAGGTGCCGAGACCGAGACAGTGAGGTACCAAGACCGAGACACTAGGTTCAAGACAGTAAAAGTCAAGTGATCCTATATAAAATACTGTAAAATTCTAATGTGTCAGTTTTCGGGAATAAGGTTCATTTGCAGTTTCAATTTGAAACTTATAATGTATATAGTACCAATTCCCGAGGACAGTTTTTATATTGCCGCGTTTGATCTTTTTTGATATCTCTTCTTCGACCTATCTTCTGAATAGTATAAAGAAAGCCTTTTTAGACATGTCTGAAGTATTCAGACGATTTTGAACACGCAAATTCGATACCAAATACCAAACGAAATTATTAATTTGCGCATATCCTTACACACTCTGAGAAACTCGAAGTTGTTCCATCATTTCGGTTATGGTGGTTTTGCATCAATGACAAACGGCATGCCCTAGCTATTGTTTTGTCAATAACTTCAAATTGCGTAAACGCAAACGTCACAATTTCAGGTCCTCTCTCAGACACCTTTCCACTTTAAGATAACTGATTCGATTTCAGTATAATGTACCTCGTGCGCTAACCAGAATTACTGTACATTTCTCGTAGATTCCAGTTTCAGTTTCTAGCGCAAGATTCTAAAACAGCTAATGCGAAACTCATCGAGACAGAGCAAGACTTTCACCTCAAGACAGTTTCTTAAAATTCAAGACACTGCCTCAAGACCGAGACAGCAGGCTTCCGAGGCCGAGACACTAAAAAACTGTCTCGAGACTGAGACACTGTCTCGAGACCATACAACTCTGGTTCTTGGGTACCCGACATTCCGTAAAAATGTGCAATTTTACCTGAATATATGCCAGAAATGTTCCATTCGTTATATTAGCTGACTGACCGTGTAGTAAAATCAATTCTCTGGTGCCCGACTTTTCGTAAAAATTTGCAAATTCCTATATAAACATTTCCTGACAAAACGTCTGTGCGGTCGGCTATCCGGGCCGCGATTTCAACATTTTTTGACAGCCTCCTGTGAAGCATCAGAACCATACTACACTTAGTGTTCTCAGTAGCTGTCCTGAAGCAGCTTATGATCTGCTGCCCAGCTTGGTGCTTCCTGTCAGTTCTTTGTGGTCTTTCCGATCTAAGCCTGCAATCCATCTTTTTCAACTTCGTTATCCTGTAGCCTGATATCTGGTTTTCTGACAAGCTGGTTTGACCATCTCTTCCACTTCTCAGGTGGATTATGATTCTTGACTATGATGTCACTTGAAGTAGCCATCGATTGGTACTTTGTGTTTTATGGTAACAACAGTGGCATAGCGAAGCAAAGTGCCACCTGGGGTGAAGGTACAAAATGCTGCCCCTGTCTATTATTTCCATCACTTTATGCTTGTGTATATCCGGAAAATGCACAAGGGATGATAGGCACAACTTAAGACGTTTGTTTAGAGTGTTTTCGTAATATACTTTATGATTATTCTATTTAGTATTCAATGTAGTTAGTAACAGCATCAGCATGCACTGTCAAATTAAAACTGTTTGACTAATTAAAATGCGCTATCATTTGATATAAAAATAAGACAATAGAATAAGATGGTATTAATTAAGAAATAAACCATTTATAAAGCAGAGAAAAAAGCAAGCCTCACAATAAAAGAGAAGTCCTTTTTCTAAAATGTGTCTTAGAGCAGTTTGAGCAGATGATGTATTGCATTATGTGTCATTGTAATTAGCCTTCAATTTATTTGTATTGGCTTACAGTACATCTTAATAAGTCTATTTGTTTTTGAGAAAAACATTTGTGTGCTAACACTAAATTCTTGTGTGTGCTGCTTCTGCACAGCTTAGAGGTAACACTGATGGACAGTCCTACTTCCTGAATATTTCCACTACTAAATGCAGCCAATTTAGTCTAATAAACACAAAAAAGTAAGAAAATCACAAGATAAATTAGTATTTTTTATTTTTAACTGAAGTTGGTGTAAACATATCTAGCCAGTAAGCTGAAATCAAGTTTAGATGAAAATAATACATGTAAAAAAAACAGCGCAGATGATCTTGTCGGCTGCAAGTTTGTATCGTATTAATCGCAAAAGGACGCTAGTTAATTTTATTTCACCATTACTTTCGCACCTATCGAATGAAATAAATATAGTAGTAATAATAATGTCTAAATTCTTTTTTGAGCCATGTCTACCAGGGCCGGTTCCTGACATAGGTGACATAGGAATTCACCTAGAGTGCCAAATTTTAGGAGTGCCAAATTTTAAGGGCGCCGAATTTTAGGGATACTATGGTAATGTTTTCAGGAATAACATTTCATGATAACACAAAACGAAATTTATAAATTAGTTATTAAAAACTAGTTTTTGGCTAATTCCAATAACGATATTCAGTCTCTTAACACCTCATTGAATCTCCCGCTCTTTCCCTATCAATTTTCCTTTGCCAGAATCATCTATATATTTTGACCAATAACATTTTAATGAGCCCCTTGCAGTGTGTGCCTGACCCCATATCTTCTCACATCTTACTGCTTATGCAATGGGATGGGGCGCTCTTATACAGATGACTGCTCCCCAATGGCGCCAAATTACCTCAGGACTGTTCTGCTGTCTATAAACACTAGGTGCCATTCGATCATTTCGATGGTACTTCGGTATATTCTATATGTTAACTTAAGTCGAGAAAAATACAAAAGGCATTGTGCCAGGTTTAGACAAGAGCAAGAAGAATCTTGTAGAATGCAACTTTACAACAATTGTTTATTTATTTATACCGAAAATGCCGCTCCTTGGACAAGTGCCGCCTGGGGCGGTTCGCGCCACTCGCGGCCTTTGCTACGCCACTGGATAAAAACACTTTAGAAGTCATTAGATCAAATAAGTGCTTTCAAAATTTTAGATTTTATAAGTTCCACAGGTTCTAAGATTCGATTATGGTTGTTTCCTTGATAATTGTCAAGAAACAACCAGCCATCATCCTACTAATGAATAACATGCAAAGTTCCATGACATTTGTGCATAGGCCCCAAACCTACAAATCTGCTTAATTTAAGTTTTGTTTACCATATCTGGCTGTTCTTCCATTAGCGCTTTCACTCGCGTCACTGCAGCTTGCGTCTGTGCAAAAGAAACGAAACATTAATATCACACCATAAATCTAAATGGCGCAATTAACTACGCAATATAAATGTGAACAACTGGAGTTCTTGCAGCTGTACCTAGGTTTCTGTACGTTTCAGAATGTTAAACCTTAAACATAAATTAGAATAATACGCATAAAATTCCAACTTCGCCATCATTCTACTCGAGTTTTTAACATAGTAGGGTCATCTGGATCTGACTTATCGCTTTTAGGTCAGGGTCCCTTTCCGTGGGTCAGCAATGGAGTAGTTAACCACACACACCAATCCATCCTGCAATTCACCAGACAGACGAATGTTTCGATTTAAGACTGATGTAGACTTCGTATATACTAACGAGGACAACGGCTGATCGCTGAGGCGTCAGTCGTTTCTTTCCGACCGCCCGAACTGAAGCAGAAATCATTCTAGCAGCCGCCATTACTGTGTTATTGTTTCTTGAAAGACTTTAAATGTCATTCATTTGCGTCCTACAGATATATTCCCCACAAGATGGAGCCCCATAACCTATGACGCAGTTAGAAAGCATCAACATTCAAATAAAACATTATTAGTCGAAAACTTTATTAAAGAGCCTTAATAAAAAGTAAATAAATCGAAGAATAATGTTTAATCTCACAACATTGCTGTTGAATTAATTATGCCTCCTTATGACGCTATTAGCGAAGAAAAAGGTGAGTTAGATGTTAGAAGCATTGAAAACAAAAGTTAAATCTATATTCAGTCAAAATAATAAACATAATTCTGAGATTCAACAGACGGCGTCAGCCATTAAAGGCTTTACTAAACAGTACACTATTAATGGAGCTGAAGGAATAGACGCCACGTCTTTTCTTAACATCGTTCGACCGCAGGTAGTTAGTCTGTTGTCGGGAAATCGGCAGACAAAAGTCAATATGGTCCTCGCCTGTAGTATGGAGCATACGGACATGAAAACCGGGCAAGTAGATTCTTGTAATTTTCCATTCCGCTCTAGGACTGAAGTCGTTTTAGACGCAACCGATCCGAAAGAAATTTTTAATACAGGGAAAGATAAAATCATAGAGTCTATGGCAGCCTTCCAGATTCGAGGTAGTCACTGGAGACTGAGAGCGGTTGTGAAATTGGATATCAACACAGTCGTTAATAAACCGTTTAAAGGTAGTTCTTATATTAAACTACCGCCATTTCTAGCGAGTAAAAAGGTTATCATCAATCTGGAGAACGAAGACGAAGAATGTTTCAAGTGGCGTGTAACGAGAGCCTTAAATCCCGTTGAGAGAGATTCAGAAATAATTACGAAAAAATTAATCAAGCAGTCTGAGGAACTTGATTGGACCAGCATAGAATTTCCCGTCGCTGCAGATGCCAATGTGATAAATAAGTTTGAGAGAAATAATAATGTTAGGGTTAACGTTTTCGGATACGAAAGCGGAATATTCCGATTTATGTGCCGAATCAGTCGCGGGGTACACCAGAAGTCGACCTGTTGCTGATTTCAGATGAGCAAAAGAAGCATTACTGCTGGATAAAGAACTTTAACAGACTCATGGCTGCACGAACGAAAAAATCCCATAATTCGATGCATTACTGTAAAAGATGTTTTATCGGTTACAGAGAGATAGAGTCGTTGAATAGACACGACGAGTACTGCTCGCAGAACAACGCTCAAAGAATAGAACTTCCAAAACCGGGAACTATGCTGAGTTTCAAAAATTATTAAAAAAAGATGAGAGTTCCTTTTATCGTGTACGCCGATTTCGAGTCATTCATCAAACCTATTGACACTTGTCAACCAGATCCCAGCATGTCTTACACCAACAGATATCAAAAACACGTCACAAGTTCCTTCTGCTATTATATTAAATGTTTTAACGACGGCTTGTATTCGCAAGCTCCCGTGACTTTCACGGCTAAAAGCGAAGATGATGATGTAGCTCAGATATTTGTAAACACTCTTATAAATAATATAAAAGATATTTATAATCGATTTAAATTTCCAAAGAAAATTATATTCGGAGAGGAAGAGGCACTATACGACCCAGCTACCGATTGTCATATATGTGGAGGTGAGTTGGGAAAAGATCGAGTAAGAGATCATTGTCATCTGACCGGTAAATTTAGAGGCGCCGTTCACAGCAAGTGCAATCTAAATTATAAAGTTCCAAAGTTTATCCCGGTGGCCTTTCACAACCTATCCGGATACGATAGCCACTTATTAAGAAGTTACGAGGAAACGATAGCGAGAATATTACCTGCATTCCTTGCAACGAAGAAAAGTATATATCGTTTAGCAGAGAGGTTGTAGTTGATAAGTTTGTAAATAAAGACAACAAAGAAATCATCGCCAAGCGTGAATTACACTTTATCGACAGTTTTAAAGTCATGGCATCGAGTCTCGACGCTTTATCAAGGAACCTGAGCAAAGATCAGTGTAAGAACCTATGCGAGTTTTACGATGGTAATCAGTTGGATCTTTTACTTAGAAAAGGAATTTATCCTTACAATTACGTTGATTCCGTCGAACGATTGAACGAAACAGAACTACCACCAAAGTCGGCATTCTATTCTAGACTTAACGGCTCGGATATATTCCGACTAATTCTAGCGACGAAGATTACGAGCACGCACGAACGGTATTGAAAGAATTCGGATTCAAGACGTTGAGAGAATATCACGATTTACATAACGTTTCCGATGTTCTCTTGCTAGCCGACGTATTCGAGAATTTTAGAGATGTTTGCAGCGAGCACTACGGCCTAGATCCTGCTTGGTATTATACATTTCCGGGTCTTGCTTGGGACGCCTCTTTGAAGTTAACCGGAGATAATTTTGAGTTGTTGAGCGATTACGACATGATTCTAACGATAAAGAATGGGATTAGAAGAGGTGTCAGCACGATTTCGAATCATTACGGTAGAGCAAATAACAAGTACATGGGAGAAGCGTTCGACGGTAGTAAACCGTAATCGTTTGTAACCTACCTAGACGCGAACAATCTGTAGGGGTGGGCTATGAGAAAGAGTTTACCGACTCACGGCTTCGAGTGGATGAACGACGATGAGCTAAACGATTGGAGATCGACGCCGTGTATATTAGAAGTCGATCTAGAATATCCTGACGACTTACATGATCTACACAACGACTATCCCTTAGCTCCTGAGAGCGTTACGCCTGAATCCTCAACCGTGTCAAAACTAATTCCGAACTTGAACGATAAAGAAAAGTACGTAGTGCATCACGAAAACTTGAAGCTGTACGAAAGCTTAGGTTTGGAGGCAACCAAAATTCTCGAGGGATCAAAATCGAAGAAAGCGCATGGCTGAAAAATTATATCGATCTGAATACCGAGTTGCGAACGAAAGCCGCCAACGATTTCGAGAAAGACTTTTTCAAACTGATGAATAATAGCGTGTTTGGGAAAACTTGTGAAAATATCCATAATCGTGTTGACATAAGGTTGGTATGCGACGAGAAGCAAGCCATCAAGCTAGCGGCGAAACCGAATTACGATAGTCGAACCATTTTCGACGAGAATCTAATCGCCATCCACATGAAAAGGACGAAACTGTATTACGACAAACCGATACATCAAGGTATGTGTATCCTCGATATTAGCAAAACGTTGATGTACGATTTCACTACAGCTACATCAAGAAGTAATACGACCATATAGATAAATTGCTTTTTACTGATACGGATTCGCTGGCTTACGAAATCAAGACCGACGACTTTTACGCGGATATCGTAGATGATGTTCGAAGTAGATTCGATACCAGTAATTATCCTAGAGATCATCCTTCTGGTATCGAAACCGGAATCAACAAGAAGGTCATCGGTACGTTCAAAGACGAAGTCGGTGGAAAACAGATCGAAGAGTTTATCGGTTTGAGATCGAAGCTGTATTCGTAGAGAATGGCTGAAGTGGACTATAAGAAATGTAAAGGCTTTAAGAAGAGCGTAGTCCAGAGGACGATTACTCACGACGATTACAAGGACTGTCTGTTCACCAAAAGAGAACAATCGAGAAAAATGAATGTCATACGGTCGCATCTTCACGACGTCTATACCGAAGAAGTAAACAAAGTAGCTTTGTCGGCGGACGACGATAAACAAGTAATTCGGGAAGATGGAATTCGCACGTTGGCATACGGGCATTACTCGCTGCGCGCATAATGAAAAGAACCACTAAATAGAAAATGAGTTTTAACAGTGACAAAATTACCGATGTTTTCGGTGTGTCGTTACCAAATATTCCCTTGTCGAACGTACAGCTGATCGAAGTGGCTAAGCGATTAAAGATTCGTCATTATAGAGGCGTCTTCTTACGGGACGAGTTACCAAAGACTCTACCGAGACAGGACGAGTGTGGTATCCTTAATCTAGACGATTCCAGTGGGACAGGAGAACTCATTGGACGTGTTGGATAAAACGTGCCAACCACGAGATCTATTTCGATAGCTACGGGTTCAGTCGTCCGAACGAGTTGTTACAGTATTTACGAAGACCCGTGCTTTACAATAGCGAACGAATACAGCCCGATGGCGAAGTGTTTTGCGGACATTTGTGTTTGTACGTGTTAAAGCGTACGATGAACGACGGTTGTTATTTTCAAGAAGTGATGAGCGATCTATATTGAGTTTGTCAATCTATGTTTGTTTGTAATGTTTATTTAAGCACTTAAGGTACGCGCAAGCTTAATGAGACTGTAGGTTTGCTTGTCATACAGTTAGTTGCTATTCTAACTTTCGCAGAACACGGACGTATTGTTTCATTTGTACTAGACGTGTCGTTTCATTTTATGTGTACATGTAGTTTTTATAGTTGTTATATAGTTACAACATGTATGTTGTAACTATAATAAAAGTGTAAAAGAAAGTGTTGTATTTTTTAAGTTTTTGATAAACTTAGCCAATAGGAAGGAAAGTTTAAGGTTACAGAGTTTTTGTAAATAAATATGATAGCATATTAAAACAAACATGCCAGTTGATAAATTTGGACGTACGGATGCGGATTCGACGCAAAGAGTCGTTTCAGGAGGCGTTACTCTATCTCAAGCGAGTAATACTTTTCTAAGACGAGATGGCACGAACGCTATAGACGGTGATTTGAACATGCACGGTAATTCGATTAAAGGTTTACCGGCTACGTATCCCCCTCCGTTGAGCGCTACCGGCGATCCGCTGAGTAACGGCGACGAAGCCGTAACCTGGGCTCGAGTTACAGCTCTAGTCAACGATGCGAGAACGACTAATAACGCTTCCCCGACTAGCGATAACCAGCTGGTTAATAAGAAATACGTCGACGAAACGATCGCAAGACGTTTCGTGACCGCGGCCCCCACCATGATCTCGAACGAAACGACAATCGATGGTCTAACTTATGTGGCCAGTGTGAGCGAACATCGCATCTCGGCTGGGCATAACTTTGAACCGTGGAAAGCGTTTCAAAACGTCAGTTCTTTCCCGCTGTGTTGGATCGCCGATACACCAGTTAATGCTTGGATTGAGATGAAATATCCCGTTCCTTTATCTATGTCGGGATTTTATTTTATTGGCCATGACGAAGCTACCCAAGGTGAACAAATAACTAGATGGAAAGTTCAAGCGAGCAACGATGGAAACGTATTCACCGATATCGTACCTTCTTCCAATTCAGTAGTTATGGTAAATGTAATTTTAGATAAATTTACATTTTCGGCTTCGCCTAATTACAGTTACTGGAGATTTCAAACTATATCCGTGGATAGTGATCTGGGTTGGACGGGTGTCTCAATGTTGCAGTGGATCTCTACTCATACCTAAATTTCCCACCGGAACAGAAAATGTCACGTCGGTTACATACCTCGATTAACATCCAACACGAACAACTACGGTTTCTATGTGCATGCGAGTACGGAATTGCATAATAACAAAGCATTCAATGCTTTCAAAGAGGAAGGAGAATGGGTTGTCAATGGTAACGAGCACTTCCAGCTACGAGTTCAGTGTCCATCAGCGGTGAGCATCTGGAAGATCGGATTGAAAGGAAGAAGCAAAAATACCGACAGAATTTACCACTGGATGTTTGAGGCAGAAAGTGAAAACGGATTCTTTACCACTCTGTACACCCCGCCTAACCCTACTTATTTAGGCAATACTTATCAAGAATTTCAAATCGAGTCCCATACAAAATATTCACTTTTTAGACTGTATTGCGTGAGAGCCGAGGGGACAAAACCGGTATTGAGCACGATGCAGTTTTTCGTTTACGACGGCTAAGTATATATCTTAAAAAACTATATCAAACATTAACGTATATCAGAAATAATAAACCGTCCATTCACATAAGTAGGAAACAAGCGGTGTTTATGAGCTCCGTTGTTCTACGACGATTAATGATAATTTTCATTGATGATATCATTGAAAATCACGGCATAAAAATCTTACTCCAGACGAATAACGTCGTTGTACCCCGTTACTAATATACAGGGCTTGCGATAATCCGAATCAATTTCGACCGTCATTTTCTTAAACGTAAACCGTTCATTCCGACCTAGCTTTCTATTCTTCTCCAACTTATCGTAAATGGCAGTTTCAGGCGATTCGCCGTACACGCTCATATAATAAGTTGATTCATCCACATTCGGAGCCTCTACGGTTATTAGATAGAAATATCCTTCCGAACCGTATATGAACTGCATCGTTTTTGCCGTATAAACGACGTCTTCTTCTAGACTAATCAAATCCAAAAAATTTGCGAGTACTCATTTTTATGTATGGCTAGAAAAAACTTTAAGACGGCAATCGGAAACCCTGTCATGGAGTCTCGGTTCCATTAATCCTCTCGAATATGTTGATCTCGTATCTTTTTCTCCATACTTTTCGGTGATACGCCCTCATAGTTTTTGCGCTCGTCTTATGCGCTCTAGCCGCTTTGTACATCGACGAGTACTCAACGACTTTGTTAGTATCTCTGTCCAAGATTTCCACGCGAATCGGATTATTACGGATTCCTTGAAGATAGGAGTATTTTCCGCTTTTATCATCAGTGTTCACTGCTTCGTGCTTATTCTTCTCTTCTGGTAGTTCTTCTTCGAGTGGAAGTCTTTTTTCAACAAGAATGGCGATCATTTCGGGTTTGTTCATATAGGAAGCACCCACGATGTTATTTTGTTTCATTACCGATTTCACTTCTGAGAGTTTCATATTTTATAATATGAAAATCTTTTTCTTAAACCATTTTCGTAAATATACCTTCCCATGCTAGATAGCTTCGTTAGAACACCACGTTCATTTTATGCCCATCGTATTGGAAGTTTAACAGCTTATCCGAAATGACTACGGCGTAAGCCTCCGTCCCGGCAGGGACAGCGGCATTGAAACTAAGCTTGATCTGGATATCGACGACCGAGGATTTTACCCGCTCCGATTGTTTGCTGACGTCGAAAACGAACAGAGGGAAAAGATCTTTATGATAGGCCGGTGTGATATTGCGCTGAGTAATGAGTTGATCCATTCCGTAGAATTTATCGCTAAACGTCGCCGCATCTCTGTACGCTCTCGAAAACTGTTGATTAGGGAATGAGAGGTTGTAGTCGACCGCCCGGGTATCTTTCCTGGTTCATCAGCGCGTTTTTGAGATCGCAATGATCGAAAATCGATGGATTGGCTTCTTGATCACCGCTCCGATTCGTCTGAAATCCAACGATGATATACCTCGGTTTCTCCGGAGCCGTCTTTACTCCTAGACGCCAACTGTACGTGGTCGTTTGAAGAAGCGATATGGTTTCGCATTGATGGGCGCGATAGGCTACGGGCACCGTCGATTTTGCTTCGATCGTTTTATACAACTGCATTCTTTCCGTGTCAGACGGAGTCACGTGCGGCATAAACCACGAGATTTTATCGATGTTTACCTTTCCGGCATCTACTCCATTAGCTCTATAAATTCCATCGTCGTCGGATTTGAGAACTAGCGTTAAAGTCTGTTTCATCTCGTAGATGACCTTACCGTAATCTTCGCAGAATCCAAAACTGTGTTTGAGAGGCACGACGAAACTAAACGTGCCTTTAGCCGTCGGTTTTCGAATGAGATACGCTTGTCTGATCACGAATCCCGAGTTATTCGCTATAACGGCAGTTGCTGTGGTATCTTTTGTCCGCAGTTGGTTAAGACCTTGCGCGAGAGCAAAGTCGTTAGGATATTTCAGTAACCCGAGCATCGTCGTGGTTTGACCCGGATGATAAACCGATTCGATGTCTTGACTCGAAAAGGTACGATATCGATATACGATATCGGGTTGAACAGGTGCATGAGTCTGTTATTGGTGATGGCTATGGCGTCGGCATCGACGTACGCGGTTCCGTCTGCTTTAGTCAGCCTACCTTCGAATAACAGGTACGACTCGGATCGATGACTAAATAGACCTCGAAGTTCGATATTTATACGAATCTCACCGGCGCTGTTTAGATTCGTTCTCGCTACGGGCTCGTACTCGTGCCATTCGTATCTCTCGATTCCCTCGTCGGTTAAGGGAACGTCGGTAAATCTTAGAATATCCGATTGCATGTTTTTAATAAGAGAGGATATTATTTTAAACGACTTTCATCCCGGCCCCATTTAAACGTCGCACGAGATCGTGGATAGCTATGGCGTTCGATTTTTGGATCGGTATTCCGGAACCGTAACCAGCCAATTGATTATTTATGTTCATACCTTCGTTGTTGTTGACACGGCTCATCGATCAATCGCGCTATAGTTTCCACGCTCTTTTGAGTAAGCGGTGGACGTACCTCCTGTGGTGGCGGTAATTTAGGATTTAAAAATTTAGTCGCGTCTTTATCCACCAATCGCTTTCCCGCATCGATAGCTGTCTTACCGACGTCGATCGACGTCGATATTGCCTGATTTCCGATCTGTTTCGCGGCATATTTTCCAGCGTTTAATGCGGACGATGCCATCTGTTTTGCCGCATGAGATGCGAACATTCTTTAAAAAAAATCAAGTTATCGTGTCGAATATTCCCGCTCCACCGATAACGTATCGTTTCTTAAACCTTCCTCTAGTAACGATCAGCATTTTTATAATCGCATCGTTATGTTTTTATATCCGTCTTTATCGATATAGCTTTGCCGTAGCAATTCATCGCATATACCGACAATTTCGTTTCTTAATCCCGTATTTCCCGCTTCGAAGCTTGCCATTCGTAGACCAATCATGTCTACCAACACATTAGGATCTTGCGGGAGAACGACGACTTCTTTGCCTGTAGCGATGCCTTTTGTCTTCGCATCCCATATCGGCTTAATGATATTTCTATACTTTCTGCTCTTGGACGATTTAGGTATGTTCGGATTATCCGGTTGCCTGATGGCGTTCGTCGTTTCAAGAATCTCCCCGTACTCTACTAGATCGTTTTTCCCGTATATCGACTTGTTAGGACTCTTCATCGTTAATAACTCCCAGAGCCCAGGAGTTCCCGAGTATGTCGATTCGCCCACCGTTATATCGTTTCCTTGAATCAAAATTGGACTGTCTCTGATGAAAAACTTTCCATCTTTAGAATTTATGCCGAAAGTAGTATCCGTCGACTTTCTGTTCGAGGCGTATTCTTTTAAATACTTTGTCGGGATGTCTCCTAAGTCTAGAGTTCTGATATCCGATACGGGATCATCGTCGTAAGCTTCGATCGACAGGTACTGCGGAAATTGGACAGTTTTTATCAATGTAGATAAAGAGGCTGGTAACGCCCGCAGCGCATCGACAGTTGTCGTTGAGCTTTGTTTTTTATTACCTAGCTCCTTGGAAATTTCAGACCGAGAATCGATGAGGGGTTTGTACGCCTTTTTAATTCTCGTTGTAGCCCCATATCACCCAATTTCTCAGATAACGAGTGTTGTTTTATATTCTTTTTCAATTCATTGTACTGTTGAACGATAAAGTCTCGTTTCGCAGGATCGGTAATTTTTAAAAACGACATTTTAAATTTGGTATCATAATGTTTTAACACAAACGCAGAACGTAAAACCCAACGTAAAACTCAAAGTAAAACCCAACGTAAAACTCAACGTAAAACTCAACGTAGAACGTAAACGTAGAACGCGATCTACGTTACCCCTTTTTCAACGCTATAAATGTCACGAGTTCGCGTAGTATTAACGAATATTCCTCGTTCGAGATACTTCCGTCTTCTAAAGCATTCGAAACGAGCCCGCCGATCGTATTGAGTTTTGCCTCCGCTAACGTCTCGATCCTTTCGTGTTTCTTCAGCTTCGGCGTGAGTTTTTGGTTTATTAGACCACCAACGTGCCAGCTGCTGAAGCCGTAACTCCCGCGACCATCGCAATTGGTGCTGCGATCCTCGTACCTAGCAAACCGACCAATGTCATAGCGAGTGCTACCGTAGATATTTTCAGGCCATTTTTCAATGCATTGATTATTTTTATTCCTCTACGGTTGTTTCTACTCAACGTCGCCCTTTTATCACGTTCTCGAGTTATCTCTTCTCTAATTTCCGTGATTTATTAAGTCGATACTCGTGCGCGAGTCCGTCTACTTCATCTGTTGTAAAGCATGGTTTCTCAAGTATTACTTTTTCCATCTTTTCTTTTGATTAGTCGCTACATTTTCTTAAATATCAATCGAAGTAATTAACGAGATAATTAACGTAGCAAAGAGGGTCTCCTTCGATTATGATAACTACGGAATCTGAGTTGTTTTGAATCGCAAGCGTGAAATCGTCAACGGTTTCAGCAAAGGTTCCATCATGAATGATGCATCCGGCTGTTTTGATATTCTGTCTCAACGAAACCAGGCACACTCCTCTAGCCATTCGCACTCCTAATCCAAGCGCTAGCGTGATCGTTTCTCTAGGCTGAATCGTAATTTCGTTTTGAGCAAATATCTCCCACCTTTGTCCACCGTGCTGTGTATAAGGCTTGTGTACCACTTCTTCCTTAGGCATCCAATCCGGACGAGTTCTAACCGAATGCTAGGACGAGTTCTAACCGAACTCGGACGAGCGGGTTTTGTAAACCCCATTTTGTGTATTGGTCGCGACATTTTATAAATAGGGAATTAAGTTTTACAGCAACCACCCGAGAATCAGAATGTTTTGGAACGGAGATTTAGGACCAAGTAGGGTTCTTTTCCCACATTTGCGAACCTAGGGCCATTACGGATATAAACTCCTTCTCCTGCGTTCTCTAATTCTTTTCCCGTCCACGGTTTCATGTAAAGACCCTCGGCGTGACGTACAATCTTTACGTTGTCACCTCCTCTTTTGATGTATATAGCCCCTCCTTCCGATACGCTTATTTTGTCTATAACTTTCGATCCAGCCGATGCGCCTATACCGGTTAAAGCTCCCGTCGCCAAA
Organism: Bimastos eiseni; assembly: GCA_959347315.1. Lineage (NCBI taxonomy): Eukaryota > Metazoa > Annelida > Clitellata > Crassiclitellata > Lumbricidae > Bimastos > Bimastos eiseni. The sequence goes on from OY365806.1 coordinate 32,368,470, forward strand.
CTAGGTAAAACTCGATAGAAGGAATTTACCTGCAGTTGCTAGAAAGGGTAGTATGGCGCCGATAAATACACCTTCGACTTCCGCGTTATGCATCAATTGCGTTTTACTCATTTTAATCGTCGTGCCCTTTCCACCTTGATACGCTTTAGTCAACTTATTAATTTGACCCTGGGTAAGAGCTAACACGTGGTCACCGTGCATATCTCCGTGCCCTAACCTGATGCTAACGCCGGGTCCCGCTTGAATGGATCTTGGAATGCTAGCCTTCTGCCCATCCGAAAGATTAACTTTTACGTTTTCGTACCGACTCATTTTACATATAAGCGATAAAAACTTTTCTCCCCTCAGGTTGATCAGTTTTCCATTCTGATCGGTAAGCGTCGTTTCCATCGATGAAATCGTAGACAGAGTGACGGGGAGGTATATCAAATTTGTCGGTGCTTCGACGACCTTGTACCCGAGTCCCACTTTTGGAAAAAAGGAATAGATAACGTTTTCAGTGGTTCCATTCGTATACGAGGCTCCGATGATATCTCTCGTTATCCTCAAACTCGTAATACTCATTATATCGACCAAGTTCTCCGATTCGTTGTAACCCGACGTGTATCTTTGGCTGTTGAATCCGAGAATCGTTCTGATAGAGTTCGGAGTCGTAAAATCGACCACGTAATTCTCCGCTACGTTCAAGACAGTCTTCAGCGTATTGTTGTTCGCTCCAACCCGATAGTGTGACTATCGCTTTGAATGTCATAATGGCCATCTTCTTTCATGACTCTCTGCACGTGTTCGTTTATATCCGTGATTTCGTAGCAGCCTTCTGGAATGTCCAAGTTAAACCACGTCGTCCCATTATCCGGAGAATATCTTAAGTTGTTGTTCGTCGCGTCGATATTAGGCCAAGAGTAGTACGTTTCGAGATTGACTATAGCCATTTCATACTTTTTGTTTTTGTTGAGCTCGATCAACGGATTGAACCGAGTCCTTATTCGCGCGCTCTTTTCGCTCAACAAAATGTAAAACGACGACTTTGGCTCCGTGTTACGAACCGTCCTTTCCGTGATGTCGACGATCTTTTGTATAAGAGATTCCATTGCTTTTATTATACTCTATTTTTAATCATTTATGACGCAATGTAGAATTCATCGAATCTGCATCTATACTTTCCCTTGTTCTTTTCACTCGTCTGATCAATCACTACAAATTCGTGAGGTAGCTTCCACGCTCTTTCGCATAGTTGTTTAAACTCCTCCTTTGGCATGTCCGTACTCACGTGATCATTGTAGATGTGATTAATGATTAATATTTTTCAGGTCTTGAGGAAAGAAACAGATAAGATTTGCATTCTCTCTGATCGTCTGTCTAGGCAGTTTGAAATAGTTCTGTGCGAGGTAAAAGCAGTCAACGTTACTGTGCCTTCCTCGGATGTAGTAAGCCTCGCATTTGTTTTGTTTTTCTAACTGTAAATCATCGAAAATCATCAGGTTCTTCCTTTCGCGATTCAAGACTCTAGGATCTGGTACGTCTTCGGACGATTCAAAGAACTTGCAATCCATATCGGATTTTTTATCTATCTGTTTAGCCATTTCGTCAACCACGAATGCGGGTGAAATATTTAGTCTCATGATCTCGTCTTGACATCCGAATAAGCGGATGATCGCTTCTTTTGGTATTTTTTCTTCGAATGCTTTCTTGAGTATTTTATGCTTTGGTTGAAGGAGAGATCGTCTGAATACCTGTAGGTTATCGTAGTCTAACCATCCGGGTCTAAGAAGTAAATTAAGCAGCAGAGTCGTCTTACCACATCCAGATTTTCCTACGATCAGTCCTCTTATACTTCTCGGTAACAGAGGATTATTGAATCTTTTCGATAACGAATCTTTCCACGATAAATCTTTCACTTCCATCGTTGTCGTTTTAAATATAAATAACATTGTATTTAAAAAAAGAATGTTCTGCATTAAATGTAAGACACAAACCGATACTAAAAATATCCAGAGCGTCTTTAGCAAAAATGGACGTCCAATGCTCAAGAGGCACGTGCGCCGTGTGCGGAATAACAAAGACGCAATTCGTGAAAGCCGCAGACGGCGGTGATCTTGTCGGGTCTCTAAACTCGTTCACTCGTAATATAAAATTGCATTGGGCCAAATTTCCCGGTGAAATGCATCTTCCAGGTCACTCGTTTACGGGACCAGGAACTAGATTAGATTTGAGATTGAACCCCGACGGGACACCGAAAGATTGGTCGAGGCCAGTTGACAGAGTCGATAACGCCGCTTATCGCCACGATTTAGCTTACGATCGGTATTCCGACACAGCGTCTAGGAATGTCGCCGATAAAGCGATGGTAAACGAATTAAACAACATTCCTAATCCTAGCGTACGGGAGCGGATTGAACGGACGATAGTCAAACCTATCTTAGCCTCCAAAGGGAGTTCGGTTTAGGGGTTTCCAATTTTTAAAAAACTCCAAAATTACAAGAAAAAAGTCACCGTTGAAATGGACTGCTCAACTCGCTGGAGAATTATTCAAGCCCGCTGTAAGGCAATTTCGAAAAAAGAAGGGATGTACGCTGGAAGTATCGATGAAATCTGGGCAGCTGATTTAGTCGATATGCAGTCTTTCGCCGAAGATAACGATAACGTTAAATACCTGTTGACCGTAATAGACGTATTTTGCAAATACGGTTGGATCGTTCCGTTAAAGGATAAGAGCGGAAAATCAACGGCTGAAGGGTTCGCTAAGATACTCGCGAACAGCGGGTGGAAACCGGGGAAACTTTGGGTAGATAAAGGTAAAGAATTTTACAATAAAGACTTTAAAAAACTGGTCGAATTGTATTCCACCGAGAACGAAGAAAAGTCGTGCGTCGTCGAGCGATGGAATAGAACGATGAGAGAAAAGAAGTTTAAATATTTCTCGGCTAATTCGACTAGAAGATATATCGATGTGTTGGACGTTATGGTTAACAGTTATAACGAAACTAGACATTCTTCCATTAGAATGACGCCTGCTAAAGCGAGCATGAAAGAAAACGAAAAGGTCGTCTGGATGAATCTATACGGCCGCGAAACTCCTGAACCCATTAAACTTAAATTCTCGATCGGTGATAAGGTTAAGAATAACGAAAAAGACGACCTTTGAAAAGGGTTATACACCTAGATGGACTGAAGAAGTCTTTACAATTATTAAAATTCAATACACGTATCCTCCAACTTATAAGATTGCAGATTATAACGGTGAAGAAATACAGGGCTCGTTCTACGAACAGGAGCTTCAAAAGACTACGCAAGAAATATTTAGAGTCGAAAGATAGTCAGGAAACGCGGAAACAAGTTGCTGGTTAAATGGCTGTTTTACCCAGATTCGTTTAATTTCTGGGTCGTTAACGAAGACTTGACGACGTTGTGATAACTCGTGCACGCGTGATTTAGTCATATTGAAACCATAGGAAAGAACACGCTGTTTACGTCTCAGCCTACGTCCTTGTGTGCACGGTCACGCTCGGTCGGTCTCGCTCGTCCGCGTCATCGATACTTCGGGAAATTACCCGTCGTTTACGCCGCGTTCTATAAATAGGCTCGGCACGTCACGGTCACGCGTCGATACGTGCACGCGGTGTCGTCATGAATCATCGCTAAAAGAAGGTCACGTGACAAGAATGTGCATCGCTGATTGGTTGTGGTCTCAGAAGGTCACGTGACAAGAATGCTCGACGTTGATTGGGTGTCCAAGAAGGTTACGTGACCGAATGTGCGTCGCTGATTGGTTATGCGCTAGATACCTAGATTTAGCTCTACTTATATATATATATATATATATATATATATATATATATATATATGCTTCTAAAACACTGTGCATCCGTCCTCGTTCCATTATCAACTCATCTCCAATTTTTCCCTTAATTCTATCTAAGATAGGCCATGCAAAATTATACTCTTGTTTCTATAGTAACACAAACTGAAAATGCAGGATAATCGCCGTAGAAAAATTAATTTGCTTAGAAAATTTCTTGCCTCCCAACTCTTGCCCCTAATTAACGACATCGCCATAACAAGGTATACTCTGCCTCTCGATCTGACCCATCTGGAAACTGAACGTTAGGCCTAATTGACCTCCTCTGGGATCACCCATTAAACATTAGACAGCTAGCCCCTCTGATTCGACGCAGCGCTCGTGAAAAAACATCCCCAGCAGGGCGGCATTCACGAGACAGAGTTAAGGTAACACAGTGTTAGAGCTTAGTTCGGGGTTAGCCATACCCTGGCTAAAACTAACCCGTGGTAGCTATTCACCAGAGCGACTTAGCGGGCGGAATAGTCTGGGTAAAACTGTATTTGTCTGGAAATTGCTTATACGCCCTATAACTATCAGCAGTGGCTTAGGCACAATAAATGATATTCCTTCGCTTCCCAACTCTCACCATACAGTTACTCTGACACCTCTGGAAACCGGACCTTGACCATTATCGGAACTGCCCTTAGGACAAAACCTCCGATTAGACGCAGCGTTCGTGAATAAGCTGGTGCTACGCTGTTGACTTGTTGTGAGAACAAACCAATCCCAGCCTATGAATGGTACGCATATATCCTTATATAGTGTACACACTGCGCTACAGTGGCGACATTTCGCACGCAATATCGTCGGGAATCTCGTCAAATTTGAAGCCTTTTTGACCCAAAAATTAAAAGCAATATAATTTTGGCGTTCGGTGAAAGAGGCGAGTGAATATAGTGCCTCTCAAACACCTTTCATCGTCTAAATCGACGTCGAATGCGACGAAGCACAAGGGCTGACATCTTGTTTTTCGCCTTTAAGCTGGTATTAGCGGACTTAAACCTACCTCTAAGTGGGATTAGACTTAAACCCCTACTAGAGGGATAATACCGCCTCATGAATAGCGATATAACCCACTAGTCGGGTTTAGGCCATATTTAATACGTGTATTAGCGTTAACCCTGTCTTGTGAATACCGCCTCTGGCGATTTGCGCTTAATTATCCTTGGAGTCGAGCTTTAGAAGTTTGGAGATTAGGCAACTGTTACGATTAAATATTATTGTTCAATGTGTACAATTACGTAGGCTACTGTAGGCAAAGATGGGAAGAGTACAGATTATAAATCTTCTTTTTACTAGGCATTTAATGATTTACACGATGGAAGCAAAGATGGTAGAGTCGTAGACTAAGATGTGACACTTCCTACAAAGATGGAAGTGATCAAAATCAGTGTTACAGCTCGACATAGCGTTATTTTCCTCACCTGCGCAATCTTAAAACACGCTGAGGTCTTTGAAAAAACTGCAGCTTTTAAGAATAATAATGTTATAAGTTAGCCATATCCGATGATCGGATAATTTATATAGGAAATGGCAGTGAAATATCCGCCAGTATATCGTAAATCGCCAGTTATAGCGTACAATATGTACATAGGTGACAGGTCTGCAGCGCGCATTGCCGCCGCCATGTTTCCCGGATGTTTAGTCATGTTTATTGACCGATCTCTGTATTGGATATCGTTATAAACTTATTTATGTAACATTTCTGGCGGAATGTGGACATTTTAAAAGCTCTTTGAAGTTAGAAAGCTGTCGATGATTCATCAGTTTGGACCTTGAAATTTTTTGATGTTACTTATATGCCGATGTCCCAGGACAGGTAGACGGCACGCGAATTAAGCAAATTAGCCTGCTAGGGAAGCCACATTAATATAGCCCTACGATATTTATTCACTGCGGTAAATGTCAGCGTAGTTGACTCTCATCGTGACTTTTGCATTAGTGTGTGACCTAACAACGAAAGTAATACGACATATTTATTATCTTATGTAAATTGCGGAACTTAACTATTTGCCCTAGGCTATCAGGACGTTATATACGTTTCGGCAGAAAAAGTTGTCAGATAACAATTTGTCTATGCTAATGGACAGTTTTGCACAATTTTATTTATATGCTATAAGCTATTATAATTGATGGAGCATCTTTAGCTCCACTATAACACTAAAGTTACATTATAAATAAATCAATGGCAACTAACATTTAGGTGTGAGATGCTTTTCCATGACTCTAGTTCAAGTAGTTGTTGGTTGACTCTAGTCCAATTGGTCTTTGAACTTGTTTCTTTAAGCCCACAGTGATTTCCAGTTGGCCTTATCTGCAGGAGCATTAGCAACATGCCTGCATGGTTGTAATGAGCAACTGGGTAAATCTACAACAAGTGCATTTTAGGTTACAAAGGAGGAAAATTGGCTGCAATTCAAACAACATAAGGAAGTAAATCAACAACTGTGACAGGTTTTAGGAGCTGTGTTTTGTTTGTTGTTGGCATATACCTGAGTCTAGGTGTCATGTAGCTCTATTTGATGTCCATAATGACCACTGAGCAGAGACAGAGACTATGGCTGCTCTGGGAACATGGATGAGCAGCTTTCTGTGCATGCTGGTGAATGTGCTGGGTGGCTGGTTCACTGACTGCACAGAGTTGGTTCTGGACCTGCAAAACTAATAATACTATTAGGTGCACTCTTGTAACTTAATGCTATACCATAGTTAGGTATTGCAGATGACCAAGATATGCACTAAACAGAGTACTACTGAAATTCCCCAAAGGGGTTGTGTGGCTCCATGCATCACAATTAGCGATGTTAAGTGATAACTGGAATTCCGGTTATTGGTTTTGAAAACGATAATTGGTTTCTGTTATTTACAAATCAATAATCAAATATTTTTCAAGAACCCTAATCACAATGAACATGAAACAGCCAGGCCTGCGCACATAGTGCTCAACAGATTTGGAGAATAAAGTCTTGAAACTCGTAATAGACTCTGTATTTTGCTTAGACATTGGTGAATCTTTCCAAGTGCATGCTGGTGGGTCTCATTCTGGAGAATACCTGCCTTTATCAATTGCTCACCAGGTCTTGTCCTAAACTTTGATGATGGCTCTTGGCATATACAGTGCTCAACCTCCTAGTCTATGTTGAGCAGGCAGTCTTATATCTCAACTTCTACTGTACTGCTTGATATAGCTTACATGTACACATTGTACACTAATGTGTGGTATTATGCAGTCTTAGACTATGATTGCCGTTTATCCATTGGATTACCTATGCTGCAGATATATTGTTGGGGATTGTTATGATATGCCGCAAAATTTGATGCGATGATGCCTAGAGCTACAAGTATTCAAGTGCTATTATTCCCATTGATAAATGATCTTGTGATTTTCTCCACTGTCTCCCTTACCAAGTTATTTTTACACAGTTAAATGGTTACAGAAAGCATTATGTGCAGCTAGCATAAAATGTTTGCTTTGCCGTACATTACATTTTGAGTTTCTTTAGTTGACTTATGATGCGTTGATGTGTCCCTGCTTAGATCTGAGCAATGGCTGAAACTGAAGTGTGGAAACAATTGGTAGGACTTGAAGAAAAACTGACAGACACAAACTCTGTGCTTCATGTGGACTGCTTACTTGTGAGTGTTTTGACTCTTCTGAACTAATATTTGTGTAATCTAGCCCAAATTGATCTATTTTTGTTAAATATATATTATTGGACTGTAATCTATCCATTGTATATCAGATTGTGTTGTGTCAAGAACAATTGAGTAGGTCTGATATGTTTATTATTATTCTGTGTCCGAATGTCTTTGGAATATGTGTAGGCTTACAGTGTAAATCACTTCAGGCAAAAGTGAGTGGACGAAATATTGTTCATTGTGAAATGAATGCTCGGTCTATTTCCTTGTCAATGCATTTTGACATTAAACTATTCTCCTAAAATGAAATGAATTTCAGTCCCCTGAATCTACTAACACACAGAGCTGTACCGGTTATGGTAAGGTCAGCCTAGGACTGACGGTCAATTCCTCACTTCTATAAAATTGGGTATTTCTGGAGGTGTGACATGACTTTTTTTGCACAGTTTTTTTCACAATGGAGGGATTTGTCTGCCTCTTTTAAAAAGCTCTGTTTGAGCTCATGTGAATCAGATGCTCTGCCCTAAAAGAGAATGGCTTTCTCGTGGTCAACTAAACTTACAAACTAACTTTGCCTGAGGTGGATGAAGTTCGGTCCTCGCAATTTATTAGCCTGTTACAGCTTACTCTTTCAAAAGAAGATGCCGGCAATCTGGCCGAATTTGTGAGCAATTGAGCAAATTGCTAAACTTGTTCTTCTTTCTGTTTGGCGTCGTTAAGCTCTATTTCTCTTTTCACCATGCAACACTCAACCGCTGCTCTTGTGACTGTAATTGTAATCACAGATTTAAACAGTTCCTCTTTGCAAGTGACTCATCAGAGATGCTGCTAACCAAATGGTGGGAAATCACGATCAATCATGTGCTTTATATCTTGATTATGCAATATACACCAATTGTAATTGGTAGTCACCGATTTAAATAGTTCGTCTTATTTATTGATTCGTTTATTGACATGCAAATCGTATCGTACCAAATTGACAAACAATAGTATGATTATAAATGGAGATGAACCAAGTGTCAGTTTCCTACCAAATACTGAGTTTTACAAGTTAACTGTCCAAGTGTCGAATATTTAAAAAGTCTCATTATTATTATCTTGATTTTTAGTTTGCACAATTTTTGTTATTTCGGTTACCTTTTGCAAACAAGCTGCATGGAGCGATCGAACATGTTAAACAAACTGTCGGCCATTTTGGGTGAAAGCAAGGTTAACATTAGGGCATAACCGAGTAGACAATTTTCACCGGGTACCGAATCCGAGTATTTGGATGCACTATTTGCTGGATCCGAGTATGAACTGAATAGTAGTGGCAAATCTGGTCAGCGAGTAGTGGAGGCGCTGGCCTTGAAAATTTGGTACGCAATAGCGGAAATCCACATGTTCTGCCCATGATGTTCATTTAAAACATATTGAAAGATGTAAAAAGTCGATCTTTTATTTTTCTTTTGGTTCGCAATTGCGTATTTTGCTTCCATGCAGCGCTGCCACTACGAGAGAGTACCATCCGTAGGCAAAGCGTAGTTAACCTACCATGTGCACAGCTACGGAGAACTATCTATAGTCAACGCAGAGTCTATAGCAATATCCTTCATATAGCGTATTGTCGCACTTTAGGCTTTAACAATTTATTTATTATCTAATGACTTTATTTGTCAAAAAACTGTAAAACCTTGTTACAAAATTTGAAATATGAAAGTATCAACAACGTCTTTACTATCTACTGTTTACCGGAAAGTGGGTGGAGCCAATTCACGCGGGAAAATTACTGATTTGGCTGCCACTTGTGGAATGCAACCAAAAGAAATTAAAATGTATAAATTAATATCATTATTCTAAAGAAAATTCAATTGAATGGTAAGTTCTTGTTTAATTAATCAATAACTTAGAAGTAAGTCTGTTAGTCCTATATTTATTTAAAGAAAAAATATTATTTTATAAAAAAGAAAAATTTTGAAAAAGTTATTTTTAGCTATTTGCGAGGGTAATATTTGCCGAGGCGAATACTTCTGAATAGTCCAATATTTGGCCAAGGCGAATGTCCGGGGCGATTTCCGGTTATGCCCTAGTTTTTCACTATGAAAGTGACGAAGTGATAACAAAATTAAGTGTGATTGTTGTTTTGTAAATAAGAAATCCAGTTTATATTTTAAAAACAGAAAACTGGAATGCCGATTTTTATTAATACTTGGACACATTATTTACTCTGGAGTCTAAGTAATGCCCAGTACTACAAAACTCGGCTGAGCCGAGTTTCCAAGTTTTGGTTCATTCCTGTTGCAAATATAGTATGAACGAATGATGACACATTATTACATGAGTTGAATGTTACTGTTGGCAAGGCACTCTATTTGTTATACATGTAATTTAACCAATGCTGCCTAGCAAAAATAGGACTGGAGATGTTTTTAGCCAGCAATGTTAAACAGAGGACAAAATACTAATGTTCTTTTGCAATCTTTTTGTCACGTATAGTTTACGGTACGTGACGTTTTGGTGCAGCGCCTTTTAGGCATTTTGGTGCATGACGTTTTGGCGCAGATCTCTGATACAGTGATATTGTATATTCTTTATTATATAAATATATCATATGGCAATCTACACTTTATTGTAGTAAATTATTCCACATCGCAAATCAGGTTAAGCCTCGGGGGCATCGGTAGTAGAAGAGGGATCGGTGAAAAGAATCATATTTAACTAGAAGCCGGATCATTGAAAAAGATACTGTTAAACTGAGGGCTGGATTGACGAAAGAATCGTGTTTAAAATGGAAGCTGGATTGATGATAATAATCATGCTTATATGGAAGCCGCATTGATGAAAAGAATCATGCTTAAATGGAAGCCAGGTTGATGAAAATAATCATGCTTAAATGGAAGCCGGATTGATGAGAAGAGTCGTGTTTAAATGGAGGCTGGATTGATGAAAATAATCATGCTAAAGTGGAAGCTGGATAGATGAAACATAATGCCGTTTCATTGGAAGCGAGATTGATAAAAAAATTAAGTGACTGAAAGGGTTCTACGACGAGTAGAATTCTCATATTCATGTAAGCATGATTCTTTTGATCATTCTAGTTCCCAATTTAGCATAGTTATTATCATCGATCATACTTCGTGTTACAATATATATTGTATCAGATATCTGCGTCAAAACGTCCTGCGCCAAAACGTATAGTTTGTGTGTTCCCTCCATTTCAAATGTTTTTGTTGATCCCAATATACACCTAAAAATTTGCAAGTTGTCACTTATTTATTACATTTTCCATCCGTGATGATCTTTTGATCATGTATGAAAATTTATTTTCTATTGAGGTGGAATACAATAAAAAAGATCTCTTCAAGGTTGAGAGGTAATTGATGCTTAATTGCATAATGCATAAATGGATTAATGGTGAGAAGTTAATTGCAAAATTGCTGGGTTTGGGAGAGTCTCTGAGTAGTCCCTTGAAGAGGCGCCGTACATATTCTTGTAATGCATGAATATCGCAATATATGTGAGATGCGCTACACTGGCTTCCTGTTGCCCATCGAATTTCTTTTGAGATCATCCTGCTGGCACATCCTTCAATTGTTAGCTGTGCTCTAACATACATCAGGCAGCTCTGTGTTCCAGTTTAAGTCAACCTGGTGGACAAGTACTCTACTCAATGAATTAGTCAATCAAAAATACTTGATATAGCACCCGTTCAAGATATCTACTCAGAGGCATACTAGCTGTGGAGATACGTAGGCGCAGCATTTCAACTCGAGCACATTGTGCCTTCCCATGTATTGAACGTTCTTTCTATGTACACTATGTCGGACTCGGTCCTGTGCAGCTGCCATTCTCAACCTGTCTTTAGTGGTTTAGATCTGTCAGATAGCCATGTGTGCAGTGCGTTTGTGAGGTGCTTAATAGTTGCGATATACTACTCTCTTCATACATACATACATACATGTACATGCATACATATTTACTTATTTACTTGCGTTGTGTATTGTGATTAGCTTGTGATGTTATTATCACAGGATAGTCTTCAGGCGCTTGTCGAAGACTGCCACCATCCTGCCATTCGGCGAATCAAGAATATTGAAAACTTCCTGAATCGATGCAAGTCATCAATTGCTACTGTGTTGATTTATTGTTATTTGGACTCAATTTATGTAGAGGCATTCTGACTAACTTTTTAATGTTGGTATGGTGCAGCCTCCCTACAAGTATTAATGCATGGTTTCAGTTCCAGGCTCAGTGCTGAATTAAATTTAGGATATGAAAGTAATTGAGTTGACTTGTTGATTTATTAATTGACATTTTACTCATCAATTCATTCATAGATTTGTTCACAGGGCACTTAATTGATTTATTAGTTAGTTTATTGTTTGATTTATTTACTGATTCATTCATAAATTCATTCTTTGATTTGTTTGCTTGTTCATTGTTTCTTTCACAATCATTTACTCGACAGATCACAGATTGATTGATGCATTTATGGTTCTATCGATTGAAGCATTGATTCATTGATTGGTTGATGGTTTGATGAATTCAGATGAGAAACCGGTTGATTTGGTGAAGCACAGTCGAGTGAAGGGCAGCGACTTCGAGGTGATCAAGACAATTGGACGAGGGGCGTTTGGAGAAGTTCAACTGGTAAGTACAGGGTCATTTTGTACAGCAAGATTATGCAAGGTAAAGTATGGTAAATCAGAAAAAGTCAAGATAAGATGGGTTTAAGAAGTAGGTTATGGTGAGATAGGTGAAGATAACTTATAGGTTAAGGTGAATTAGGTTAAGGTAGGGGCGTTATGGTGATGATAGGTTAAAGTGAAGTCTATTTGTAAGTTCAGATAAGGTTGACTGAGGTGAAATAAGTTAAGTGAGTGATTCTAAATCTTCAATCTTTTGCAAAGCAGTGCATATTAAGTTATTCAGTCACTGACATCTAACCTTTATTTTATTTTATTTAGTGATAAGTTACATTTCTTTTATTGAGCACAAATGTTGTGGTAACTTCTGCACTGCTGCAGCAGCACCCAAGTTTGGAAGTAATGGCTTAAGGTGAGGTAGGTTTAGGTGAAGTGGGCTAAGATAAGGTACATTCTGTTTAGGTGAGGTAGGTGAATGTAAAATGAGGCATGTAGGTCAAAGTTAAATTTGGAAAGGCACTTAAGGTGAGATCAGTTAGGTAGGTAAGTACTGTAAATTAATATGGGTCAGGTTGAGGTGTGGAAAGTTATCATTATAGGGTATGTTACGATAAGGTGAGGTGGGTAGGTTGTGATAAGGTAAGGAGAGACATTGTAGAGCACACCTGTGTAAGTTAATGTAAGATTGTGAGATAGGTGAGATAAGGCTTTGTAAACTGCCAGTAATGTAAGTCAAATTAAGGTGAGGTAAGTTTGCTTAAGATAGGTTACAGTAATGGAGATGATGGTGATCTATATTGGTTTAATGCTCACCCCTTATATAAAAAATATTGCATTCAATCTGCAGACAATGTCTTTTGTGACTTGGACCTGAACAGTGTAGTCTTTTCTTTAGTTAGCATACACGTTTGCTGGTCTAAAAACTTGGAATTTACCGTCATATTCTAATCGTTCTGTCTGTTCTTTGATATCATTTAGGTCTTAATTTAAGACTCTTGTTTATATCTTGTTACCCATTGTAGCTTTGCTTCTGTAGTTCCATCACCTGTCGGAATTTAACCTGAGTTTTCCAACCGAGTAGGATTTATTATCACACTTAGACATTGAGGCGACAACTGATTTATGCTTTGAGCATTATGATAGCGACACTGTACAGCCATGCGTAGCAAAGGGATCATAAAAGTCCATTATGAGTTAAAATTAAAAACTTAATTTTAAAATGCCATTGGTTGTTTTACCTTTAATGACGAGGCGAGTAGTTTTTTTCGTCCATTCTAGTTAAACCTCATTGTTAAGTGTGTAAAATAGTTTTCTTGATATGATGCTGCTTGTTGTTCCATTTAAATGAGAATTATGACTTTTTAATTTCTTTAATTTAAATGTAAATAAATGCACATACTGCCTTCTAACTACGGACTGATTATGCAGGTACGTTAAACAACATCAAGTGGTTGCTTAACAAAGAGTCCCCGTGTGATCGTGCATCTTTCTTATTAAGCACACTGATCTGCACTTACAGCGATTTTAATAGGGCTAGGTGGTCTCAGCCGGCTGCACGGATGCACCTTCCTTTCTCACGTTGTACCAATGTGTTGTAGCCATTATGTTGAATGTAGTGTATGGTGTTAACTAAAAATGTGAAAGAATCAGTTATGGTCCTCTTGCTAAGTATGGCAATATAGAAGCCATTTGATTAGATTAGGTAAAGTGAGGCAACATAGATTAAGGTAATGTAAAGTAAGATGTGCAGGGTAGGTGAGTTGGGTATAGGTGATCTAGGCATTGTAGGTTTAGAGTGAGGACCTCTAGCCTGATTCAGTTGGCTTATCTGCTAATTTTCTGCTGTGTGGGCTGGCAGTGCCAGGATTCTTGCTTCAGTTGAAGTGGTTCTAGCATTCTTCATTCCCCTCATCAATCCTCTTTGCTTCTTTCATGCCTTTCTATCACTCATCCATCATCTCTCTCTTCCTCTCTCTGATGTGTACTCTGCCTCATATGCAGTCTTCTCATTCTGTTTCTCAGTCTCATCATTGTCATAATTTATTCTCAACCTTCATTCTCTGCCTTCTCCTAGTCCTCTTGCTGTTTTTCCTCTTCTTCCATGTTCCTTCATCATTCTCTTACTCCTCATCCAATTCATATTAGTTCTCCTTATTTGCTATCCCATTCTTATCTTCCTTCTCCCACAGCCTCATATCTACGCATGTGTGTATGTGTGGTCAGGATACTTAAATTACTTAATATAGCGCATTTGAGTAACTGACAAAGCGCCTATCTGCTTCATTAGCAGCTGACTCAGAGAGCTAATTGACTGATAGTCCTGCACAGAAATTCCTTATATTAAAATAGAACTGAAATTCCCGGCGTCGTGTTGCTCATATCTTCCTGTATTCAAGCCCTTGCAACGATGGATTCTTTGTTTCTCTGCCGCGTTTAGTGGTTGCGTTATCAATCGGAGTATTGGACGTTGACAGGCGGCCTTTCCCATTTGCTATGATGAACATTGTGCCTCGGCAGTAGAATCGCCTCTTCTTATGGCCTGCGCGGGCGGTGTTAGGGCTAGTCCGTCTGAGGTCACGGACCACCGATGTCAGGCCTGCTATGACTGACAGCGGCTGACGATTATCTGCTGACCTTTGACCGAGTTCTAGCTAGGCGGTTGATGGCTCTTAGGTACAGGCTTATAGTTGGACATTGCTTGCATTCCGTAGTTACTGCATGAACATTACCCAGTTTGAGATGATTGCAATGTAGTGTAATGCTAAAGACATTTACAAAGCGTCACTTGGAGCCTCTCAGAAGCGCTCAACACAGTATTATGATTATAGATTTAATTGATAGATTCGTGGTTGATATCATTGAATGTACGTCTTTGACCTAATTTGGGAATGTGAGCCTGACTTAATTTTTTAATTGTCAGATCACGTTCTATAATTAAGTCAGAACACATTCTATAATTAAGTAAGAACACTTTCCGAAATTAAATCAGATAATTAAAAATTAAGTTGGTCATTGGTAAATTGGGCCAGAATACATTCAGTTCAAATCCGGAATTTTATTTGAATATGACCTGGATACCAAAACCCATTCTGAGTGGGTATCTGGCTACCTGTTACTATGTCATTGAATTTATACTTTAAGCCTCCTCATGGACATGCAGATTTTTGTAGGAGCTTAAAATTTAATAAGTGTATTTACTAGCTAAGGCAATATCACCTATATTGTCTGTAGATAGTAGATACATTTATGTATGATGAAATGTGGTTGACAGTCAGAAGTATTGTAATTGTATTAGAATATTTATATAGCGCCGGCGAGAGTCAGCAGCGTTCTCGACCTGCATCAGTGCCTTAAGGCACTGGAAAGGTGAGAGGGTTTGTAACTCAAGACAAAGAAAATGGGGAGACAGTTCCAAGCTGACCGGCCTACACAGACAGACTACCTGGAATGGGTCATAACAGTTTGCATAAACAGAAAAACCCTCAGGTCGTTAGTCGTAGATAGCAGGCAATGATGAGTCGCAGGTATGGATAAGACTAGAGTGCAGAAAGACCTCAGGTAGAACGCAGCCATCCAAAAAAGCCAGTTATGCCTGAGGTGTAGGATTTCAAACTCTTCAAGCTATCCTGATTCTGTTTGTAGCATTGTGCTATGGTGGCAGTTGGTGATGTGGTGGTGCAGGAATAAAATCATGATAGGATAGGTTGATGAGTTTGGTTTTCAATCATAAGTAGAAAGTTGGAGAGAGGAGTGAAGGTGGAGGAGAAGAGGTGAAGTTACTAGACAAGATAGGTGGATGAGCAAAACTGGTGAAGATCTTTGGGGAGTTCATTCCAAAGGGCTGTTCAGCATAGGCTTTCAGAGAGCATGAAACTGGAGGCCTAGGTAGAGAAAGATATGATAATGAGCGAGTAGACCTTATTGGTGAATTGGAATTGAAAGAGTATTTCATGCAAATAATCAGGTAAGCAAGAAGGTTCAATGTGATAGACTTGACAAACATCTCAGATGCAGTCTTCACCAGAAGTAGGTATGAACCAAAACTCAGCTTGGCCCAAATTTCATAGTACTCGGCATAAATTTGGACCCTGACAGACAATGGGTCCGAGTATTAATCTTTCAGATTCTGTTTTGAAGCGAAAATCAGATTTTTTAATTTACAAAGCAACAATCTAGAAGCACAAATACTGTTACTTTTATTTACAAAGCGATAATCGACCTAACTAAAAACTCAATACTGCTACCATTAGTGGTTACTAGTTACAAATTCCTAGTGTAAACTATAGGCAAAAAATTCATAACAAGTTGTGCAAACTGCCAAACTAAAAATCAAGAGAATGAGACTTTTTAAGTATTCGAGACTCGGACATGGCAAAATTGAACTCAGCAATACATTCAAACTTGGTTCATCCCTAACAAAAAGACGATATATTTGCAAGCAGATGGCTTACAATCATATTAGAGTGCACATTATTTCCGAGCAGCATTTGGGTCTGCCATTCATCTAATTGCATTCATCACTAGAGTGCAGTCCTTTGTGGTTGCCTCAAGGTTCACTGGTTGGGCTGAACTAATTTTGGGGTGCACTTCAATGCAGTTGAGTATATGTTGTATATTTAGAAATGAAATTGCTCTGTATTAAATTTTAGGTGCGGCACATATCATCTAGGAAAGTTTATGCCATGAAGATGTTGAGCAAATTTGAAATGGTGAGAGTGTTTGTTGAATCGATAGTGATCAATTGATCTGTCACATGTTGTGTTATCCAACTCTCATTGGTTACACGATTTATAACATATTAAGTGAAAAAATTACGAATGAGTAAAGTTTTATTTGTCACTGTCGTTTAACCTTTAAGTTACTTGAATCAGATCTGAATTGATTTGGGATTGAATTGATATGGGATTGAATTGATATGGGATTGAATTGATATGGGATTGAATTGATATGGGATTGAATTGATATGGGATTGAATTGATATGGGATTGAATTGATATGGGATTGAATTGATATGGGATTGAATTGATATGGGATTGAATTGATATGGGATTGAATTGGTATGGGATTGAATTGATATGGGATTGAATAGGTATGGGATTGAATTGATATGGGATTGAATTGATATGGGATTGAATTGATATGGGATTGAATTGATATGGGATTGAATTGATATGGGATTGAATTGATATGGAATTGATTTGATTGACTCTATTTGATTGATATTATTTGATTGATTTGATTTTATTTGATGTGATTTGCAGATCAAACGTTCTGAGTCAGCATTCTTCTGGGAAGAAAGAGAAATCATGGCCAGTGCAGACAGTGAATGGATTGTACAGGTCATTTATCTAATCTAATCTAATCATAGACCTACTGATTTATTTCATACATGTGTGTTGGCCAGTGCTATTGAATCAATTCAAGTGCCTTTCAATTTTTGTTTTTGTCATCAGTCAAATCTGTTCCTATAAAAATTCACTCAGTTTATTCTCATCCAATTTATTGCAGTCAGTTGAATTTTTCATTATGTTATGTCATTTCTTCAGTGTATTGTTGATTGATTGATTTAATTATTCAGTCAAGCTGATCAGTCAATCATTTGAGTGATTTGTTGATTATTCAGTAATTAAGTCAGTCAAGTTGGTTCATTAGTTGATTATCATTCAATCATACAATCTAGCAGTCAGTTATGATCATTATTAATCAACAATAGTAATCCAGTGATTATGAGATTGAGTCCACTGGGCAAACTATGAATACCCTGTGAATGTCCTGGGGTGCACTGCCTTTGTGCTCAGTACCTGGGTATTTTTTTCACCCATTCTAAGCTCAAGGGTCTAAGAGTAGGCTCGGCTGTGTTCCGTCTAGCTTTCAGTTTTTTAGTCGACCAGCACTCGAACATTCCTCAGCACACCAGTCAATCAGTTGATCAATCAATCAAGCAACTGACGAATTTCCCTTTGTAGTTGCACTTTGCATTCCAAAATGCACGTTACCTGTACATGGTGATGGATTACATGGCCGGTGGTGACCTTGTTAACCTCATGAGCAATTACGATATACCTGAAAAGTGGGCAAAGTTCTACTGTGCTGAGGTCGTCATGGCTCTCAACGCCATCCACTCCATGGGATTTATCCACAGGTAAGCATAGTGGCAGGTGGCAAATATCTATACAGAATTGGACCCATGTTTGCATTATCTGTGTGTAGTGTTTATATATGCTGGTGCTATCTGGTGAATGACATGAGAACAAAAGATTGTTAATGTGGTGTAATACCTTTAGACGGTGGTGGAAATGGGAATGGTCTTTAACCATTGCTTTTTTGGTCAATAGCTAACAGGGAGCAACATTGGATTTCCTGATAAAGGACATTTTTACAAAACTAGTGCATTGAAGCAATTAATTAATTCTCAGGAGAGGTCTGTTAGTTGGTTACATTTACAGATAATAGTTGCAGAAAACGTTGCAATATAAAATGATTAATTGGATCTATAAATGAATGAATAAGTAAATGAAGAAATGTTTTCTTTTCAAAATCAGAGACGTTAAACCAGACAATATGCTTCTCGACTCACATGGTCATCTCAAACTTGCCGATTTTGGAACTTGTATGAGAATGGACAAGGTATGCAGGCAGGGCGATTATAATCACAAGTGGTCATAACAGCAGCAACAATAGCAATAATTTTTAATTATTACTGACGATAATAACAATGAAAATATTAATGACCTGTGGAGCCAATCACTTCCTGTTGCAGAAAACATTTTGTTCAGGCTCTCCTATGGACATGTTCTACATTTTTGGATCTGTTAGATAGCCGATTAGCTGTATTTGCAGTGCTTTTTGTAAATGACGTAAACGAGGTAATCTTAATAGTCTTGATACTTACATACCAATTGATAGTAAGTGTGATGCAATTCGAGATATCATTAGCAGTGTTTGAACTATGTTTTTCTGTTAGGTTGACACTTCAGATGAAATTATGCATTTTTTTATCATTAACCATTGTTATGGTTAAATTATGTTATTACCATACCATAAAAATAAAAATTTTTTTTAGTTGTTTGTGCAATGCTTTAGGATGGTCTTGTGAGATCTGACACGGCAGTTGGAACCCCAGACTACATTTCCCCGGAAGTCTTGATGTCACAGGGGGGTGACGGGATCTATGGGCGCGAGTGCGACTGGTGGTCGGTCGGCGTTTTTCTCTACGAGATGCTCGTCGGTAGGGGTGGCGAATGTGTATTTCTCCATATTTTTCCTTTTTCTTTGTTCATTTGATTATTTATTTATTTTGGGTGCAAAGCGAATTAATCTGAATTTGATGTGTGAGGAAGATAAGTACAATAAACTTTTTATGATTATTACAGAGTCTGTAGAGCAGTTTCAGCCCCACAATAGAATTACAGGTTGAATGGACTGCATAACAGACCACTGGTCTGCATGATAGTTATGTAGAACCTTTTGCATGCTACTTTTGATAGCTTTGTTGTTTGAGGGTTTTTAGGTTTACTTCGTCTTACTGTAGCTTTTCTTCACATTTGCATTACTGTACCTGTTTTTCTCTGAACATCTTATCACCCTAGTGCCCCTAACTTGGGCCATGGTTTTTATAAATTTCCAGGTGACACTCCGTTCTATGCTGACTCTTTGGTTGGGACTTATGGAAAGATTATGGACCACAAAAATTCCCTTTCGTTTCCCTCTGACATCGAGATGTCGGGCAACGCCAAAAGCCTCATCTGTGCTTTCTTAACTGAAAGGTAGGCATATTTATTCACATTAATTTATTTTTCATTATTAATATTTATTTCAGAATGGTTGATTGGTCCAATACCAAGCTTCTTACTTTCACTTTTTTATTGGGAACATTAAAAAGGTGTTAACATGCATAATTGCATATTATTTATATGTTATTTATTGTTTTGTGTTACTTAATAATTGCCAGTTTATTGTTTATTATTCTTAACTGATGATGGTTGTTATTTATTTTCTTTATTATTTTATTATGGCTATTTCGTTGTGCATTTATTGTGTTGTTTATTATATTATTTTGATTAATTTATTTATTATTGATTATTATAGTAGATCGTATAGATGCCCCATGATTAAAGAAAGTGAATAAATTCTGTGCAGTGTAAACGATTTGAATTGCAATTCTGAGGAATTTAATTGATCTTTTGCACTGAGATTTCTCTTGCTTGTAGGACAGAGAGAATTGGACGGAAAAGTGTGGACGAGATTAAACAGCATCCGTTCTTTGTAAATGACCAGTGGAATTGGGAGACGATTCGAAACAGTGCGTGAATTTGCCCTGAATTTACTTACCATGCGCCATTTTACATTGCAATGCCATTCCATTTACCTTGCCTGACTTCTTTAACCTTATATGGGCCAATGATTTTTATATCTCCATTATTATATTGCATGAGGCTTCTATTGATGATCACTTCAGGTTAAATCATAGTCAGAGATCACAAACGCTTGGAGCAGCCTTTTTTACCCTTCTCTACTTTCCTTTATTTACCCCTTACCTTATGTTACGTTGGATGCAGGATATTGTAGTGGTTAGTTAGCATGCTCACCTGTCAGTTGAAAGGCCAGAGTTCAAATCCCTGCTGGGGCAGATTGTTGTCACCTATAATGAGTGCACTGACCATATATACTGGAAATTGGATGATGAAATGGTGAGGGAGGGGACTGGCATCACGCCCTTATATGGCAAAGCTAAGAAAATAAAGTCACCAGTACTTCTTCTGATGTTACCTTGCCCTATCTTATGCTACCTGACCTTATTGCCCTTACCTTCTTTACCTTATCTGCTTTAGTTACTGCACTCCTCATCATGTCCTGTCCTGTCTTGAATTGCACCTACCTTAGCCTAATATTGTGTATCATGATAGTTGTTATTGTTAAGATGATGATGATGAAAATGATGAAAAGGGTGATGATGATAATAATGATGATGGTGATATCTGGTGGTGACAGCCATTCCTCCGGTTGTGCCTGATCTTGCGAGTGATACTGACACGAGCAACTTTGATGATGTTGAGAAGGAGGACTCACCAACCGAGACATTCCAGGTTCCCAAGGCATTCGCCGGCAACCAACTGCCATTCATTGGATTCTCATTCAACCGTGATTACCAGTGAGTTCTCATATCTATCTATCGTAATCGGTTTTGATTCACGTGTCTTTGTAATTTGCTGCTCATCATTATTGCTCACACAGGGTGTAAATTGTATTGTTGCATTCTGCTGCTTGGGGGTGAGGGAATACGGGTGTCACAGTGGTAATGTTTCTGAGAATGGTTTCTGTGCAGCTTATGCCTATTGTTGCATTTAACTCTTTGCAGTCATCAGTGTTCAAACTGCCTTGAAGTGTATATACCTTTTATGATCCATTGAATTACGATAGGTGTTGTGTGCAGCTGACAGATTCTGTATTGTTATCCTTGGGAAATGCTCAGCACTGCTGAACTGTTGTGAACACTATAATGTAACCTTATTCTCATATTTCTCATGTGACATGGTTACAATATGAGTTCCGTATGTAAAGGTAATTAGCTGTCATAAAATGTGATTAATTTGAATCATCTCCATAAGGCAATATTAAGCAACCTGTAGTGTGATAGTGATGTTGCTGGTGATGATGTTGATCGTGATGATGATGATGATTATGATGAATTGGTAGCATGATGAGAAGCTGCTATTTTGGTAATTATACTGATTTTAAAAATAGTGGTTATGCGTATTATTACAATAATAACAACATAATAATGGTAAGAATAGTGATAAGAAAAACAAGAAAGAGGAGGAACCATTGCTTTTCAGAGCTTGGACATGGTTGATTAGCTACTGTTTAGTGAATATTTGTCATGACAGATGATTATCGTTGCCCTCCACCTTTGTGCAGGCGTTGGACTGGCACTGTCAGAGTATGGATAATGGCAGAGTTTGTTTGAATGGCATTTGAAAAGAGTTTTATAAATGCTGATGTTTTTCTCTTTCAGTCTATGTCAAAAAGGCAAGAATTCGGTGAGCATGCCTTTGGTTCCGTCTTCCTGATTTTGCTCTAATTGACAGCAGTTGGAGACAAATTAACTTCTGGAAGAATTGATTGGTTGTTTGGATCGATTGATTGATGGCATGGTTGTTTCATTGGTTGGTTGTTTTACTGGTCGATATATTGATGGTTGATGGATCCTGGAATGGATTTTAATCTTGTGATTGTATTGTGTGTGGTAGGTAGTAGATGTTGAATAGGTGCTTGACGGATTGGTTGATGGAGAACAACAGTTCAACTGCTTTTCTATTGTGCTTCTTTGAAAGTTCTCACCATGCAATGGATCATCGATAGTTATTTGCAATTGTAATTGAAGGACTGGCTGAAGGTCCCTACACATGGCGACCTCAGTGCCGCCTAAAACCCAGCGTCTGTGTGTTACACGCTGAGCATTCTGGCCAATCGGAATATATGCCTCACTGAAAAACTTTATGCAGCGTTTCACTTAACGTTCCTTGAAGAACATGAAGCATAGAGGTTTTAGTCACCCTGTTTTGTGTTTATTTTTGCTTTGAATTTATTTTGATGAGTGTTTTTCTGCCCAAGGGAGGAGCAAAATCCGACCGGGATCTTCAAGAGAAACTGAATCAGATGCGCACAATGAAAGAAACGCTTGACCAAAAATACCTGTGAGTAGGGCCCCGTAGTTTATGCAATTATGCGATTTCGCATGTTTTCTCATAAATTGGCGGTTTACGCATAAATTCCTAAATTCCTTCCTGAAACAGCTTTCAACTTCTGTTCACATCATTCACATAAACGTGTGACTTGGAGACACTCTTTTAACATATTCCTGATGATCACTGGTAATTTTGATGATACAGAGCCGCGAAGAAGGAGCTGGAGCACCTGTCGACTGAGGAGATTCGTCTGCGGCAGACCAATGCTGAACTGGAGCGGAGCCTCATTGGCGCCAGGCACGATCTTAAGGACGCCCAGCGTCGCCTCGACCTTGAAATAGAACAGCGCTCTAAGGTCGAGGAACGATGCAACCGGGCGGAGAGCAGTCTTGCTGAAATGAAGTCTGCTCGGAGTGCTGCGTCACTCAGTCACCAGCAGCTGGTGGACCGCAACAGCCAGCTGGAAAAGCAGGTAAAAACTCAGGCTGCCATTTATTCTGGAGCAATAGCTTAGGTTGAGGTGAAGCAGGAAGAATTAGAAAAACTTTGAATGAGGTGATTTGGTCAAATTAGTGACAGCTTATCATGCATTACCATCTGTGGGATGCACTATTGTACAAAATTAAGAAGTTTGAATAAGTGCAGTAAGTAAAACAGGCGACAACTCAAAGTGCCCATCGTATTAAACATCTTATTAAACCAATGTTGCTGCCTAGCGAATGAAGGGCTAGTCAACACTAAGGCGGTAGTGTTGAAATGCCTGCAATCTTCTGCTGCCAAATCATTTTTGCTGTAAGAATTCTTCTCTTATCTGGCTTCACCATTGTCCAACGTTTCGATCCATTTTGGAAAATCGATTGCATCATCGTCTTGTATATTTTGTTTTTTCTGTTAATTCTTTGAAGAAACTTCTCAATACTGTGTTAATCATTCCAAATGTTTGTGAAGTGTATGAAATTCTTCTTTTATGTCTTTTTGTTTGTTAAAATTTCCACTTAGTTAAAACAGTGATGTGAGCTTAGGGCAGGTTAATTCAGAAAGGTTGGGAAGAAGAGGAAAGGAAGCTTTTACCTGGATATTATGATAATGTTAAGGTAATTTATTACCTGATCCATCTGGAAAGTTTGAAATAGAATTTGATGTCTGTTTATAGATTTCGGAACTTACAGACAAACTGAAATTGGAGATTGAGGCAACTACTAAAGTCAAGAAGTCTCATCAAGAGTTGCAGCAGGTGGTCTATTGCTTGTTTTTTTAAGTTAATTATTTAGTTCATAGCCGAATTGTTATTGTTCCTATTGTCATTATTTTGCTCAATCTGAAAGAATATATTCCTTTGGAATATGTGAGAAACTTCATGTGGAATGGTTACTATTATTACCATTTCTATCACTGTTACTACTGCTACATGACTACTATTGTTACAAGATATTCTTTTGTTACCTATACCTTGTTAAACTCACATAAAGGCTATTTTATAAGCATGATTACTTAGTATGTGTACTACGAATTAGAGCTGTACCGATATCACTTTTTGGCGATTGTGCCAATACCGATTATTGCCGATTATTCATGTGCCGATACCCGATTATTTAGCCGATTATTTAGTCGATTATTTTGCCGATTATTTCTTTGTGTTTCCCAAGATGTCCGGTTCCAAAAGATAGACCAGACCTACTGCTACTGCCTATTGTTGTGATGCAAGCAAACACTTCCCCCATAGGAGATGTATGCATGTAGTTGGTGACTAATCCTAGGCAGGCAATACAGATTAGACACACCGCCCACTGTTGAACTGTGCCCAGGGTAATTAAAGGCCAAGGCATGGCTGTCCTATTCACAGCCACCCATCTAGTCTCAGCCTCTCAGGCGACTGACATGTGTCGAGCAGATCTGATTGGCAGCTAGCATGTATTCGTTAGGCATGCCTCCATGATATACATTCATCGGTTTCTTTGTTGAATTGGCCAGCCATTCCTTGGCCTGTAAGCAGGCACTATGACTCACTCTGCACAAGACCTATGTTGACACATTCCCACGGTCTATACTAGCACAGTGGGTGGTCTCACCACTGGTCTGAAGAAGCCAATGGCTCGACGACACGATATGGGAACAGTACGATATGCTGTCCTTCACAGACCGAGTGATGTTGCTGTCGTCATTTTGCTTTTATAGACTGACAATAATATTATTAAATAAAAGAAATAATTTTTAATATCGGCGCCGATTATCTTGCCGATATCCAATATTGCCGATATCTCTATAATCGGCCCGATTAATCGGTACAGCCCTACTACGAATCTGTGTTATAATAAGCCGTCTTTGACATATCGGCTCTTTTGTACACCAGTTTAAATATGTTGTATCAAGTATAGCATGAAATTTAAATATTTTTAGCGCCACACGAATCTGGAACAGCGTCAGAACGAACTTCAAGGTCGCCACGATGATGCTGTTAGTGCCAAGGCATCACTAGAAAAGAACCTCTCCAGTGCCCAGATGGCGCTAGAGGAGCAACTCCAGACACAGAGGCAACAGTCCAGTCACATCCAAGAAGTGGAGAGTATGCATCAGGAATTGGCTGGCTACATTTATATAGCACCAACAATCAATGATTACTGCAGCAAATTGCGCTGTGCCGCTATGACTGCTGCAACAGTTTATTGCATTCAGTTAGTCAATGAATCAATTAGTTTGTGCTTCAGTTATTAATCATTAATTGATTCAGTCAGTCACCCAAGTCTCTAATCGTTCTTTCAGTCAATGAGTCGTTCATTGTGCGCATAAATCAATTATTTGATCAGTCTGTGTATAAATTATTGAGTAAGCGTGCCAACCCAGTGTCAGATCAGTCGTTATGCCTAGTCAATGATTCTGTCAATAGAGTTTGCCTTGATCAATGATTCAGTCAATAGAGTTTGCCTTGATCAATGATTCAGTCAATAGAGTTTGCCTTGATCAATGATTCTGTCAATAGAGTTTGCCTTGATCAATGATTCAGTCAATAGAGTTTGCCTTGATCAATGATTCAGTCAATAGAGTTTGCCTTGATCAATGATTCTGTCAATAGAGTTTGCCTTGATCAATGATTCAGTCAATAGAGTTTGCCTTAATCAATGATTCAGTCAATAGAGTTTGCCTTGATCAATGATTCAGTCAATAGAGTTTGCCTTGATCAATGATTCAGTCAATAGAGTTTGCCTTGATCAATGATTCAGTCAATAGAGTTTGCCTTGATCAATGATTCTGTCAATAGAGTTTGCCTTGATCAATGATTCAGTCAATAGAGTTTGCCTTGGTCAATGATTCAGTCAGTTGATCAGTGTACTCATTGATTTCTAGATGCCCGTCACAATTTGTCAGCCGAGTTGGAGCGACTGCACGAGCAGGAGATGAGTTTACAGAACCAGAGCCAACGACTGCAGGAGAATGTCAAGGCCCTTGAAAAGGTGAAGCCATCGAACCATCTTCATTCAGATGATGGTTCATGAAATACTATGCATGTTTATGAATGTGTGGTAGGGTCAGTTAAATATATATTATTATGCTGAACTATTAGTAGACTGGTTAGTTCCTTGAATCAAGAGCCTAAGAGAAGGGAATGTACACCTCCACTGCCTGACTAGGGGGTCTTATTTTAATGAAAAGGAAGACAGGATGGTGTTTGTAACATAGGGTAAAATAGGGTATGATAAGGTTAAAGTGCCATGTGAAGTAAGGTAAGCAATAAGGTTAATAACAGGTTGTTCAGTTGACAATCAGTTAATTAAAGTAAGAAATGGCAATAAAGTTAGAAGGAGAGGCATGATAAACTAAGGGTAGGTAAGTTTGGCAATGTTATTAGAGTCAGAGTCTTCTTGAACTGGCAGTATATATGATGAGTAGATATCTTGAAGGGGTGCTATATCAAGTATTTTTGATTGATTGATTGATATATATGTGTGCTGTATATGTATGTTACTATTTGTCTACAGAGCAAGGCAAATGCAGAGCTAGAGCTGAGGACCTACATGTTGAAGTACCAGCAAGAAAAGATAGCTCTTGAGGAAACGGTCTGCCGACTGAATGCCATGCTGTCAGACACGGAGAAAGCCAACATTGAGGCCCGTAAAGGTAGGGAAGAAATACTTCTCTTTGTACCTGTATGATTAGGTTTTTAATCCCAACTCATCAAGTGACTTTTTCTCTGAATCTGTGTTCTGGCTCAAGAACTTTCCTACTGCACCTTGTATTGTCTCTCAACACCCTATTTTCTGAGCCTTTAATTAGCTGCCATTCCTTACCTCACCTTTGCATGCATTACATTGTCCTTCCTTGCCATTACTTAATTTCTTTATTTTACATACCATGCATACCTAATCTTTATTCAGCATAACTAACCTTTTCCAAACTTTCGTACTCTATCTTCCTGATCTCTATCATGTCTTCATTATTACCTAATTTGCTCATATTAATTCTTACATTGCCTTACCTTACCCTAATCTGTTACTTTATCCCTACTTTATCTTCTACATACATTACCTCATATTTTGTACTTAATCAGTTCCTTCCAACCCTTTACCTTCTCCATTCTAACTGGCAATACTGTGTTCTACCCCACCTCAACACACGTTGTTGACTTTCCGGTTGTCTATAGGACTCACTCTTCTTGTATTTTGATTAGCTTCCGACGATCAGATGAAGTTGGAGGCCGAGCGAGCGGCCAGGGAAAATGTCGAGAAGCGGTTGCTGGAGACGGAGAAGGAACTTACGAGTATGAAGTTCGACCTCAGCCAAGTCCAACAGAGTGAACAATCACTCCGGTCTGATTTGAAACAGGAAGCTGAAAGGGTACAACTTCAAACAGATGCCGTCTAATGTAGTGATTTATTGAATCGACAAATTTATCACTTATAAGTGAATTTGTGATAGGTATACTGATTAATTGTATTTTATTCAACAGTTGGCTTGTGTGTGGGCAGATTTGGATTGTTTGGTTTTGTTGGCTTGTTTGGTTGATTGACTGATTGATTGATTGGTTGATAGATGCGTCAGATGACCCTACAGATGGAGCAGGAGCAACAACGCAGAAATCTCGTTCAGGCTGAAACAAAAGCTCTGCATCAGCAGATTCAGCAGCTGAAAGAAACGGAAAAGCGCCTCAGCCAGGTGAATAATGATTTGCTTGACAGAGTATAAAGTAATGGCTTGCTTGGTAATGAATTTACTCTACTAGATACATTGTGGATGACACATCTAAGTGTAAATGAACTTGACTGATGTGGATTAGATTCATACAGATAATGGCCACATTTCATCCAGGTAAACTGAACGAGGCATCTAATCTGATCTGAAGATTTCTCTGGTGATATATATTATTGTGATGCACATTGTATCATTTGATGGTCACTTGAAAAAAAGAAGTAATATGAGAACCTAAATGTCGTCCTGCAAATTCTGTGCTTTATTGGAGCCAGAAAATATGTCAGGTTAGGCCTATTGGGGAAAGGTCAAGTGAGGGAAATGTAAGGTAAGGCAAGGTATAGATTAGGTTGTGTAAAGCAAGGTGTTGGTTTGGTATGCTATGGTAAGTGTATGCTAGGTAGAGGTAAGGTAGTTAGTTGGTCCTTGAATTAGAGGATCTGTCCATCATAGCCAGGGTTCAACAGGGGTTGAACGATCATTTGACTAATGTTCAGGAATTATATTGCAACAGACAACTGGATTATCTTTGTTTACAGTGTTACAGGGTAATAGTTGCATTTCAGCGAATGGCTTAGGAGATATGCTCCAGTAAATGGTCAAATAGTTATGCTTCACTGAGGGGTGTAACTGGTGTTGCTAATAATAGATTTGATTGTTTTTTGTAGGATAAGACAGATGCAATGAGCTCTAACAAGAACTTTCAGAATGAGTTGCGAAACACAAAAGAGTAAGTTTGTGAAATTCTCGGTCTGACATATTGAATCGGTATAGGGTGACCTAGGGAGGTTAGGATTGGGCGAGAATAGGAATGTGTTGGGGATATATTAGATTACATCAAGACACTCTGTTCACGGGACTTAGCCTTCCACCTTTTCCTTAAGGTCATCCATCACCTGTCGAAAAAATTATTTCTCGACAGACTCATGAAAACAATTGTTGATAAGATATTGCACTGGTTAAAAAACTCTGGCATTTGCATTAAGAAAAATGTGCAAGACATTATTACACATTTGATCACCGTTAATTCACTGCAAGTTAATTGGGGGCAGTGATGGAAATTAATCTGAATTTTTAGTTTAACTCTAGGCAGGCAAAGTAGCTGTGTCAGATGATATTTTTATGTGTTTAGTTTTATTACTGGTAATAAACAATTAGCTTGTTTTTGTGTTGCAGGAAGTTAAAAGTCTTAGAGGAGCAGGCAAAGGAACTTAAGGAGCAACTGGAGGCGGAAAATGCATTCGCCGTAAGTTGTCATGTTTCGAGGTGTAATGTTCACTTGCTGGTACATTTGCCAGCACTGTATTTTCTTAGTTTTTATAGCACAAGTGACCAAAATACAGGTTGCATTTTGATAAAATGACCAAAATACATATTGCATTTGGATCAGATGATCAAAATACAGGTTGCACTGGGATCAAATGACCAAAATACAGGTCGCATCTGGATCAAATTACCAAAAGACAGGTTGCATTTGGATCAAATGATCAAAATACAGATTGCATTTGGATCAAATGACCAAAAGACAGGTTGCATTTGGATCAGTTGACCAAAAGACAGGTTGCATTTGGATCAGATGACCAAAATATAGGTTGCATTTGGATCAGATGACCAAAAGACAGGTTGCATTTGGATAAAATAACCAAAAGACAGGTTGCATTTGGATCAAATGACCAAAATATAGGTTGCATTTGGATCAGATGACCAAAATAAAGGTTGCACTGGGATCAAATGACCAAAATACAGGTCGCATATGGATCAAATAACCAAAAGACAGGTTGCATTTAGATCAGATGACCAAAATATAGGTTGCATTTGGATCAGATGACCAAAAGACAGGTTGCATTTGGATAAAATAACCAAAAGACAGGTTGCATTTGGATCAAATGACCAAAATATAGGTTGCATTTGGATCAGATGACCAAAATAAAGGTTGCACTGGGATCAAATGACCAAAATACAGGTCGCATATGGATCAAATAACCAAAAGACAGGTTGCATTTAGATCAAATGACCAAAATACAGGTTGCATTTGGATAAAATGACCAAAAGACAGGTTGCATTTGGATCAAATGACCAAAAGACAGGTTGCATTTGGATCAAATGACCAAAAGACAGGTTGCATTTGGATCAGATGACCAAAAGGCAGGTTGCATTTGGATCAGATGACCAAAAGACAGGTTGCACTGGGATCAGATGACCAAAATACAGGTTGCACTGGGATCAAATGACCAAAATACAGGTCGCATATGGATCAAATAACCAAAAGACAGGTTGCATATAGATCAAATGACCAAAATACATATTGCATTTGGATCAAATGACCAAAAGGCAGGGTGCATTTGGATCAAATGACTAAAGACAGGTTACATATGGATCAAATGACCAATAGACAGGTTGCATTTGGATCAAATGACTAAAGACAGGTTAAATTTGGATGAAATGACCAGAGACAGGTTACATTTGGATCAAAAGGTCGAAGAAGGTCGCAAGAGGACAAGCTGAGTAGAAAACAGGGCACAGAAAATCAGTAGTATGAAAAGGGTGAGATTGTAGTCAAAACCTTAGCTGCATTGCTTAACTTGCTGCATGAACAGAATCAAGATAGCTATGTAACATAGTCTGTTTTATTGTTGTAAATTCATGCAGATAAATTGGCAACTTTTTCCATGGTTTCAGAGTCTCTACAAGACACAGGTGAAGGAATTGAAGGAAGAGTTGGAGGATAAGGTAAAGGAGTGCAACGAACTCCAAGCAGAAGTTCAAAAACTGGAAGGAGAAAGGTAACTGTGACAATAATTTCTGTTTAGCTTTACCAGAGGTTGGTTTTATTCTTAAAGTGTTTATACAATATTTGGAGAGAGTAAGGTGTCTAGATGGGTTTGATGATTTCTATTTTTTACCTGAGGTATGCATGATCCTTCAGGAATGGAAACATTTTCTGGAGAATTAACCGTTTTCATTATATTTTGATATTATTATTATGCTTTTAGGATATAGAAAGCCAAGGTACACAGTGGTTACTCAGAAAGTGAGATCTACAGTCATTTGAGGGCCTGAAGGGATCCCCACATGGATCTGACCAATTATTATTATTATTGCTATTTCCATGCTATTAGTAACCTCTTCACAACTTTTGAGAGGCTTTTGAAATAGGCTCTTGAAAAGCCCAGAAACTCACACGCGCACACCTACACACATGCATGTATATATACATACTATTTGTATTATTATTATTATTGTAGCTGTTATTTCCATTGTTGCTATCTACATCCTATATTTGATTTAATGGAATAATGCACAATACATCAAACTTCACCATCTTCATTAGCAGGAGGCATGGGGTTTTGCAGCGTTTCCCAAACTGTGTTCCACGGAACCCTAGTGTTCCGTGAG
Source organism: Bimastos eiseni (assembly GCA_959347315.1). Lineage (NCBI taxonomy): Eukaryota > Metazoa > Annelida > Clitellata > Crassiclitellata > Lumbricidae > Bimastos > Bimastos eiseni. The sequence continues at coordinate 32,399,840 of OY365806.1, forward strand.
GTGAAGGCAAGGGTTCTGCGGAAAACTTTCAGTGTAAATAAATAGAGGCTTTTTGCTTAGCTACCTTGACATTTGTGTATAACTTTATATGAAAACGAATTCACATGTCATTGTCACCGATATTTGTGTTATTTTTGATCTAATCTAGGATAAAACCTATAATTGTCTGCATGCTCAAGTGTTTATATACAACATGGTGTGTTTAGTTTTGTACGGGGTTTCTGCCAAAAATTTGAGATCAAAAGGGTTCCACGGCCAAAAAAGATTGGGAAACACTGGAGTATTGGATGACATACTGGGGCGATGAGCTGTAGGTTGTGAGATTTATTCTTGCTACCTCCTTAGAGTTGACTGGTCCTTCTTCTAGCGGTAGTGTTGGTTAAATAGGATGAATTATGTGATGAACCCTAACGTGATGAATTCTTCATGGTTGCTGCATGGTTTAATTCATCTTGTGATCAATCATTCATTCATAATGTAATTAAATGGAGATTATTATCATGATCACTGATTCAAGTTTTATCACGGTTGGAATTAATTTTATTATTATAAATTACATCATATTATTATTGATATAACCATAACCATAGTTTTTTTTATTGTTTCACCATCATTATAGAAATGTAGGTAACAAGTTCTCTGTGAACAATGTATATAATTTATACATCATTATTCATGTAGTTATAAACTAATAACATCAGAGTGAGAATTAAATTGTTGTCATTACGTTGAATTCTACTACTACCTGGTCTCTTGTACATGCATTACACAAATTGTGCTACAGGTCACAGTTGAGTAATCAGCTGATTTTAGCCGGAGGTTCTTACGATTTTGAGAAGGTTATACGCTGCAAATTGGAGGAACGGTTGTCGGACGTCGAGAGAGAGAAGAAGATGTTGGAATTGGAGATGAAGGAAAACCTCAACCGGTTGAAGGCGGACATCTCACGCAAGGACATCGCACTCAACAATGTTAGTACAATGCAGTCTGGGTGGTGAGAGTGGTGTGGTGGGGTGATGTTGGTGGGGAGTGGTTGGATAAGGGTTGGTTTGTGGCCATATGGTGACTGTGATTGATTAGATTCATTCATTCATACATGCATTCATTCATTGAGTTAACAACAATTGATTAGTTATGTATTAAGATTATGTAGCACAATTTTAAGAATTTTCTATCCTAACTCCATCCACTGATATTACATATAATTGATTATATCTTGCAAAAAGGCTCTAAATGGTCATAAAGAATTGGTGGAAGATGATGCTCTTCCATCTATTCATCGAGTAACTTGGTGCACAATCAAAGGGAATTGATCACCTGCGGCCGTTTGATCGAAGCATCACCAGCAACTAGAAGTTGAGGTCACCCATGAACCTGCACCATTCCCCTCTGGCAGTGACATTGTTATGGATTGCAGATCTGGCTGCTTGTCATAACTCCACACTATCGAGATGTTTGCCTGACTCCAGACTCTGTGTACGGTTTGTCATCCTAGACCCAACCATGCAGTAGGCAGCCCTTACTCTCTCATGCAGACACATAGACCAAAATGATGTGTTAAGAAACTATGCTCTGACATACAAACAGAGAACTGGTAAAATCTATTCATAATGAACTTATGTTGAGGAATAATCTGTGGATAATCCTTTACAGCTGGAAGACTCCAACAACAAATACCTCCAGGATTTGGAAGAATCCCAGAAGAACAAGGAAAACCTCAATATCCAGATGAAGTCCTTAGTACAAGGTTATTCAGTCAAATCTATATCAAAGAGGTAATGTAAGATGTAAGGTGGAAAATAATTTATTAAGTGGTATACTGTTTAAGCATCTCTCTTCAAGCTCCTCAGAAGCTGAAGGGCAAAGCATAACCTATGTTATCTAACCTAATATGCACATTTATAAAGCAGAGCTATTCAGAAGCACTCTCAGCGTGACAAGCCCGTATAAATGGAAAATTTTTAAGCAGCCTAAAAATGCAGGTGAGATCCCTCAAGCATCCTGCCATGGACTTATGGTTATGTTATTATAACAATAACACACTTGTTAATGGCGCTATTGAAACTTGTCAAAGTGTAAAGATGAAGATATCATTCGTGTTCAAATGCCTTTGAAGAAACTCCTGAATAGTGTGGTCTGAAGTTCGGGAGGTCATTTCACTAAGATGTGCACTCGACCGTAGCAGTCTAACAATCATTAGCACTGATACGCTTTAGTGGTGCTATAGTTACACAGTGGCAGAATGCATGTTGTATATACCTGTACATTTCGTTACATTACTTTTTTTATGTATTTGTAGAGCGAACAAAGTTGGATGGAGAAATTGAACAGCTTAAGAAACAGATGAGCATTGAACGACTCAAGAAAGAACAGGTATGGTAACTTCCATTTTGTCCTTCTTTTGTCCTCTCACTGCCTATCCTTAATTTGTTGTTCTCACTTTTAGCAATCCAACTTACCTGCTTTTGCTTCTCTCCTGGAGTGTTCGCTCAAGGATAAAAAATACCTAACTTCTTTAAAATTCCTAAATTTTACTCATGCTGAAAATCAATTGTTTTGGTTTGTATAATATATGTAGTAAGTTTGATACTATGTTCATTAAAAATGAAAAACTGGCTCTAAAGCCAACTTTTTTTAATGAAATCATTTCAAAGGGATATCTTACTTATATCAACATGTTGATACAAAATATCACAGTATAGTTTTTGGACACGAGATACATTTTGTTGTGGCTTTCTTGGAGTGATCTTTCAGTTCTTTCAATATTTGTTACATCCATCTTGTCCATCACAGTCCTCTTCTATCTTCTGAGTCTTTTTGAGTCTTGCTCTGAAGCCACTCAAATGCGGGCATTTTTCTCTTAATTGTTTTCTATATTTACTAGCATTGTTCTCCAGAAGACCATTGAAAGGGTGATGTCTTTGTGGCCAAACATAAGAGGGTCTTTGTTTCAATTGTCGCTTTCACTTTTTAGGAGCAACAGTGCTTAATTTGCTTGATTGATTTCCTTAGCTGATTCCATTTGTTGGGTTGTTGGCTCGAATCAGATCTTTATATTTTGGCAATTTTGCAATTATGTATGGCTTAGTCAGGGATTTGTTGTAATAATTTACTGACAGTTGGTTATTAATTGCTGGCCAACTATCTACCATTAACATGCATCAAATACTACACATATGTCTACCATCATAATATTCTACTGATGACTAGGAACCCTAATCAGTTGGACTTTGGGTCTCCATTTGGTCACTTTTAAACAGGCTTTCTGAATTGTGAATGTGGAACCACTTGACTTAAGGAATTTTTGATGCCTTGTGTTTTGCAATAATGGCATTGTAGAAGTCATTTGATTAGAATAAAATGATAATTATGGATGCATTGTACTGAGCATTGCACTTATTTACATTTCAGGCAGTGTCAAAGCTAGCTCAACTTGCAGAGACGATGACGCTGCAGCCTAATAAAGGAGGCAAGAGATCGGCTGAGCCGAAAAAGAAGGATGTAGAAAGGAAGAAAGAACAGGAACTAAAGCAGGTCTGAGATGTCTAATGAAATTCATTGGGATTAGTATGATGTTATGCATGTTAATGTATTGGGATAACAAGGTAATGATAATAAATGCAAAAGTACTTTCTTAGGGCATACTCTCCATTTACTCCTCCTCCTCCCTATTTATTCTGCCCATCTTCCTGTGACAATTCGTCTTGTTTCTCCTTCCTGCTCCTGCTTTCCTCCAACCTTACTTTCCTTTTTTTTCATGCTCCTTACTCTTGGTCATCATTTTCATCCATCTAATTCCTGTTACTCCTCTCTTTCCACCTTGTCATCTTCATCCTATTCTTCTCTGCTGTTCCTCATACGTCTTGCTGCTTTTTGTTCTGTTCCTTCTATCATCTCTTTTTGTCTCCTACTTGCCTTCATCCTCCTATATTTTTTGTCCACCTTCTTCTCTTACTCCTCCCTCTTTTTCTACTCCTTTTCTCTTCATTTGCTTCATTTTCTACTTCAAAGATTCTTTTACTCTATTACCAGATTTGTTAACATTTCAAATCCACATTGTTTACATGCAGGAAATAGCGAACCTGCACCGAATGACTTCGAAATTGCAGCATGACTATGACGATGTCCAGTCGCTGTTGACAGACGAATCTCTCAAGTCAAGTCGATTGCAGATGGAGTTGGCAGCCAAGGACAGTGAGTTTGAGCAGCTGCAGCAGCAGCTAAAAGCGCTGCTTCTTGGCTCTGACTCCGCGTCAATCCACAGCAGCATCGAATTGGAACCAATGGAGCCGCTCTCACCAGGAGGTTGGCTCAATCAACCACTACTTTTCTACTACCTTTTTCATATTATTGTTATCTGTGTAGTAATTGTTAAATGGTCTCATTAATTTATTGTTTTGAATATATTTATTACACTTATTTTATGTGCACAAGGACCCTAACCTGCAATGGCGCCACTTGGCCAGTGTGATAACACTTGACTGAAGCCTCCTATACAGATTTACTGACTTTGTAGTGACTTAAACAATGCCATCATCATCAGGGAAAAGGCATCAGTTGATGGTTGCTTCCTGCAGAACTGTACTTAAAAATTGTAATTCCTGTGGAGAAGTCCAAGCTCTGAGACCAGAAGGGAGGCTGTAGTGGATAGCCAGCAAATGATGTTCAAGAACAGCTGAGTGCTTGGACATGCAGAATGAACTGCTACGCTTAGGACCAGCCAACGAGAATGCTCAAGAGTCAGAGGAGGAGTACAAGCTACGATATATTATGTGTCACTGAATTGTTTAGATGTAGGTGACTCAATTGTCTAATGGCAGCTGATGAGTCATGTTGATTTTCTGATGCAGATAAGAGAATGGAAGGCTGGTTGGCTGTTCCAAGCAAGAACATCCGTCGTGATGGGTGGAACAAGCAGTATGTTGTCGTCAGCAGTAAGAAGATCTTCTTCTATTTGTCAGAGACCAGTAAGCAGAAGACCGACCCGATTCTCATTCTGGACATCGAGTGAGTTTCGTAAACTTAGGAGATGTAATGTCGTAAATTTCATGTAGTCTCTTTATTAGACAGATAAGGCAAGTTTCTTGCAATTAATTGTTCAGCAGAAGCTCATTACTTTTCTTATAGTTTCTTGACTTTCAAATATTGAGCAAGTTTTTGTGTGCTTTTTCTAAGTTCTTTTTAGCCCTCTGGAGCATTGAGGTTCAAATGCTTTCAATAAGAGCATTGTTACCTATGAATGTTTTTTCTTACTTCTTTGCTTTTTTTTACTGTTGCCTTACTTACCTTTGTCTGTAAAAATTAACCTGTAAACTTTTGCATTTTTAGCTTTATTTCTTTTACCTTCCTTGCATATGCCCTTTTAACTTTATATTTTTTACCTTTTCTTTTGCTTCAATTTCTTAGCAAATTGTTCCACGTGCGATCAGTGACACAGGGAGATGTCATACGAGCAGACACGAAAGACATCCCAAGGATTTTCCAGGTGTGGAATTTAGAATGGCAAGATAAAAATTAAAATAGATTTTAAATAATTAAAATATTGCAGCAAACTATAAATAATAACTGTAAAAACGAAGTAGTTCTAACTGTAAATCTAGTAAATATTCAAAATTATTAGACTAAATTATCTGGTTTCCTGCCACTGAATAAAAATGTCTAAAATGAAAAATCAACACATTTTACAAGTCCAAATTTTTCCTTCGACCAAACCCTCTGTATGTTCATCATTTGATGTATCAGACAATATTTAATCGTCAGATACATCGAAACGGTCGTAATTTGAATCTAATTCTTCAAGCAATGAATCTATTTGTCCACATGTGTTGCTGTCTTGGGTCATTTAAATGCCCAGGTACGCATAGATATAAACGTCTGTTTTGATTTAAAGAAATACATGTTTAGGGTCCCTTTCTAAAAACATCTTCCACTTATTCATGGGTTAATTATATTGTCTTTTTCCTGTGATTATATTAGTAAGTACACTGTAGTACACGGAGATTTAATTGTAAGTAAGTAGATGAAATTTTACCTGAATTGGTTTTGCATAGTGGACTATCTAATATTCAAGAACTGAAACTTTATTGTTTGCCATGTAGTCATATGCCACTCTAATATATAATAATTAAATGAATAAATTGTGACTAACATAAGATATTAATAATAATATTTGCTAAATTATTCTTCTAATGATAATAAAAAATAACTTGCACAGTTTTCCGATATGCAGCTGCCGTGATAAGTAATAAATGAATTATAGATGAATTATCATTTTTCAATGATTGTTTAATAATGGAAGATTATCAGAAATATGCAGTTATATTTTCTGGTTTTCAGCTACTGTATGCCGCAGAGGGTGAGAGCAAAAAACCGGAGGATAAAGAACTGTCAACAGCGCCTGATCGATCAGGGGTCATCGAGTACAAAGGTCATGACTTCATGGCGATCACATTCCGAATGCCAACATATTGCGAGTCTTGTACAAAACCTGTATACCACATGATCCACCCTCCAATGGCTCTCGAGTGCATGAGTAAGGCTCTGACATCAATTGCTTCCTTCTAGCGACAACTCTGGCGTTTCATATAAGTTATTCCTTGGTTGATTAGTTTCGTCCTTTCCTGTTCACTAGTTGTCTTTACTAATTAACTACTTGTGCCTCTATTAAAAATTTGACATATATATCTCCATTTGTGTGGGATACATCAGGAAAGGTGCTTGAAAAGAAATCTGGCCTCACTTGACTCTCCAGATGGTATCAGAAAGTGCCGGTCGACCTTGCTGATTAAATAAACCCCGGGAGAATTAATTGGGCTTGTGTTTCAAAGACTATGGATAGAAAGATGTGGATAAATGAATTGGTGATAGTGTTAGTAGTAGTATTTTTTTATTATTAGTTCCTATGGTGTTTTTTAATTTATAATGTCATTCAGGTCTAAACTGGAGGCATGTATGCTTAAAAATCTTTATTACAAGACACACGTTTAGCAAAGACTACTGTTTTTGCGTGTCCTGAACCTTCTTTCACTTCTTTAATGTCATTCAGGTCCAACGTAAGACATGCATGTTTCAAATTGAGTACCCACTGTAACCTGGTTTCTGATTTCCAGGGCCAGTTAGATTTTGACCAGGCATCTCCAACATATTTCACTTTATACTGTGTTTCCACTTGTTACCACGTGTGCATTATGAAGCCATGCCATATCTGGCACTTCTATATGCAGTCTGAAGCCCCACACTTACAGTACAGAACAAATAAAGTGAAAGAATGATTAGCTTATTGGTACAAAATGATCTGATCCATTTTCTTTCAGGATGTCACATCAAAGTTCACAAAGAACACTACGACAAGAATGAGGAATTCATTGGGTATTGCAAAGGTCAGTCAGTCTGAAAGTCAGTCATTGAAAAAGCCGTTGCTCACAGTTGCTGTCTGTTGCTGGCTACTATGTTGTGACATGAATTATAGTAAAATTATTATGAATATAAGAGTATTAAAACTATTATTATAAAAATAGTTCTGCATAGAATAAGTTATAGATTTCTGATGTTTACATTTTGGCTAAACTTCTCTTGTGGTCTGCTTATCCTGTATATGCATGTCTGTACGCTTAAAGGCTTCTAGACAGATCTACAAAGCTGAAATTTGGTTAATTTCAAATTTATTTTCTGTTTTCAGTGAATTTTGACATCCATTCGGCTCGTGAGATGTTGTTAATGGCTTCATCCGTCCAGGAGCAGCAGAATTGGTTGCGCCATCTACAGGATAAGATCGCCAAGAAAGGCTTTGGCCACGACAACAAGGGAACTATGGGGTAAGTCAGGCTGGCAGAATGGTGTTAGAATGAGGTCATCAAATAGTGTGGGTGAGTTGAACAATGAACATGCTTTTTTTATTCAGAAGTTTTGGTCTGAGGTTATTACTTTTTTTCTTCTGTTCGTTAGCCCCTTAACTGGATTAGCTATATTTATATGTCATGGCATAGCTTTGCATCATCTGGGAAGCTGTATATATACATCACGCAAGGTGTGGGATTTTCACTGGCTGGGGATAAATATATCATACAAGGTCAAATTGTTCTTGATTAGCTATTCTGTAGTTCTAAAATTATTCCAAGTTAGGTGTTCTATGGGTAGACAATAGTCATCCTTTAGTAAAGGCATTCTTTGGAAAACATTCTAGTTTCACATTAGTGTTCATTCAGTAAATAAAACCTTGGGATCAAGAGGTCATAAGCAGAAATCAGCAGAGGTTTTGGCATCAATTTTTGCGGAAAACTGATGGCACTGAAATCAGAAAGACGAGAAGGATGTCAGAATTCTCGGTACAGTACTTGGTTACAAATTCATGAAATATCAAACAGATGGAGGCAAAAGCAAAAACCGTCCATCATTGTTGAGTGATCAAACTGGGTCATCGAGAAATACCTGCAGGAAAAGCCAGTAGTTCGTCATGGACAACGGTTGGAATAATCATTGCCTACGACTCAAATGACGACATTTTCGTGAGCTGGATTCTCCAACAGACAAAAAAGCAATAGCTCCTCTTCAATGCAAACTCTGCTGTAGTAAGGTTACCAAGACAGGAAGGAAACCAGTTACTATCTTTAGTCATGTGGTGTTACACAATGCGTTGTTCCTTGTTTCAAGGACTATCATATTAACTGTTTGTCCTAAACAATGAAAGTGAGTCTCATTTTCAGCATTTTCATTCATTTACGGTGAAATTATTGGTAAAATATTTTTTACAAAATGTCAGAATGAAGAACGTTGAATTACTAATAAGTTAAAGATCATCATACAAAATTGTGTTTTGGCTATATTGACTCTACAGGAGCTGTAGGTTATTTCCCAGTTAAGGGTTAACGAGACCGAGACACTTATGAAACGATTTTTAATTTTGCAATTCTCTTCAGTGAAGTTGATTTTCGGACTTTGTATCTGCTAATGGTGTTTGTTTTCTTTTTGTTTAAGTGGCTTTTTCTTGTTTTCTTTTTACTTTTCTGTCTGCTGTTTTTCTTTGTGATTTAATTGTTTTTCTTGATTTTCATGCACTATTCTGCAGCTTATGTTTCTTTTTCTGCATGTGACTGCTCCCTGATTGGCTGATTCTACTTTTCTGTGCATGCATGCCTTTTTTTCACTTTTCACTCTCACATGGGATGTCTTAACGAAAACATAAGAAAAAGTGAAGGCAGTCTGGATTTTGAAAATAGAAGCTGGTGAGAATTTGAGGGTATCTAAGGAAGGCACTATATTATCCAGCAGAATCCAATAATCAACGACTCCTTGTGAGTTCCACGGCTATTGTCGGTGACCTTACCTTAGCTGCGTTTGTGCTAACTCTCGCTGGATTTCATTCATTCCAGGGCTGGCTCCGGATTTGTGCGTGGAACGAAGCCATATTCAAGCTTTGGCCAGTCGCACGTTAGCTCCTCCCTTCAGGTCAGGTCGTCAACACCGCAGCCTGTACCTAAACACCTCAAATAGCCGCCGGCTTTGATTATCTGTGTGAATTTCTGTATTCATAAAAGGAAGAACGTTTTTCACTGCATGTTTTCTTAAGATGACTAACAGCCTGATTGTTTGATGGAAGCAGTTGTAAGCATATCTATGGTTAGGATTTTGAATTTTTTTATTGTCACTCAATCAAGTGAGCTTTACTTGCCTATATATCCCAAAAACCTTTCAATTTTGTCATGTATGCTGAGTTGAGTTGCAGTTGATGATGAGTGATTGCCAATGTGTCCAATTTGATTTTATTGAGGAACCAAATAGCAGTTGAGCATTAAATGTGACAGTTCTAAGTTTAATACTTGAAGTGATTGAAGATCGGTGATCACTTGTCGTGCCTTCTTTCAGTGTTGTGGTTATTTATATAGTGCCATTTAGGAGCCTATCCAAGGATAATTACTGCCAGTCTCACGTGCATCGATGGGACTTGAATCTCTCATGAAGAGGTGAAATGATGGCTCATTGACACAATAGCCCCACAGAAGTTAAGAGTTACAATTAACAGACTATTTCCTGTCCTGCAGCTCATTTTAGAACCTTCTCCCATCAGGAATATCCATTGAAGTCCTGTTGCAACACAGAATTCTCTGTAGGTAACGCTTCAGTCTTTTCTCCATGTTATCATTCCCGCACCTGAGTGATTGCCAATGCATCCTTCTTAATTTTGACTTCTGGCGCCTTAATCTGTCATTATCATTATTATTATTACTACTACGACGACGACTACTACTATAACGACTGCTACTGCTACTGTCCCTGAGACAGTCATGTTTACAGTGCTTTTGAGACTTCGTAAAAGGTGCTATACAAATGGTCTGAAACACACTTACACCATGAAAAACCACAGCCAGTTGGTTAGAGCACTTACCTTGTAGTGCAGTGTTCGTCTTCAAGCCTTCTTCCTTGAGTTGGTTACTGTGTAAGGACCTTGAGCAAGTCTTTCAATCACAATTGTTGCTAAGCGCCATCAATTTATTGGTCATAGCATAGTGGCACTTAATAATTGCATAAGAATAGTAATTATAATAATAATACATACACACACACAATGTACACATTGCATTGCATTGTTTAGTTCAGTTAAGAGGTTGTGGACTATTCAGGGCTTTTAATGACTGCAGCACATTAATTAGTTAGGCAATTAATTAGTGAAACTTTATGTAAAATTTGTTTTGCTTTATGTGCCTTTGAAACATTCATGTTTGGTGCATAGTGAGTCAGAGATGTTTTGCCTAGAACATTGTTACCAGCCACCTGTTTGTGTAATATAATACATTAGAGGAAAAATATTAGAATATCTTAAATATCTGCCCAGATGCTTTAAAAACGGGTCTTGGTGTAATGGAAGTCTTCAATTTATGGCTGTATGGGCATGAGCTTGGTCAAGACCATTACTGGCATCTTGTGCCAGAAAAAAATTACAATTGTGCATGTGGTATTGTGACTGGTAACATTGCAACAGCACCTGTCTTCTTGTATGTCTTGTTGTCTACATACTTGGTCCAAATCATTAGATATGAGCGATCGTAATGTTTTTGAGTGACTTAGACTCTTCAACAGTGTTGTTCTTATTGCACGGTTTGAAATGGTCCTATGAAAACTTTAATTGTGAAATGTCCAGTTGTCTTGCAGAAAGTGGAAAAAATTGTCTTCGCATTGTGAACAGTTGACAGCCTTTGAGTTTCTCACATAAATCTAAATACTGGCAGTTAATTAATGTGCATGAGTTTTAAGTATCACTTTATAGTCCGAGGCATCAAAGTGCCAGTAAAACATAAAATTACGTTTTATGTTCACTGCACAATAAACAGTTGCAGTTCAAAATTTTCCAGTGTAAGATTTTGTGGTCCAAAATGTTACAGTGTCAGCCTAGTAATGTGCAAGTTGCAAGTTATAAGATAAGTGTAACGACTACACTGTAGCATGTTGCAATGTGACATATCGCTGCATGACATGTTACCATCCAAATGTTACAATCACAATTTTACAGTTTGACATGTTTCAGTCAAAAGTTACAGTATTACATGTTACAGTACAAAATGTTACAGAGTGAATGTTAAAGTATAAAATGTTATAACTTAATGTGTAACATGCTACAATGCAAGCTTGAAGTGGTTTATTTGTTTTGGTCTGAGAACGGGTTGCTGTCTTTTTATTTAGAGATGAGTTTTATGATATTGTTTCACAATCTGTCTTTTTCTATGATTTTGTTCCATTTGATTTTGCTTTCCTTGTTTGTTTCTGCAATAGTTGCTTGTTTCACAACAAAGCATTTAAGTGCTTTACCTTGATATTTACAGAGCATGTGCAATGGCTTCCTTTCTGTAGCTTACATTATTACTGCTTATGTACAGTTCATAGTAAATGTTATTATGTTATTGTTAGCTCAACATCTTGTGTTTGTTTCAAGGTCTAAACTAGTGAAAGGTACTATGGACATGGAAAGAATCAATTCACTTATGAACTAATTGTTTCATTTCAAGAGATTTATATATTAAAATTAAAGACAGTTGATGGCAGTTTCTCTTATTCTTGGGTGTAAAGATTTAGTTTTAAGAAATCAACAAATCATGCATGTAACACTTATTGTTTCATACTCGACGTGTTAATCAACAGTTGTGCCGAACCTGTTGGTTGGTGCCTATAGTGCTACAATATGAGTGCTATAGAAATCTGGATTATACTGGACTGGACAGGAGATGATGGGATCAGATTTGATTGGGTTTTTTATATATATGTATATATATATATATATATATATATATATATATATATACTTATTAGGTTAGACCAAATTGTCTTAGGTTCTAAGAATCCTCAGATGCTTATTTGTTTAGACATAGACAAAAGTCAAAAGATTTAAGTGCAAGAATGAAATGCCAGTGCATTATGCAGCGACTCATTTCACGTCTTATTACATTATTTTTATAGTAATAGTCCCACTATGTAGTACGATTATTGTAACATAATGCACAACATTACATTAAACTACATTGTATGGCTTTATATTATAGTAATTGCACTTCATTGTCCTCATTATTAGTACATTACAGTAGTTACATTCTACTGCAATGCTTAAAGATTATTTTGATTACAAGTAATGCAGGTGAGAGTGATGCAATGCTAGAATAGGACACATTTTTTTATTGCAAAAATACAATACTTTACACTAAAATTCGTTGTATTATTGGAGTAATCTGCGATGAAATGAAACTTTGAAGACTGGTATGATCACCTTCTAAACTTCAAGTAGCTGCAGTTCCACCTAGTAGCAGGTTTGAAACTTGAGATATTAAAAGGGATCATATATTTATTATGCAATTTCCAGTTTCTATCCTGTTTTATTTGTTTCTAGTAGGTTAATGTAGCTTTAAAACCTATTTGCAAAACATGCAGAGTTTTAAAACACTGAGAATTTCATGAGAACTTTTTTTCTGTCATTTATTGTTTTTTATGATTTGACTTATTTTTTTTAGCTAAGGTGTTTTAGCAAAGGGCTATACAATATCAATATGGAAGGAACATTTTTATTGTTTTAATTTGAGTTACTTATTACTTTGAGAATAATTTTGACAGAATCTGTAATGATTCCATGTTCGATCTGCTAATACAAGAAGATCTTGATTTTTATTTCTGTTCTATTCTAATTTTTTAAATTTCCTTTTATTGGTTAATATCATAAAAAAAATTTTTGTTTTAGGTCATCAAAGATCAGACCAAAGAAGCAATAGACCGGTTGCCGCATGAAACAGAATAGACAAGTTTCAGTAGACTGTCTCATTGTTGGTCTTTTTTGTTACCCATCACCAGGTGGCCTGCGCAACTTTCGTGGATCACATAAAGACTTCTCACGAAGTCTTGTCGTATCTAAACTTTGCAGAACTAATCTGTCAGATTTTAACTTCTTTAGCAAATTATAATTTTCTCAATTATGTTTTTACATGAAGACCACAGTTTTTAATGCCTTGTGCATTGTGCTTACGGTGCTATGGTAGTCATTAGACTAGATTAGAGGCTGTTTTCGTCTTAGGTAGACTAGGTATTGCTTGATGAGCGACATATGATGTTGGCAGGTGCTGTGAAGTTGAGCCAAATTGAGCCAGGTTAGCACTCCGATGTCACTGGATAAAAAGATACGCAATTCGGTTTTGGAGATATGTTCCAAGATTCCAGTCTAACGTTTTTCATTAAAATGTTCAATTATTTTGCATTTTTGGCATACTGCTCGACTGGTTAGAGTGATCAACCTGTAACACAGAGTAGGAGTTCGATCCGATGTCTTAGTGTGTAGGGACCTCTGATTAGTTGATGGGGTGTTAGGCTGACTGATTTGATTGGCTAATTTATTTCTGGCTCTTGTGGTCTTCATCACTAGTTTCTGCTTTGCCACTTAAACTGTGGCTTTTAGGTAATTCAGTTCTGTTGCATACGTTTTACATACTAACATACATGCAGGTATATACATCCATAAATACATATTATGCCCATAGATTATTAAAGCATACACACATATAAATACATCCATATATATATATATATATATATATATATAATATATATTTATGAATAGCTCACATGCATGTATACACGCTGATTCACACAAATATACAATATATGAAGTAAAAGTTTTCAATAAAAGTCATCTGATTGATGACTGCTGCTCCTGATGACTAATAAAAGGGTCCTCAGAATGTTTGGTGACATAAAGAGCAATCTGATTTGCCCATCAAACACTTATTAATCATCTGGCTGTGCCCCCGTGCTAAAAATCATTCTGGCCCCTTGTGTTACTTTCACTCATTTGTTTAAGCAATTAGATTCAGTGCCATCAAGGGTTATTCATTTCAGACTGTTCATTTTCAAACTGAGGCATTAAAAATAAATTATATTTTCTGCCCAGTTTTATTATACATTTTTTAAAATTTCACTATTACTGTGACTGTGGTGTTTATGTGTAAATAGAAAGAATTGTGAGGAATATTTTAAAGATGTTAGCACAATCTAGACAAGCCAATGTTTGCTGAAGATACCAAGACCTATTTCTTTTGTTTTAGAGACCCTCTTCTAATTCAGCTATCCTGCTGTACTTTCTTTTGTTCTTTTTTTTATAATGTTCAATCTTAGTTGACCAGCAACAAACTTCTTTTTAATCATTCTCAGTTCGAGTTTACGCTCTTAGGCACAAGTCAACTAAGTGAACAAATTTGATTGGCTGACATCTGCTCAGGCTAGATGCATTGATTGCTGATTGTCTCAAACATACACACAATTTTGTCTCCAACACATCATTATATCACCATGTTCAATGTTAAAACCATGTGCAAATTAGTTCACTTTCACATTTGTGTGTTCACTGATTTCTTTATAGAATTTGATCTTGCATGTATCAAACTGTCTCAGTCGCATTCACAACTCCTGGATTTTTGCTGTCTTGACTTTTGGAACTTGCCTGTCATTGATATTGCACAAGCTAAGGATAGTTCAAACTTATTAGCAAAAGACATCGCTGACCCCATAAGTATTGGTGTATTGCATCAATATTGTGCCCATTAATATGCCTGCCCATCGAGCAAAGAATTAAGTTTAAAACATGTTTTATAGTTCACAAAGCAGTGCATTGAAATCAGCTGACCTGTATGTTCCATGCTGGCCTTACGTCCAGTAAATACTGCACTTGATCAAACGATACCCTAACTCAAGTTGAGCCTCGTGCCAACACAATGTTGGGATTTGGGGAATTCTCAGAGGATGATCCTGGGCTTTGGAATTCACTGTACAGTCTGTCAGTTCTTTGCTTTGCTCTCTGTATATCTTATCTTTTGGTCTCTCTACCTTTGGAAAATTCAACATGATAGATCATGACTTTGATTGTGATTTCATATATATATATATATATATTTCAACCATTTATTTATGCTTAATTTGTTATGATAGTGCACTACAGAAGTTATTGGATTAGAATATTTTTTTGTCACTACATGTTTAGTTGTAATTATATTAGATTATTATTGTTACACATATTATGGTCATTATTCTGTCCACTTTAGACCAGCTCATTCATTAAAAGTTCCATAAGTACATTCACAACAGGTCAGAGTGCCAAATCAAATTGAGTCTGAGAGCAATTATTTTGTTTCCCCATGATTTTTTCCTAAGGACCAAAATCTATGTATGCTGGTTGTGGAAATTGTGTTTCTGACAGTTGGCACCATTGCCATCAAATGTACTTTATCGCAGGCTATGGCAGCATTTCAGGATCATCAGTTTCTTCTCTTCAAAGATGTTTCTTTCTGGCCACACTAACAACCCAATGCAGATTAAGTTATACAATGAAAACAATTAAAATTGGGTCTTGAATCCTGGTGTGGCATTAAATCAGATGTTCAGTTATTGTTGAGACTGTATGAAAGGCTCTAATTATTACATTGCTGTATACATATATAAGTAACTTTAACTTAACCAAAATCATCATAGACCGTAAGACAGCTTCTGTGTTAGAATTATTTCAATTTCCATCAATTTTCTGATTAACTATGCACTTCAAAAAGAATCTTATTCTGTCGCTAGCTCCATGAAGTTCCAAGACCTCCATTGTATTTGAGGACTGCTGTTGCTAGAGGCTTGTTTGTGAGCTAATGCATCATGTTACCTTTGTGAATTTCTGATATAGTCGGATTTGTAGCCAAAATGAGCATTCGATATTATTTACATAAGATTTTTGTACAAAAGAAACCTCTGCTGATAAACTGGATCATACTGTCTTGTGAAGGAAGAGACATTTAATATTTTTACCATTTATGATTTGTTATTTTATCTGTAACATAAGTCTTGAATTGATGGATGTTTTTGTAAAGAGTGTATTTGATGCTATAACTACAAGATGCATTATTGCAGTTCTGCTGAAATTAATGTTGGATACAGTTCTGTACTTGACAACTTGTAAGAGTTATTTCTATGTATGAAAAGCAGAACAAAAGCTGCATGTTTAACACGCATGCTCTTGATACAGTGTATAGATATGTAGGCTATGTGTCTTCACAAAAGAATGTATATAATAGTGTATGTATAGTCTTTACACCAGAAACTCTTTAACATGCTATCTTTGGAAGCCACGTCAAACTGCCTTACATAGAGGTCATGTTATAACAAGTTTATTTTCTATAGCTAAACTTGGAATCTATGTTCCGAATGGCATCAGAGTTTTGTTACAATGAAGCAGCTTATTATGCATGTCCAGTGTATTTACAATAAGGCCATTTCTATGCTATGTAGTAGAAATGTCGATGAACCAATGCATCTGTTAAACTAGGCGTAGGCTTTTGAGCCCAATTCATACACCAAGTCCAAAAGACGGCCATTTTGTTGTATAGTGAATCTATAATTTCAGCATATAATTGCTTGCTGTAATTTATGTTCTTGTCGTTTAGAGATTATAGGATTCTGATTATGAATGTTAAAACAATTATTTCAGTGTGGATTTTAATGTGGATGCTGATTCTAGTAGTCTTTCTTAAATAGGACCGTTTTGTGTGGACTGGATTTTAAATGTGGATAAATTTGACGCTATATGAGGCAATGTTGGTGTGATACTAGAGAAATGGAAGGAAATTGACAGAAGAAGACAGACAGAAATTGTAATTGTAATCTCCAGATTTCTAAAGATTTACTTGAAAGCCAAGCGCGCTGGCTATTCACGAGCGCTGCATCAAATCAGAGGGGCTGTCCAAAGGGTAATCCTTGTTTCCAGGGAGTCAGAGGATGCAAAGTAGATTTTAAGGCGAGTGTCGTTTTGGTCAAGGATTGAAAGGTGGATGATCAAGTGAGTCTGGGTAAGAATTCTTGAAAAGATGAGACTTAAGTTTCGAATGCAAAGCCCAAGATCTTTGCGCTGCGAGTATTGTATGGAGTTGTAGGTTAGCGATAGGCGGGGTTTGAATTGTCAAATTTGAACTGGGGGGGTTAAAAATTTTTTGCATGTCCAGATGTCCTGATGAGAATTTTTTACGAACTTGAAATCAGTATAAAATATAGAGGGTAAATGTGGGTTTTTGGTGCATGAACTTGACTCTGAGCTGTGTTAAGATACATTAAGCCACTGAAAGCTGATCTGAGGATTTTCTCGACCCTCCAAGGTAATTTTTTAGAATTAACTGACAGGGTTGACAAATGAACTGGGGGGTTGAATCCTCCCAACCTCCAACCCCGAAAATTCAATCACTGGCGATAAGACTTTGATATGGATATGCTCTAGGATTTTTAGCCAATAGAGTTAAATATTTGAGGATTTGAGTGATGTGATGGTGCTTGGGTGTTCTGGTGACGGCTCTGGCTAGTGAGTTTTGGATAAGTTGCAGACACTTGAGTTGCATGGCTTCAAAGTTAAAGAAAATGGAATTGCAGTAATCGAGCTTGGAGTGGGCAGTGGAGGTAGCAACCGTGGAGGCAGATAGACAGAGTAGATGCTAATGGTAGTTAGGCATATAATGCTTATAGTAGTGAATGCAGCTGCAGGAGTGTTCTTTGCCGGATATGGGACGTCCATAAATGACGTCACGCAATTTTGGCGGAATTTTGACCTCTGCCCTCTACACACTCCATAACCCCTCAAATATGACGCCACAGAGCTCTGGACCGAGCAGGCCGGCCGAAAGGAGGGGAAGAGGGGCCAATGCGCAAAGTTTATGATTTATGTTCTTTTAAATGTAATGTTACTGACATTCAACTGCAACCAGTCTAAGCTTCGTGCTCCTGATATTTCCGTACTTTAACGGTACTTTTCAGGCAGCACTTATTCCGTCTAAGAGATTCGTGACTGCTATGAAGTCTGAATGGAAGTCAGGAATGTCTGCGTAGGTGACGTGAACATTCAGATACACAGTAGAGATAGCAAGTGTCACTTCTTAGTCTACGACTCTACCATCTTTGGTTATGCGGCTGAATAATTTATTTATTCGGTAGATGGCCCTAAAACCGGAAGAAGCAACTGTTAGGATCCTCCACGTGAGACGATGTTGGCCTGAAAAGTTTTAGCTCTGGATTTTTTGATAAGATTGTTTTCGAGCTATACTTACTTTCAGTGTCCAGGCTATATTGACGCAAAAACCCGCCTGAAGGTACATAAGATTTAAATGGCAAATAACAAATAATGGCAAATAAGGATCTTGGTGACAGTAGACCGAATTAGAATGCTTTCATTTAGCACAGAGATGTCAAACCTTTATTAATGAAGGTGTGGCAGCAATATTTTCCAGCAAGTTGCGGAGGCGAATGTGCAGTATTGTTGTGGATGTTTATGCCGGGTGTCCTGCGGTATCTTTTGACATGCTGCTGCGTAGAAGGTACCATGTTTTCCAATTACGACACTTGCCCTAATCGGCGAACGTGCAGTATCGGGGTGCGTAGGTTGGGTGCGTAGCGAATCATCGAAATCCGAATCCCAGAAACTGATTTCGGCCGTATCCCCGAAAACGAAGCTAGATTGATGAAAAAGATTCTGCTTAAATGGAAGCTGGATTGATAAAAATAGTTCATGCTGAAGCTGGATTGATGAATGAGTCGTGCTGTTTTGAGACAGTTTAGCGTTTTTCAATAGTACATTGCTGTTTTCGGGGAATCAGGCTTTTTAGCCTCTATAGCGTTCCGGGGATTTCGATGAGTCGGGTTGATCCTCGTAGGTTTCCGAGCGTCATACGGTATCATTTGGCGTGCTGCCTCTGCACGCATGTTACAATGTTTTATAATAATAAAACAACCCGAATTATGACCCTCACAACGCGTAGCCTCACCCCGATACTGCACTTCTGCCGTTGCGGGTCATTGTGCCTAATGCATCTGAGCAAAATTAGGGTAGGGATCTCGAAGCATACAAATTGTCAAATTAGACATATAAAATCTTTATTTTAGTTTGATCCTTGTTATCAGATGACTTGAGGCTTGGGTGAGAGAGAGTGAGAGACCACTCGATGAAGCTGGTAACAACTCTGTGCAACTAGGTTCACATGTTGTGAGAGTTGTATGGCATGTATAATTGTATGATGTAAATGGTTGCATTAGGTTTTAGCATAGTTAATTATTGCCATGTTAATTTTCTTAGGTTTTGGAGTATTTAATTAGTTCATGTTTGAGAGATTCTTTTTGAAAAGCGTACAAATTGTTGATGAAAAGAATGTCATTCAACTAGAAGCTGGATTTATGACAAGAATCATGCTTGAATGAAAGCTGGATTGATGAAAAGAATTGCACTTAAACTAGAACCTGGGTTGATGTGCATTTGGAAACTGTTCTTTATTAGCGTTTAGAATTAATTGCACTAAAACCTTAGAAGACGAAATGGAGGAATTAATTATGCTAAAACCTAAGTTTACCCTGACAGTTGTTTGTTCTGATTAAAAGGAAATACAATGTAATGTAGGCAATCATTTAAAAAAACTTCTACTATTCAAATCAAATAATAGTCTTTGTTAACTTATTTGAATGGATTATAATTGTAAACTGTATCTTCAGTAGTTGGCAAACTTGCAATTAAATTGAAGTTGGATATCAGACCAGTGGCCTGTTGTATGCTTTAGTTTATAAATTGAGTATGTTGAAACTTCTAGATCAATTGCTCAATCATTCGCCATTTTTAAAGGAATTATTGAAAAGCAATTGGTAAATGATTTGTGAACCAGATGTAATTGCATTTCAATTACTTACACAATGAAGTGAATGTAATTTTGATTCAATTACATATGCAAACACAATTATAATTTCAATTTTAATTGGATTTCATGTGCAATGGTATTGATACAATAATGCCTCTTTGACCCATTTGCTTTAGTAGGAAATCCAAAGAAACTCTGGAACACTCTTTAACATTTCAGTTTTTGTGTAAGGGTGAATTTAATGTAGATGTGCACATTTTCCTAGACTACAGAGCTATCACAAATGGCCTGTGTTAATGTATATGTTATTCCTGTATTTAAATAACCTTCTTTGATATTATGTTCATAATTCAGGCATTTTGCATATTTCCGTAAAGTTTTCAACTGTTTGAGCACATTTAATTCAGCTTGTTGCAATTAGATTTTTACTTATTTGAAAGTGTATATTAGAAATCTTGTTAAGTTTGACACTGGTTTTAGGAATTTGATACATGTATATTTGAATTTGACAACTTGCTCTCGTGAATTTTTCTAGGTGTTATGAAATTTTCAATGTGTATGATTTTCAGTTGCCAGTTTGAACAATGTCACAGAGAGAGAACAATGCGCTCGTTGTATCGCCAAGAGCTTTAGAGAAGTCATCTATCTCAAAGTCGCCATCTTTTGCCCTGAGCGATTTGGATTCCTACCGTCGAGCCTTTCATGCATCCGACCATGAGAAATGTGGTAACATCGCAGCTAGTGACATCATCCACGTTGCTAGTCGACTTGGCTACAGAATCTCTAACGATCAGATGGCAGTAGGTGGTTTTGTGGTTTAGATATACACTAGAATTTGTGTCAAAAAACTTAAGAATTGTCAGTCATTATTAGTCATTATTATTATTATAACAGACATTTTCAACATGTGCAACTTCACAGAAATGCAAATCTGAAATGAAGTTTCAATTTGCTTTAGAAGGTTTTTACTGTGGCCTTACCCAGTGGTTTCTCTGACCCAGTGGTCTTTCTCACCAGTGGTTTCTCTCACCCAGTGGTTTCTCTGACCTAGTGGTTTTGCTGACCAGTGGTTTTTCTGACCCTGTGGTTTCTCTCACCCAGTGGTTTTTATTTTGAAGTTCATCCGTATTTATTGTTTAATGTTTCAGGATATTCTGGCGAGTAATGGCCTAAGTGAATCTTCGTCAGTGAACTTTGAGGCATTTCTAGACCTCCTACCCCGCAACCGGATGCAGATTTCTGATGACGAGCATAGGTTTGTGTGGTAGAAATGACAGGGGCAGCTATCTAAATATTATGAATCAATTGATTGTTGCTTCAAATGAAGTTGTAGCCAAAGAGATGATTTTTGGTAGAAGTTTAGTCGTGATTATGCTATGATGGGTAATCAAATTGAAAAAAGATGATCTTTGTTAGATCAGAATGACATAAAAGAGCTGACATAATTCAGTGAGTAATATTCTTTCTACTGATCATTATGGTTGATAAGAAATTTTAAAAAGGACCATTATTGCATCTATTATGTTCATACCATTTATCTGTTATTCTCGCTGCAGGGCTGCAGAGCTCCGGGAAAAGTTTCGGAAGTACGACGCTGGTCGAGTTGATTCGCTGAGCCTGAGGGATGCTCAGTTTGTGATCCAGTCGGAGCTTACATTGTCTGCTCCAACTGCTCATGCTCTACTCAATAAGTTTGTTCGAATACAGTACGACCAGTTCGTTGAATTCTTTGGAAAAGTTGAAAAAAAGTAAGGAAAAGTTATTCTATGGAAGGCTAATAGTTTTACATATGAGTATCATGTAATTGGTTCAGTATGAATACTAAATCAGGTTTTTAAATATTACATAATGCCTGAATGCTAATAATGCCAAGGGCTAGTAATGTCAATGAGTTTGAACGTTAAACTTAGTTTCTACATAAATATTGTATGATGGATGATTATATTTTGAGAATGATGAGACATTACAACAAACGGCGTTTAGAAGGAGGCTGGGATTCTTCGGACATGTTATGCGATCAAATGGATTGGAAAAGGAAATGATGCTGGCATGTGGAGAAGGAAGGAAAAAAGGAGGGCACCCAAGGAAAAAATGTATGGACGAGATACACGAAAAAGCCGGAATGAACCTGGAGGAATTAAGGAATGCGACTGTGGAAAGAAAGAATTGGAGAAGATTGCTAGAGTTCGCAGACAATATACATTATAAGTTTCAAATTGAAATTACAAATAAACATTATTCCCGAAAACTGATACATTAGCATTTTACAGCATATTATATAGGATCACTTGTCTTTTACTGTTTCGTACTGTCTTGAACCTAGTGTCTCGGTCTTGGTACCTCACTGTCTCGGTCTCGACACCTTACTGTCTCGTCTTGGTCTTGAAGTTTCAAGTCTTGCATACAACATTGGCTCTAACTAAGAATTTGTTCCAAACAATTGCATGCTCACTTGTCGAATCTCATCTTGATCATGCTAATTTCCTTCTTGTCGATCTTTCAGACCTTCAACTCAAAAGGCTGCAACTTTGAAAGGATACTGTTAGCTTGCGTGGTGCTGCATGTCCGACTAAGAACATGCTCCTCATCCTACTCTTCCAGCTGCGTTGGCTTCCTGTTGAATTCAGAATAAAATTTAAGTTGGTTAGTTTGACCTACAAAGCCTCAGCAGCAGTACACCTATTCATGCTCTGCTAACTCATTATGTCCCTCCTGCAATCATCAAGTACAAGTCTTTTAACTGATGCAGAACAGTGGGCTCTCGTGCACTCCATGCCTCTACTCATAAGGAATGGAATCGGCTGCCACTCTCTCTTAGTTGATCAAATTCACTTCCTTCCTTCAAAAACTCACTCAGAACTCGATAGTTATCCTTGGCTTTCAAGGATTTGTAATCTAAGTGCATCTTCTCCTGGTGACTGACTGTCCATGCCTCAGATTCACAATTCGGTGTAACCTTGCACAAGAACGTTCGTGTTACAAATTTAATTAATAAATATATATTTAGTCACAGGTATGACAGTTTAATCTTTTTTTGTCTTAATCAATTGATGAAAATGGGAATGAAATTCAGTGGACATTTTTGGTGACATTGACAGCACCCAGTTATGCGGTTCCAGTAGTATCTATAGTTGTGTTACTAATTCACTGCTCTCAGGAAGTTGGAAATCTATGAAAAGTTTGGAAAGTTTGACACGGATAAGGATGGAATGATCAGCGTCGCAGAGGCTCACGAGGTCCTGCACCATGATCTGGGTTTCACAGAAGAAATGTCGCGTGCCCTCGTGAAAAGATTCGACCTCGACCACGATGGTCTACTGTCGTACATGGAATTTGGAGATTTCTACGTTGTGTTTGAACAAAGGTATTATGATCACTTTTTGGGCACTTGTCACCCTAGAGAGTTTCATGAAATGCACTTTAGAATTTTCAATTGCATACACTGGAAACATGTCAAAAAATATTTAATTAAAATACGAATTTTGGTAAGCACGGTTAGAGACTGGATTCAAAAATAAACTTCTCGTTATCTTTGTGGCATTTCCTCGTCACGGTGCAGTGCCTGATAGCGCATGGCATAACAACCTTTTGTGCATACACACACTTCTACATACACAGACACTCTTGCACATGCAGAGGTACACACACACATGCATTTAGTACTATTTGTGGTTACAATTTACTGCTGTAGAAGTGAAAATGCAGGTAGGTTCACTACTAAAATGAAATGATTCTAAGTTAGAAAAATAACACGAACCATTGACAGAAATGTTTCTTTGAAATTGCTAAAATCTATAATATATCCTGGTTACATAATATTATCTTATCTCACCTTTGCTTTCATGCATATTTATTTGGTAATATTAATATGATATTTGAAATTGATGCAAAACTAATAAACATTAATATGTTACTGTTGGCCATTATAGCAGACTACTAATACTATTTTTAAAGTTAAAATTATTTCATGGATTATATTGCTATTGTTTGTCTCTGTTATTTTAATTTAAAATTATTCTGAGTTACTGTGCAGGCACCTGTCACTAATATTCATGTGGAATTTGGTATCATCAAGAATATTAATATACATAAATTTTGTCGGTTCATTAATATTCAAATAACATATAATATTCATGCCTAAATTCATCAAGATTGATGCAGCAATTGTTATTGCATGTATGCCAATTTCATTTGGATGTTTGACAGTAAAGCCAAAATTCACCAAGCCTTTCAGGATTTCGACGAAGATGGTCTAGGATTTGTGACAAATGATCGTGCTAGACAGATCCTGAGTGAGCTGCTTGGGTTTTCGGAGGAGAAGAGCAAAAAGACTGTTGAAATGTTTGACCGAAACAAAGACGGAAACATTGATTACGAAGAATTCATTGATTTCTATTCAATGATCGAACAGGAGTAAGTTTTGTTCTCTCCTGGGAACTTTCATCAGTGAATTTTGTCTTTTTTTTAATTAATTCTTCATAGGGAAGAGGTCAGCCACACGGAACCTTCTTCACCACTTGACTATGTCACGAGTGTCTTCATTTTTCAATTTTAGAGTCTTCAAGTCTTTTTGTATCTTATCTTCCCATCTCTTCTTCTGTCGTCCTCGACTGCGTCGTCTGTTGGCATCAGCTTTTATAATTCTTTTAACGTGATTGCGCCTATTTATAATTTTAATTATTTGGTTTGTTTGAATTTTTAGAAAATCATATATATATATGTTATAATGCCCCTTGAAGACCATCTACTCAAGAGAGATCACGACCCAACCCCGGCTAATATTAGGAGTCTTAAGGTTGGTAAAGAACTTGGTGGAGTGGCCCATGGCTTCTAGGCAAAGAGAACAGTTTATAAGAACTCTAAGTCTCTGATGATACGGCGAGATTGGAATTCGTCGCATAAGCTCGTGTTTATGTTGGTAATGCACAACTATTTGTAATTCGTAAAATACAAGCATAGAACATTATTGATGTCTTTTCTGTGAGGATTTTGTGATACTTGTTGTGTCATTAAATCAAAGTAGTGCAGAAACATGTTTTTCTTACTGTAGAACGGACCGACTGTCACGAGAATTCCACCTCTTTGACCAGGACAAGGATGGACGTATCAGCCTTGAGGATTTTCAGAAGGCGCTTGAGCAGAAGGGACACTCTGATGATGAAGTGGATCAGTTGGTCGCCAGATTAAACTTTGATTCCGGATTCCTAAGTCCTCCTAAGTTTCGACAATTTCTCAACCACTCTGACTCAGTTCATGAGGAGGGCGTGCAATGACCATAGTTCTGAAACCTGCATTTTATTCTGCTCTCTGCGTTTATGGTTCTAGAACCTCGTGAGATTCGTGACACATTCATTGCATTTGATCTTCTTTTTGTGTTTATAAAAGAGACAACTTATTTGTGTAATTCATTAGTGTGCTGAGTTGCTTTTATGTCACTAATTTTATTTGGTCAGCTTTCTTATAGTGCTACTAAAGTTGGTATTTTTCACGTGCTTTGTACCAGTAGACGTCTAATGATATTAATGAGAAGAAGTTGTTTGTTGCATTCATAGAAATAATTATTGTGTGAGCCACAACCCATAGAGCCATGCACGGCTGCTACCTGACTTTTTCGCAGAAGTTCGAAGTGTAAGTTTGACCAATAATCTTCTTTAGTTTTTGGCAGGTTTGCATGTCCAATGTTGCCACTTCTCTCTGCTCAGGGCCTCCTCCTTCATCCTCTTTAAGCTGCCCTTTCCATCATCCAATCCAAAATCATTGTTCTTGGTCTTTGTATGGTCTTTCCCTTCATTTTGCCCTCTATGGTGTTTCATAGTAGGGAGTTGCCACGTAGTATTTGTCCAATCCATCTCCTTTGTCGTTCTCTTATTGTCTAATTTCAAGTGTCAATTAAGACTGGACAAAGTGCTTATGAACTGTTCTCTTTGCCTATGTTCTTTAATACCAAACGTAAGACTGTCCAATTTAGTCTGGGTTGGGTCATGAGCGCTCTTAAGTAGATGGTCTTCAAGGAAATTGTCTCCAGCCTTTGTGAATTACATTATTTCTCAATGTGACCCCTAAGCCTCCAGTTGGTATGTGTGTCAGTGTGTGCTTGCTTGTGCTTTTGTTGAGGTCGATATAAGATGCTGTAAAATTACTGTTGTCGTGTGCAAACATCCGACTCGAGGATTTGATCGCATCTGTACTAAACCAGTCCTGTACACCTGCAGTCCTATGGGTATCTATGATTGTAGGCCTACATTTATATGTCACTTGTTTGATTCATCTTGAAATGTTGGTTGAATTAGTGGAAGAGTAGGCACACACACACACACACACACGCACACACACGTGAAAAGAGAGAGAGAAAAAGAGGTGTGTGCAGCAGACAGACATTGGGGAGACGTATGTAACGGCATGGCATACGTACACAAACGTTGAAGTTGCTGTTAGATACTGCAAAAACAGCGGAAACACGAAGATACAAAAGAGAAGGGGTGCTCAGGGCAGAAAGGCAAACATGCAGACTTAGAGGTAAGTTATTGGTTCCTTGTTCTAGAAGGCGAACTGACAAATCCGGATTAGAGACGTCATTCGTGCTTCGAATGGAATGGACCTGATTTCAGAGACAGATGAAACGACGGCGGTCCAAAGCTTCTATCGTCCCTCTGTCGGCTGATCAACTCCAGGAAGAAGGTATCCGTAACAGTAGCCCAAGCTAATTAATTAACGGACAATGATTCTGAAGGACAGGTTTTAGTGTTGATGAGTCTCCACTGAAGGCTACATCACAACATTTGGCGTACAGATTTTATCAAATAGATTACTTTTGTTACAATATATTGTCCTGTTTGTAGTGCATTCGTTGCGTTGTATGCAGGGCTGTACCGAGCTATAATTGCGCCCTGTGCCTAGCATCGATCTGGCGTCCCCACATTTTGAAAATAGTGGATTTTATGGAATAATAAGTTATTCCATCCTGAAATTTGCGCCCTTTCCACATTTGCGCTCTGGGCCACGGCCCCGCTGGCCCCCTCGGTGCGGCCCGGGTTGTATGATAGCCTATTGTTCGGCATTCGATTGTTGTGTTGGGTATCAACCGTATCCTTCGATTGATGAAGAGAATGATCATAAAATACTCTTTGAATTACTCTATGTTGTCAGAGATTTGTGCGCCCACTTGCGAATTATAACATACACACGTAGACGCAGACGTGTGCGCGCACCCACACGCGCAGACTACACACAGACAGTCCAATGCAATGAGTTTATCTTGAAATGTTTCCACAACAACAACAGTCAGATTTAATTTGTCATAGATCAACAGAGGAACTAAGACGTAGGCCTACATATAACGGAGACGAGCAGACGATCCCGCAGAGAGGCAGACAGTCTGTTCACCAGACTGTATATTCATAGACACGGAGGATGAACTGTCTTCTGTATCCTCCAACCTTGCGGCTTCACGCTGCGCTGACTAAACGGACATCTGTTTCCGATGACAAACGGGGTTAAAGCCACGGGATGCCGTCAGAATCAATTTTATGTGAATGTCCCAAACGAAACTCGGATGTGACGAAATCTGAGTGTCGAAATGTTGCAAAGCATTTCAGAATTTGGGAAATGCTTTGAGCAAACGTTTGCACACAATCGAATTCAATAACTTTGGGATATTTTTGGAATTTGTGAAGTGTCTTATGACGCAAAACTGTGCAGAGCATTGATTAATGGAAGGGATGCAACGAGAGAATCTCAAAAAATTTACTATTATAAGAGGCCGTTCACATATTATATAACGCTCAAGGGGAAGGTGGGTGGGTTCCGGTTTTGTTAGCGTTATATTGTGTAGGGTGGGGGAGGGTAGGTATAAGGTTTCGTTATACAACAAACTTTTTTCAACTTATGCTATTTTGTCTGTTTGCCTTCCAAATGGAAATTCCATGTACCTTCATTGTTTATTCGAAGTTCACAGTACGTTGTGAACCAAAACTAACACCATTAGCTGCCACCTGGCGAATTGATTTGACGTTCTAACTTATTATTTGTAAATCCACTTTTAACAATTTATTTTAACAATTTCATGTGCATAGCTTTAAACTCTCTAAAATTCAATTTTGTGTGATTTGTTTTGATTCTGGTTTAAATTCAAATTAATTCACTTGAAATAATTATTTTGGTAGGTATTATCATGATGTTTGATTTCATCTTCTATGGTATGTGTAAATAGTTTGTTTGCTTAAATACCCAATTGCAGTTGTAATATAGACTTTGTATACATCATACGCTATTAAATAGGTAGAGTTGTACCGCTAACCTATCGATAAATACCTGATAGTGCAATATTAAACCAATCCATTCTGTGTGATACTGTAATGCTCATTTCTAGTGCAAAACAGGAGGGAAACTAAAATGGTACTTTTAAAATAGGATGTACGTCACTGCCATGTATTATCATGCTGTATTAGTAAGCCTATTATGTAGATACATGGTGACAATCGTCGACAACACAATTAGTTACCGTAATTAGTACAAGTGAATTTAGCGCCATTAAAAGTTCTATTATTAAGATGCAGAGGAGCTCCATACATCCGGTATAATCATCATTGGCACGAGAGAGTACACAATTTTAAGATGGTTTTTGTTACATAGCTAATTGGGCATATGATGATTTTTATTGCAGTTCCTGAAATAGATAAAGGCAATTATCAGTTGAATCACTACTATTAAAGTGCTAACTGTGCTAACTAACTTATATTGTTATAAAAACTTCATGTTGTGCAATACAATTATGTCGATTGTATGTCTTTTAATGTGCTTATAGGCTGGGGTGGGGTGGGGGGTAGGTAGCATATCTGTTGTGTAATATAGGGGTGGGGGTCACAGCTGCTGTTATATAACGTTATTAGGGGTAGGGGTGGGCCAAAAATTGGGATTTTTTGCGTTATATAATATGTGAACGGCCCCTAATACGATGGTCGCATGACTGAAAGATGCTCTTAATTTTGGATAATATTCACACACAACTGTGTGTGTGTATATATAAGTTCTTGGAAATCCTCTCATTCACAGTTACTTAATGAAAAACAATTTGCGCAAGTTCGGTAACCACAGATATGCCATATATGGACATGTAGACGGAACCTTGCATAAATTGTAAGGGCTATTTTATTAATCATATTTTGGCTCTTGATACACCACATACACGAGGAGGCATTGATCAGAGCCAGTTTTGGAGACCTGTAGTCATCGGATCAATTTATGACAGAGGTGTGAAAGAGCCGGCCTATTGGTCATTTTGGCCCGCCGACGATACATTTCTGACCGCGGAGCCTATAAATACAACGCAATTGAAAATAGCAGGTCTAATTTTGTCTTTTTTGAATCTTTATGCGCTTTCTGTGAGGCTGTTATATTAAATACCAATAAAAATTTGTTATTGATAATAAATAAGCTCAAGAACCACGCTTTCAAAGCCCAATTCAACTGTTTGTATGCCCCCTCTGAGAGCCAAACCCCAATTAATACCCCATTTTACTCACGAGCCTTCGACTGCACTCTGGCCCACCACTTGCTGGAAATTAATGCTAGCACAAAAAAGTTTGAAACCTTTGATTTAGAATGTACGTAGTTGTACTCATGCAGTCATGCTGCCTTTTGCTGCTTTTAAATCAACGGCTGTTCCTCCTCTGTATAGGCATAAAGCCTAAAGGCCTATGGTGTCTGTGCATTTGTGATCCTATATTCGGGACTCTTGTCCAGTTTGTTTCCCCAATATCATGTCAATATTTTATGTAAGGCTATAGTTTTCTTTGCCGACATTTATTGGGAATCCATAATCGAAGATGAATGCTGCCAGTTTTGATTAGGCTAGGCCTGTCTCATGAAAGCGCTCGCGGTTATCCAAGTGTATACGATATCATTAGTACTAAGTTATTTCGGACTACTCATTGCACCTAGGTCTAAGACATGCGCTTTGCATACGCATATTTAGCATTTCGTCGTCTGAGAATAATCCTCGCGTATGTCCAGGTTCAAGAATTCCGAGAAAAACAAGTTAGATATTTTGACGGGAAAGGACGATGAAATAAGAAATAAAATATTAAAATGAAATTAACTTCACTCACAACCTGTACAATAGTACAGATGTTATAATACATTATTTAAAACCCAAAATA
Source organism: Bimastos eiseni (assembly GCA_959347315.1). NCBI lineage: Eukaryota > Metazoa > Annelida > Clitellata > Crassiclitellata > Lumbricidae > Bimastos > Bimastos eiseni. The sequence goes on from OY365806.1 coordinate 32,430,153, forward strand.
TTGCATAAAAAGTTGCATTCAAAAAATGTAGCAATTACAGATGCTTTGAGAAATTTTATATAAAAATGATTTTCAAAGATACCAAATCATCCACCCGAAAACAGAGACATCAAACGATAGAATAAAGTAACGAGAATTATTAACGAATGTTTTCGTTTAAATGTTCATAGATTCAGTGCGGGGTTTTTAAGGATAAGGTGTTTAACTGTCTGTTTTAAGGAAAAGTTCAAAAATTGTTTTAAAATTAGGGTCTACATTTTTTGCACAGCAAGACTCTTGTCCCATTATATATCTCATCTCCTCATAAATGATATCCTCTCTGGGCCCTCTGTCTTACAACATGGTATTAATATGAAATTTGATTATGTGCTGGTGTATTTGGCTTCATAGGAGCAATAAAGAGTATGTTGAACAAGTTATGACTAATGAACTTCTAAAGCGCCGCCATAATAATGCCCAGGGCATCAACCGGCGGTGCACCAAAACAAATCTGAAATCAGGTCAATTCCAAAAGGTGCAATCCTAAGAGACAGAAAGGCAGTCTAAGGAGGATAGGCAAGGGTAAATAGGTTTTAAGTCGCGACCGAAATAAAGTTAAAGACTCAGCGACCCAACGGCGTGAGGTAATGAATTCCATAACTTTGAACTGGCAAGAGAGAAAGCCCCAATGGTCAATTTGTAAATGCGGAGGTCGTGGAACTGGAGGACGGGCATTTCTCCTATCCCACTTCGCCGTCTATGATCGGCTGATGTGGCAGTGTGCGCGTGTGTCTGTTGATCGGTTGATGTGGCGGTATGCGCGTGGGTCTGTTGATGGGTTGATGCGACGGTGAGCCCGCGTGTCTGCTGAGCGGTTGATGCTCAGGTGTGCGCGTGTGTCTGATGATAGGTTGATGCGGCAGTGTGCGCGTGTGTCTGTTTATCGGTTGATGTGGCGGTATGCGCGTGTGTATGCTGATCAGTTAATGTGGTGGTGTGCGCGTGTGTCAGTTGTTCTTTTGACGGGGCAGTGTGCAAGTGTATCTGTTGTTCGGTTAATGCGGCGGTGTGCGCGTGGGTGCATTGATCGGTTGATGCAGCAATGTGCGCGTGTGTCTGTTGATCGGTTGATGTGACGGTGTGCACGTGTGTATGCTGATCAGTTAATGTGGTGGTGTGCGCGTGTCTGTTGATCGGTTTATGCGGCGTTGCGCGCGTGTATCTGTTGATCGCTTGATGTGGCGGTGAGCGCCTGGGTTTGTTGATCGGTTGATGCGGCGGTGTGCGCGGGTGTCTGTTGATCGGTTGAGGTGGCGGTATGTGTGTGTGTCTGTTGATCGGTTGATGCGGCGACACGCGCGTGTGTCTGTTGATCGGCTGGTGCGGCCGTGCGCGCGTGGGTCTGTTGATGGGTTCATTGGGTGCTGCGCTCGTGTTTCTGCTGATCGGTTTTATTGGGCGTTGCGCGCATGGGTCTGTTTATCGGTTTATTGTGCGGTGCGCGCCTGGGTCTGCTGATGGGTCTAATGGCGGTGCTCGCGTGGGTCTACGGATGGGTTTATTGGGCTGTGTGCGCGCGTGTCTGTTGATCGGTTTATTGGGCGGTGCGCGTGTGTCTGCTGATCGGTTTATTGGGCGATGCGCGCGTGTGTCTGGTGATTTGTTTATTGGGCGGGCCGCGAGTGAGTGTGTTGATCGGTTTATTGGGCGGTGCGCACACGGATTTTGTTTAAAAGGCTACGTTTAGTTACAATTGAATATCTTCAATACTGTTGAAATATTAACATATCTTCAATACTGTTGAAATATTAACATATCTTCAATACTGTTGAAATATTAACATTTAAATATTTAGAAATTCACAGGGTAGTACAATATTGATTACTGTTTTATAACGTACTTATACAGGCAAACTATCTTTTAATTAAGGCAGAGGCTACCTATTAAGAATGTAGCCTTTTATGTTCAATTCGTGAAGTTATGTTTGTTAATTTAACATTTAGGACTATCCAATGTATGTCTACGTTTAACGAAGCCAAACGAAAACCTACAAAGTTGTAGGCTTATAGCCCATATATGTATTTTGAAATAATATATTTCATTTATCAGTTTATATTCAGTTACAATTTTACATAATATGTTTTAAATTTGGTCTAGAATATCAAAATAATAATTTATCAAACAAGGCACGCCTATACAGTAAGAGCAATGCCCATATAGGCTTTTCAAATATTTAGAAGTTTGCAAAAAATTGTGAACGTCTCGCCTTTGCACAATCTCTCATTTGCGCAATAAACTATTGTGCTTGAAATGTTATATGTCGACTTTTAAGTTGATGTGGTTCCGTCTTTTATGACACAGCGTTGATTTTAAGCCGTATTTCAGAATTGCCTTCTCTGAGTCCAGCCTACAAATCTTATCAACCATTCGTGGCATCGGCGGCTGTTTAAAATTAGGCCTGAATAATGTGGCGATATCTTGTTCGCCGCAATGAACGTGCTTTCCAGGCATGGCTGAGCTCTTCTCTACCTCTAAGATTTGATGTAGGTTACTAGTGATTGGCTAAGTCGTAAGGCCTTTCCGGTCAAAAACACTGGACCCATAATTGATAACAATGATTAAATTATGCTAACGTAATCAAAATCTGAAGTAAGGATTCTGGGTAAGAATACTTGAAAAGGTGAGACTTAAGCTTAGAATGGAAAGCCCGGGGTTGATGGATACTGGAGCTTGGAAAAGATGATGTTGGATGACAGGCGGAAGGAACTAAAAATGTACGGAATTCAGGAGGCAGATCGTTCCAAAGACGTGGTGTAGCGTTGGAAATGGCTCAGTTTGAGAACTTTGGATGAGAGGTGACTGGGGTGACTACAGGTCTATTGTACACTTGAGTGCAGAAGCCTTGGGCTATAACGGTTTAAAATACACGTAGACCTAATTACTTTTTTGCTTACGTCAATGTGAATGAGTAAAAATGCATCTAGAATGAAAACTGGTGTCTCTGAGCCATTTTATATCAGCTGACTAGCAAACCATAAAATGCCCATGTAATTGAGACAATAATGAAAACATGTGTGCCTAGGCCAATTGATTGATTAGAACTTTCAGATATCTTTGAGACAATACTTAATAAATAGATTTGGTCTGATTGTGTGAAATGAACTCTGTTTATTGCTATGATTTTTACGATTTGGTTAGTTGTTATTGATGTAATCACGGAAAGGTTCGTTATGAATTGCTTCATTGGTTGCATAATTTGTTGAAATTGGGCGACCTCTATTAGCGGAACGGTCCGTTCCTTTGGGGTTTCCCATTGTTCACAGCATGTTTAGTTACTGTACTTTTATTATATGTTATGTGTTATGTATTACGTTCGTGAACAATGAAGCCTTGATTTGTCACTTTTTTGTCAGTCTGGATATAATCAGGCCACGCGCATGGTGTTATAGGCCTTCTGTTGGATCTCCTTGTCCAATCAATGATGAACGTTCTCAGGACATACGACAAAGACACTGCTACACCGTTCAAACTTTTATCGTTTCTCCATACAACTGACATATACGACAGTATCTTTGCGTTTTCAATTTCTTTAAAACGACATGTCGTAAGGTATCTCATAGTTATTTCAGCTGAACATTGGTTACATACTGCCTGCAACAAATCAACTCTTAACGCATTTTCGAAAAAAGTGGAGACTCGCGAAGGTAATTCTCAGGCGACGATTTGTAGGCCTTAGAGGCCTATGCATAATACGAATTAAATAATTTGTTGACATAATATTATGATATAAATAAACATACGCATATTTGTGTATGATGTATAAACACACACCGCATACGTCATTCATCTGGGTGTAGGAGGCAGAGACAAGCGTGCGTAAGTTGAGTGGGTTATTAGGTCTTCGACTGCGAGGATTCCAACGGCCAGATGGCGCCAGTATTTCCAGCGCTACGTATAAATACATGTATGCCGCCATTCGAGCAACTGTAAGCGCAGGAAGAATCGTTTAACTACTTCTCAACATGTGCTAGAAAAACGACAGCTACCGGTCTACAGCGCGCGAACCTTGCAGGTATTCAACACGTCGAGTTGACTGGCTGTAAGTTTACTTCTGAGTAGTATTCGTAATAAAATTATACAAACTTCTAAAGAGGCACTTGAACGACAAATGCAGGGAACCAGCTTATTCACAAGGACTTCTGAATAGATTATGATACTTTTGATTGCCGTATTTCTACTCGGGAAAGTTTACCTTAATAAATTCAGCACAATTTAATACCTGAACTCAGCGTTTATGAAGAAGCCCGTGGCTATGACGAGCTGTTACAGATTCTGAACATGCGTGCAATTTGTTGACGAAAGGATTAAAGTACGCAGACACCTAGTAGGCCTACGTAACGACGAAGTACGCTGGTCCGGAAATGCGTTGATGTCAAGGTCGTCTGAAGCAACAAAACGCTAATGTTGTTTATCGCGTGTTCAATGCTCTTCTTCCTTTTCCTGGACCTGGTCACTGGTCAAGGTCAGTGTCCCTGGACGATTTTTCCAGACGTTCATTCTCGCGTCGTGGTTGCCGAAGTTGTCTTCCAAGGCAGACTTATTTCGGCGACTTCCGGCGCCATGGACAAAAGTATTTGGAAGGTCAATGTCGACGAGGTCTTCAAGAGCGAGCTGAGGGACTCGGAGACCGTGATCCAGATGGTCGTTGGGTCTGAACTGGACGCGTGTCCCAAGGTCGACATGGAGGTCGGGCAGAGCTATCTGTTCTTCCTCAAGGCAACTAAGACGGATGCAATGGACGACCGTACGTCGATCTACCATGCGTCCAGTCCTCCCGAAGCTGTGACGGCCAGGAAGATTAGAGAGGCGAAGAAGTACGGATGTCGACGGTGTGGTGAGTGGAGGCATTTGGTCTAATTTGCTTAGATGCCGTATATTAATTTAGTGAATGGGGCTCAATTGCTCGCTGAGCTGCTCAGGCAGTAACTGCTCTAGCGAGGTATCAAGTGAATGATGTTACTGCGTCGGTGAGCGACTTACGAAAATGCTAGTAGCCAACTTTAGAAATGAATTAATGATTAACTTATTTGATGAGGAAATAATTAGCCAATGAGTCATTTAGTTTACTAATCGGATAAGTTCTTTATCAAACGAGTTACTCGTGACAGAGTGGTTTAGAAGATTTGTTGCTAAGTAAGTTAAGCAGTGAGTAGGTTATTTAGTTAATGAATTGCTGAGCGAGCAAATTTGATAGTAAATAAGTTGACTATAGTCAGCGACGTGGTGAGTTACACTGAGTACGGATTAGTCAAAAAGGTCGATGCCTGGGAACTTCTGGCTAGAGAAACGTACAGCTGTTCGCGGATATTTTGACAGCTCTGCGTGATTTCTGTCTGTTTTTTCCCCCATCTCCTACTATCTCCCCTTTCTCTTCTGTAGTCCTCTTTCTCTCTCTCTGTCTCTCTCCCCCTCTCTCTCCCTCTCTCTGTCTCTCTCTGTCTCTATATCTGTCTCTGTCTCTGTCTCTGTCTCTGTTTCTCTCTCTGTCTCTCTCCCTCTCTCCTTCTCTCCCTCTCTCTGTCTTTGTCTCTGTCTCTATATCTGTCTCTGTCTCTGTCTCTGTCTGTCTGTCTGTCTGTCTGTCTGTCTGTCTCTCTCTCTCTCTCTCTGTCTCTGTCTCTCTCTCGCATTTTTCATCCCTCGATTGGTCTACCGTTATCCATGTCTGAGTCTGTTTTAGGTAGGAGGATATTTCTCGGCATTACCAAAAGATCAGTCAAACCAGACAGGAAGAAAATTCGCAAAGTCTCGTTAGGTCAATGACTCTGAATGACTGCAACGACAGCTGAGACTAAGAATTGCTCTGGGAAACAGATATAGCCCAAGCACATAGTAATAAAAAAAACGATCACCGTACCATGCTCCATCTACCTTTCTCTGTAATTCGTTTACCATACCTTACTCTGACAATCTCATCTTCTCTCAAAATACGCGAATCGAAGTCTGTTCAAGCGAGCCAATGGCGACGAGTTGCAATGGACTGGAGATGCAATTAAAAAAACGGCGCTACACCAGTTATTAAGACGACCCCACCACTGCAAAAACTCAGACAATGCCAGTCCAAAGTCTGGATAAAGGAGGAGGGCGACGCTAATGATCTTTGTTATCACAGTGTCGTTAAACTGCGACTCCTACCAGTTATTAAGACGATGTTCACGCAGCGGCAAATATTACTCTAATGCGCTGTTTATCTTCTATCGAGTATCGCTGATCCCATGCTTTTTCGTTCACTGGCAGCCTCTGATTGAATACGTTTTAAAAACGCCACATTAACCGAGCGTGGCTGGATTCTGGAATTACAATCGAAAAATGTCTCCCGCATTCTTGAAACTGCAGTCTTTGTGCATTCATTGACGCCTATCCTACATCCGTACGACTCACAACTGCGGTTGATTTTGCTATTGCGACCTCAGCGATTTTTGTGGGTTGTTTCCTGCCATTTGATATTCAGATTCAAACTGAAGACTCGTTTGTCTTTGACTGCCAACCTTTGACTGATTTTTGCCATTCTGATCTATTGCTTCTTTCGTCTGGACTACTTCAGTGGAATTTGTCTACCGTTTCCCTCTAAGCGGCCATCGATGCTCCCACATTAGAATAACGGCATTGTATAAGTAAATGCATTATACTGCCTTTTCGCTAAATATGTTCAGTTTCAGTGCTTGTATACGCCACCTGGAAGACAGCAGCTGTCTAGTGAAACCAGGTCCTAATGTCAGTAATGTTATTCTTGGAGAAAGATTGTTGAAACAGACGTATGCTACATGTAACTGCCTCATTGTCCCAATTGACTCTACACTGGTCTGGTTTCAGTGTTACCTTCCAGTGCGCAGTCAGATGGTCGTCTTTGATGTCACTCGGGTGTCTTCCAGGGTCAGGGTTCATATGGGTCCTCTGAGGATTTGATTTCCGGTATCGTTGCTCTACATGTCAGACACTCATGATGGTTGCCCACTGTAGAGCTGTGTGTCAGTCAGTGTTTTGTACGCTGGTGAAGGCCAAGCATTGAATCATCTATTCGCAGTTCTTGTCAGATTCTGTTGCGCTGTTTCGTTTCATTCAGTGTTGGTTGTCGTGTAATTGCATACAGATTAATTCTGCAATCGAATATAAGTCCACTACGCTTCTGAACGAGGCAGCTGATTACCAAACTTGAATAATCCGGATGTCTTTCCTTTTACCTTCACCTCAAGTGGCATAAGCAATTAAACATGGAAATGATTCTAAACAATAATCTCATGCACTTGACCTACTAATTTATTCCTCTGGGACCATTCCCACATCTGAATAAGTAATAATGATAGTAACAACAGGAAAGTCTTTGTATTGGGGGAGCTTTCATCGGCAACATCGTTGCTTTTTCATGTTATGTAATTTATCTTTTTGTCTGAAGCCTTTTCTGACGGACTGTTCGTCTCAGTATCTTCCATCCGCGTTCGCAGAATTATCCGTCTGCTGCGCAACTTGGCTTTTTAAGCCGAGCCGGACTTCCAAGTTTTCTTATGGCCTACCTATTTTTTGGAATAACCAACCGTCGACATGAACTCCTTGGTGTTTCTTTGCCTCTGTTCCGCAAACGCTGTAAGTTCATTCTGTTAGATCGTGGTTTCATTAGAGGCGTCTCTGTCTGGAATTGGCGCTATACACAGGGCTTAAAGTGTGCCTGGATGGTCATGGACGGAGTCCAGGCACTTATTTACGAGGCTGGACGCCGTCCTGCCACTTATTTGGCCAACAGAGCCTGGACGCCGTCCATGAGCGTCCATGCAACAGTGCAATTCCTCTACATGCGTACGTTATTATCAACAAGAAAAAGAGGATGAACAAATTATCGCGCTTCGCGCTTTTACAAACTTTATTTTTACAACTTTCTAAACGATGCCGGCGCCACTGGCACCTTGTCGACAATTTCACAGAGGAAGCAATTCTCTGTAGGTATACGCTTTCACTTACAACAAATATTTCACCAACAAATAATTGACGACTAAATAATGGTTGATGGACAAAAAGGCTAACGCATGATAAAAAATTCTATTTTTCGCCCATTGTATTTGGTTAAATAGAAGCTGGATTGATAATAATAATGGCTGCAAATCCAGCTTCTGGTTCAGCAGGAATCTTTTTTTCAATTCAACTTCTATTTAGGCAAATATTCTTTTCAATGATCCAATTTTTATTTCAGTAGGCATTATGTTCATCTAAAAAGCACCTGTTTTGGAAGAATTTCTTTCACCCATCCAACTTCTATTCCAGCATAATTAATATCAACAATCCAATTTCTATTTTAATGAACACTATGGACCACAGTGCACGAACCATTTGTCGTCGACTTAATATGTTGGTGATCTGCCTTTGCAGGCTTTAGTTCTTAATTTTTTTACACTAGGTGCCGTCCATAAATGACGTCACGCGCCTATGGAGAGGGGCACAAATTTGTGACGATGTGTGACAAGGTGGAGAGGGGTCGACGTAACGGATTGTAATGTCACATCATCACATCAAAATACGTAATTTTATTAAAAACTCTGTTGAACAAGTTCCACTTAATTAGCAGTAGTCGTTACCACAATTAAACAACACTAATTATGATTATAATAGTCTTTCATCCTGAGGAATGCATAAGATTGTAATCATTATAGGCCACTTAATTTCTCCAGTTTTCTTTGTTCTACTATTATAATTTGAAATATTTTATTGTTATTACTAAATTTTTAAATAATTATAGGAAATTTGTATTACATTCTGCACATCTGATTAGATTTTTTGGGGTGGGGTCAGGGCCTTGTGATGTGACGTCATATTTGAGGGTTCATGGCATTTGTGACGAAGGGGAGAGGGGTCAAAAATCGTCCAAAAGTGCGTGACGTCATTCATGGACGGCTCCCCTAGCGTCCAGGCACTTCTTTTTTTTACACTTTAAGCACTGGCTATACATAAATATGCACTGGCTATACATAAATATGCACTGCCTATACATAAATATGCACTGCTATACATAAATATGCACTGCCTATACATAAATATGTAATCACCAATTTGACTGTTATATAGACCTACTCATTGTGTTCTAATCCAAGGGTCAAAAGTAGGACCCGACCTGTCTTTATCGAGTGGGGTCATGTCTCTTGTTCCTGTGCTGACTCCTCAATTTACTCTAGACCAATGTCTGACACCATATAACACATGAAGCGTCGGCTGACGGGAAACACGGGGCATGAAGAAGACGGAAGTAAATCTGCCAGACAACCGACGAAGTTCCTCCATTCTTTGGTTTTGATGTCTGCGTTGCTCGACCGTCTGCAACAGGAACTGATCGTAACACGCTTGCATTGGCACGCGTGAATATTCGCAGCTGTTGTTTCTGGGAATTTTGTTTACGCATTCACCACTATTCCATTATACCCCTTCGTCCTAACTCGGGGGGAGAGGTACTGATGGGTCTGCTACAGCATTGAGTGTGTCGAACAGCTTTCGTTAAGGCGGGAACAGAAGCGGTACAGCACCGGAGGAGTTACAAGTTCGTTTACAGAATCCTAGAATATAGTTCGGTTTTTCGAGAACTATTTTGATATGGGTGCCCATGGCAGACGATTTAACACCCCGCCGCCCAGGGAACTTATCCTGTGCAGCTCCCGGGGCAAGGACATTGGTCACAGATTTGGTAATGGTTAGAGCTGCATAAAGAGTTGACGTGGTCGTTGAATTACTAGTTTGGATCAGACGCAACGCCCAAATTGCGGGCTGACAGCTACGCTATATATAAATATTATGCTCTATTGTCGCTGTTAAATTATTATCACTAGTATAATTATAATTATTGGTATTATTGTTACTTTTATTATTATTATTATAATTATTATTATTATGACTATTATTATTGCTGTTAGTAGGCTTATTGTTATCTTTTTTAATATTATTTTAATTTTTTTAAATTATAGTTGTTATTCTTACTGTAGCTATCATTACTATGTACTATCATCATCATCGCCGTCATCATCATTGCCATCACCATCATCATCATCATTTAGTCTTATAATAATAATAATAATAATAATAATATTATTATTATTATTAATTAATATTATTATTATTATTATTATTATTATCATCATTATTATTATTATTACTCGAGGTACGTTACATATAGAAGTAATTCCTCAGGTATAGGTTTCATATGCGAGAAATCAAGCATTGTCCCAGGTGTTTGAAAACAAAATAATTAGCGCTCTTAAAGGAAAAGATATATCTTCAAGATTAGGGGAACATGGAAAACTGGACAAATATCGAGAACTGGAGGAACAGACACAGACCCGACGAGAGAGGGCATGAGGCAAATGCCGGGCCCGCAATTAATTTTTACAATTATTATTGTCACGTGCGAAACTCTGGACGATGACGCTATGTAAAAGTCATCGACCGACAGCAGAGGCGTGGGAGAACTACGAAGGAAGTTGTCTACCTGAAACCTGAGAGGGGAGACATCAATGGGTTTCGCCGGAGGCAGACGGCCGCAATACAGACGGCGATAAGTATGCAAAGATCAACGTCGAGTGTCAAGCAACGAAGCCCGACACCTCGAGGCAGACGTTAGAGCCGCCTGCCCCTCCCATCTCTGCGACCCACGGACAAGAAATTCATGAACTAGCTGAAGATCTGGTCTGAACCGGCTTGTTAACACTGAACAAGAATAAGGGACAATTCCGATACGAACGGTGCAACCTATTAGGCGGTATAACTATAATAATGTAACTCAATCCTTGGAACCTATTGCTTATCTATGACACTAACAAGGCCCAGCCATAACAGCCGCTAGTCAAACATTAACTGTACTCCTCGAGTGATATGACGTTATGCTAAGGACACCAAGATCCGACCAACCAGGTTTAGTAATAGTTTTAGCAGGTGATCAGTCGTCCAATAGAGATACCAGTTTTGCGTTTGGGATGGCAAAGGAAATCGCCTCTAGGAGGGCTCATATAGTGTAGCAAGCGAAGGAACAAGGACTTGTTTGGGAACTGGGGGAGAGATGTTAGATCGTTCTGACGATAATGGTAATCAACGTAGTTGGGGAACCCCGTCTCCAACATAAACCAGGGCAACATTTCTAAAGGACATTAATAACTCTAGTAAGTGTAGATAGGATGAGTGATGTGTAGATCTACCATTAAACATACATATTAAAATCATCCGGTGTGTCGTGTTGCTGAGCTTGGTGATTGAGGAAAAACACCCGACGGTAAGCTTGAAGTGGGCAATGGAGGTAGCAATTGTGGAGGCGGATACGGCGGAGGTCACGAATGTGCGCGATGTGGTTAGAGAAAGAGACATGAGGCTAAAAAGTAACGTCAAGCCTGCGGACAGGGCATCAGAGGTGAATGCAAGAGACGAAGAGTTAGTGGATAAGTTTATTGAAAGGCTTACAATAATGAATTCTGTTTTGGAAGGAAGAGTTCAGGTAAAAGAGGTGTATACAAGCGGTTTCTGCGATTCTTACTGTCTTCAGGCACAGTACAGAAATCTTGAGTTACACGATAACGATAAACAAATTGAAACAGACAAATAAACATAACAGTTATCACACATGCAATCAATCACCCGCTGCCGTTCTACGTCTGAACCGAGTACACTAGGAGCACAGAAGTTGGCTAATATCCGAACATGGTCGGAAAAACGTAAGACTCATAGCAGAATTAGCCAACCTGTACGAAACTGCTGAGTATTATAAAGTCGGCGTGATGGCGTCTATATCTCGTTGCCTAACATGCATAAGAGTTCCGATGCGGCGAGAAAACTTTGCGAATACGACCAAATTGCTGATATTAACCATGGAAACAGAATCGTATAAACAAAATCGGCTCCAATTATATATAATATATATATATATATATATATATATATATAAATGTAGGCCTTCATAATATATAGTGGAACCGATATTGCACATACATACATGTATGCGTATGTAAGTGTAAACACGTTTATTGGAAGCGATACAGTTACATAGACACAGGAAAACTGCAATAATTATAGATTTTTGTGTAGCCAAATACTTATAAAGCACCTTTTATTTGAGCAACGACGAATGTATATAGGCCTATATGTAACAATGCATTTTACACACCACACACTCTTCTGCGAGCGCCTACTGGTATGAATACTGCCAACTGCGTCACACACCGAATATAAATATATGGTTCTTGTCAAGTTCCACAGGTATACGGTTCATATTTAAGTATATATATATAATATATATTTATACATCGAATGTATGTTTACGAAAACGATCATGAATTAATCTTAATTGTGCGATTTTCCAAGGTGCTCTGGAACTATTCAAAATAATTGCTCCATTGCTACACGATCAGACAAGGTGGTTCGGCTGGCCACCGATCAAGAAAGGAGAGAGAGACAGACAGACATACAGACAGACAGAGAGTAGGATGGGGAAGGGAGGTGGAGAGACAGGGCCGCGGAAACATAACCATATGCGCTGGCACGGCCAGGAAGAGAGACGCACAGGGAAGAAGACATGCAGAGGGGAGGGGAGAAGGGAAGGAAGGTAGAATCGTAAAATAAATGAATAAAATAAACAAAGCAAGGTCCTGCAATGGAAGCGTTGAATAGACTATCGTTCGATGCAACACTTAGAACGTTGATCGACGATACGACATTTAACAGTTAGGAGCCCAAGAAACTTGACATCGTCTGATGAAGCCAAAATAATACAGTGTATGCCTATAATGTTACACGATAAATGTTCACTTTATGTTGGGTGACTAGAGCCTAAACAGTATTTTGAATCCCATCGAAACTTCTAGGTCGGCCACCCTCAAAACCTGTCGACTCCCTTTTGGGTCAGGAGGATGCACGTAGTTGGAGGAAAACGCAGATGCTATTAACAGTAGATCTCTTGACAGGTGTTTAGTTTGGGCCAAAGAAGTTGAATCAGACCGATTGTTTATACGTTGTTCTCCGTCACTCTTAAGTCCGTTTGCTGATTCTACTGCCTGCCTCTGTCTGTCTGTCTCCATCCATGTCTGGATGATTTGTCAGTATTGTAGACTTCTCTTACCTCGTCTTTTGGTCTGTCTATGCGTGATTGTAAGCTTACAATGTATATAGTATCACTGTTTGTCTGTGTATACTTGCCTGTTTTTCTGCCTGATTTCTCTATTTTGCCCAAGTCTTTGCCTGTCTGCAGGTCTAGTTTCTCTATTTGTCTGTCCCATGTTGACACCTGCTTCTTGGTCTTTCTGTTGGTATGTTTGTATATCTGCCTGTCTACCTTTTTGGGTGCTCTGATTGTCTGGGTATACCATCCTGGTTTCCATACATGCGCATGTTCTCTGCCTTCTTGTTTAGGTGTTTTATGTCTGCTCTGTGACTCTGCTTGTATGCCTGTCTTTCGGTGTAGATACCTGATAGTTTGTCTGTCTGTTCCTTTTAATACCTGCCTGCTTAAATACTTATATAAATGTTATGAAACGATATAATAATAATATAGCGTTGCTAGAGCCTGTCAAACACGATTAGCTATAATTATCTGACATAGGCATATATATAATATATATATTGAATATATATATATAATATATATATTGAATATATATATATAATATATATATTGAATATATATATATAATATATATATGGAATATATATATATAATATATATATATTGAATATATATATAATATATATATTGAATATATATATATATAATATATATATTGAATATATATATAATATATATATGGAATATATATATATAATATATATATTATATACACTGGATGCATCGTTATGACTTGTGATGCATTTGTCATTGTCTGATGATCTAATCACTGCAAGATGGCGATAAGCGATGATTTTAACAGACAACAACAGAATGAAGTAGATGAGAGGGAGGCTGAAGTCATCTACATATCCACCGGTGGTATATATTGCGCTCCATAAATCGCATTCTAACATCTACCATACATTGGTTTATCAGTTTAGTCGAGTACAGTTTTGTATCGGCTGTTGCCGCCTGCAGTGTGGCAATGCTGGCTGTTATTACTCTGTTCTATGCTACTCTACTTTTATTGTTTAAATAAAAATGCCCGTTTGACGGGTGCCCTGGTCCGGATATACTTATGTGTATGATGTTGAATGCTGGCGCCAACGGACAAAACATAAAACATTTCGTAGAAATGTTTTATGCTGGGGTAAGTTCTCAAATTCTATGTATACAGTCTCTGGCAATTGCTTTCATGGCAAGCAGTCAACTGGAAGCGACAGAAACCTTTCCACCGATGTTACCAGACGTCGCTTTACGAGTGTGGGATAAACATCCAGAATGTAACCAATCCGTCTCTACTTAAGTTCAATGTGTTTTTCCAGCCAACGCAGGACAGTACCCTAAAGCTCGTCTGTCGGTCAAGAGAACATTCTGGAACATGGGTGATAGGATCCAAATGACATGCCAACTGGACGGATCGCCAGCCCCACGAGTCACGTGGTATAAGAACAATTTAACGGTCAAGGCTTCGTCTAACATCCAAATAACCAGGTTCGCATAATTTACTTACGTTATTACAGATCTATCTTAATTAAATGTCTTTGCATGTATAATGGAATCAAATTTCAATTGAATTTAATCCAGTGAAGGAATTTGAAGACGGGAATGACGATGTGGTAATTTGTGGTTTTCTGCAGATAAAACATTTCGAAGTTAACTTCAGATTGAAGTTCCAGTTTGATAGCATGATTGTAGGTCTAATAGTTTCTTTCCGCTTCTTAGTCATAAGTCATCGTCCGAGCTAATCATCGGCAAAGCAGACGATCTGGATGGCGGCACTTACTTCTGCGTTGCAGTGAACGTCCTTGGATCCGCTTCAAGTGAACAGAGTCACGTTATCATCGAAGCAGGTAAAAGTGAAATGTAATGTCACTGAATTCTTGAATTTGATATCGCCCTTCTTTCAACTTCTTTTGCTCAGAAGTGCAAACGCCTCGACGGCGCAATTGCAGTTGTACTGCATAGGAATTGTGCGCGAAGGACTTGCTCAAGGCCCCTAAACAGTGACGGAAGCCTCAGACTCACTCAGCACACGCTGAGTGTTACTGGCCGACCGCTCTAACCGATCAGCCACTGTGACGCACAATGGATAACATCATACATATGATGTAATGTAATGTAATGTAAATCTTTGAAAATTTCTCAGCGCCCACAAAAGCCACGTCAGGGAAATCCTGCAGCTGAGCTTATTCACTGGTGCTTTACATGTAAAGTCAAGATATGCGGTCATAAAGTTAAAGTGTAGATGAATGGACCTCGTTGTTGGAATGAAAGCATTTCCTAATGTAGATGATATTCACTGTAACATAATTTTATCCTTGACGGTATTGACAACGAATCTTAAGCAATCAGGTCCCCATAATATCACCATCGGCAATAGCATTAATTATTGTTTTATTTCAATGATCGTTATTGTAGTTGAGGAACATTGAAAGGTTACTCAAAAGCTTATTTATAAGCGTTACGTCAAGTCAGATGGGTTGTCTAGACCGGGAGACCAGAGACGGCAGAAGACAGAGTTGATACGATTGGTTGGGTCTAGGTTGAGAGAAATGCATTGGCAGTGTATTTGAATGGTTGAAGGTAAGATTATGGAATGGAACTATACTGTATGTCGCCCACGGTCAAGGACGTGATAGGCGTTATTGCAGACCTAGATACTGGAGTAACGTACTGGGGCTTCTTACGACATCAGAACCGGAAGTTCTGCTTCCAATATGTCTTCCTGTTATTGAAGAGACTTCCTCTGATAGCGGAAATCATCGTAACCTATTTTAGACTTTGCCTGAAACTTCCGGAATGTTCTGTTGCTTTAGGAACACTTGCTCTGAATGACGCTTTGTCTTCACACTCGACCATCTGTGAACAGCAGACTTACTGCCTCAACGGAGGAGTCTGTTACGAAATCAAGGAACTCGACACCAAATCCTGCGTGTGCGTTTCCATATGGAGTTCATCTAACACACTCTATTGTTAATCTAAGCCAATCTCAACTGTTAAGCATTAGCATAATAAAACATATGATCGATAAAGCCGTCATCGACTGGGCTACATTGACTATTACAGTAATCGCAATCGTGATAGTCCACTAGGAGTCTAGGACTACGGGGATACGGTTGTTTGACTATTATCAAGATGCCGTTTGGTTTCCTTTGTTTTTTAGATGTCCTGCTGGCTTCACAGGCGAAAGATGCCAAGACAAAGGACCCGAATTAGGAAGTACGTATGGAGAATTTATTTAATTTGAATATTCAATAAAATGCAAAAGACCATTAGAAGCTTATTTCATAAATCACATGCAATTTATATATTCTACGACATCGAGCATAAAACATGTCTATACTTACTGATTTTGCTCCTCTACCTAGTAAGCAGGTTTGTGTCAAGTTTACACAGGTCATAAGACACGGACCACACGGTGGTGAACGCGGTGGTGAGCTACAAGCCACAGCATTAGGAGTGACATTTTACCTTACTTGGTTTTACAATACTTTACGTGTCTCTAAACTACTTTGTTTCAGTCGGTGGAATGGATGATATTCTGGTGATCGTCTGCATCCTTCTGATGATTCTGCTTCTCGTGACGACTTTTGCGATGCTCTTCTGCATTGCCAAGTACGCTGTACTACGCACCCATCTCCCTTCATTCCTCACTCCCTTCCATCCATCCATTCCCCACTCTTTACATCCCTCACTTCGTTTCGACCATCTTTCCTTCCATCCTTCCTTCCATCCTTCCTTCGATTTTTCCTTCATTCAATCAATCATTCGCTGACTGCTTAATTCGCTCAACTGATAATATTATAGGCCTTCAACCTGTTCTTGTAATTCCTATAAGTTCTGTTTCGAAATTACAAAATAAGCCCAAGTAGTGTTGGTAGTGAAGACAGACAAGCAGACAGACGTATACACACACATATACAAACTCGCATAGTTTGCATACATGATACATACATACATACATACATGCATGCATGCATTCATGCAGATTACAGACAGTGGACAGACAGACAGATTAATTTTTGTTATCACAGCATTAAGCTGAAACAACTACTACTATGTTATCTCGATGTGTATCTGAGTTACGTTTGAGCCCTTGTTTCATCAACTCAGGTCGTTGTGGGACATAGGCCTACAATGCCCTACATTTATGTGATTTTATACTTCCGTGGAAACATCTATAGGCCTACGTAGGCTTAGTTCTGCTCTTTGAGAGCCATTTCCTGGTTACCCTCTTAAAGCTGTTTGTCTGTTGTAGGTTTCGTCATGACGTTGGTCAACACATCAGTCGATATTTTGCAATCGTTGAAGGAATATCACGTAACAACGGAGAACTGCAGCAGAGGTCGCTTTCCTCCGAACAGAAACATCGACGCTCTTCAGAACGAATGGAATCACAGGCGCTGGTACTTACATACACGTAGAGCCGTAGGCTAGAGCTGCCAACATATCTCGAAATGCTGCCTGGATACGCAATTACCCGTCTAACAATTTTATGGGTATCCAAGCACCGGTCGTGAGGGCCGGTAAGGGTCAGGTTAAGCCACATGAGGGTAGCTTAGCTGTCGTGACTCGTCTGTAAGATGAAATTACCGATTGCAGCGCCGTCATGGACAGTCTTACGGGCACCCGGCTGTCAACGGGAACCAGAGTATCAGTGTAGGCCTACCAGCTGCCAGCTGTACTGGCCTACATGCGCATATATTAACAAATATATTGTTATATTATATATTATTGCATAAATATTTGCTACTGGTGCTGTTAATTAACTAATATATGTAACACGAACTAATAATGGTATTAGACATATATATTATATATATTGTGCGTTTAATGTATAGGCCTATATAAGAAACATGTAATCAGCTCTGCTTTAATTTCATCTGACATGAATTTATCATTTTTTCCAAATATATATATATATATATATATATATATATATCTCTATATATCTCTCGTTGTGTCTTTCTGTCTGTCTGTCGACAGTTGGCTGTCTGCCTGCCTCTGTCTGTTCCTATCTGTCTCTGAATTTGTCTCTGTCTGTCTGTTTCTGTGTCTGTATATGTGTGCTCTCTGTCTGTCTATCTGTCTCTATGTCTCTTTATCTGTAGTTGTCGTTTTCTGAGACTAGTGTGTTGTCTATGCTGCAGTTGTTCCCAGATGAAGATCGTCCATTGAGGCAACCAAAGACAACACCAACATCAGCTCATGAGGTGGCAACAGTTAGTATCGCAACAGCTACACAGGCATCTTCTTCTCCTTTGAACGCAGCAGCAATCGCATCATCTCCGGTTGGTGAAGCGCCAGTCCTTGTGCTAACACGACCGAGATTCGAGAAAATGGCTGGACTGGGATTGAGCCTCAAAGGAAGGGCACCAGCGTCTGAGCTGGATCTGAGCCCCGAGTGGGACAACGGGAGGCACCTAAACCCCGTTGTACAGAAGAAAGTGGGCGTCTTAGGGGCCGATAGTTGGACATGCCCCCAAATGGGTCATAGCTCAGCCAATTGCTCGACTGAAGGCACCACTTACACTCAGTCAGAGGCGGTCGTCACTAGAGATAGCGCAGTCGAAGGAGGTGCAGTCAGGAAAGGGTTGTCTGCCTCCAGAGGTGATGGCAAGAGGGCGCCAGCTGAATACGATGATGACGTTAATGCGCTGCTGGTCGAACTTGGAGTTTACGTTAGTGAGGCTGGACGCTCTTCTGTAGGCGATTAGCATTATTGTTCTCTATAATTACATGTATGTCGGGTTTGAAGACCATGTGGCTATGTCGCTGTATACCAGAACCACTGACATCTTACAACTAGTGTTCGATTTCTTTGGGACGAATGGGCAACTAACCCTCCTCTCGTTCACACTTAACCTCCCACTGAATGTACCTTTTCCCATTTATTTGACTCTTACCCATGGATAGCTCTCCCAAGTTCCACGGATTCAGACTTATTTATATTAGACTTTATAGGTCTTCTTTTCTCCTAATGTAGTTCTTGTATGCAGTTCATGCCCTTACCCGTGACAAATTCTCCCTATCCCAGCGTAAACATTCCGTTGTGTTGCGCCCCGAAGCTCTCAGTGCGAAATATTGGTATATTATAACGATATAGATAAGAATGCGACTGGCACTTCAGGCACATTTTTGTGTTCGTCTAAACAGATTGTGTATGGCTAACTCTGACAATCGGACGCTTAGATTCACCTTACAGTCGTGGTTCAATTAAATGACCGTAGCTGCAGATTTGTGAAATGTTTTTCTTTGAAAAATCCACGAGTCACCAGTGTTTTATGAGAAAAAACGCCGATCTTTTGTCAGAACAAAAGTAATCGTAAACTCGTAATTTCTACTGAGCCCAAAAAGCGAGGTCGCCGGAACCATCTTATTAACAGGCGCGACGCGCAAGTCAGTAGAATCAGGATAATAAAATGACACCATGGGTCATATTATTCAGGCACACCCCCTAGCCATCCGAAAATGTCTGGGTTTCGCGTTCGTACTATAGCCTATGCCCAGCGAAAATTAAATCCAGTGGCGGATCAAAGAATTGATCTGTTAATTTAGGGAGAACTGACCGAGTAGTAAGCCTGTAGATCTAAGGCATACCGAGAAAAAATTAGAAAAAAACTCCAGTACAAACTGAAACCCGCAAATTTATGTAAAGTCTATGTATAAACTCTATAACAAGAATTGTGTTGAAAGAGATTGGTAGGCTAAATGCGCTTCAGAAAGCGAACGCCACGATTTCAAGACAGCTATATTTTCACAAGCAGCCAATAAATACACACTTTGATATCAACTTTTCACAGCCTATAGATAGAGATATGCTTTATAAATACATTTAATTTAAAAAAGACAACGTGCAGGTTTACCTTTTACACACCTACAGAAATATCGTCTACAAAAAGTGTTTACAGCATGTCTATAGCGTCACAAATAATTATGTTGCGTCATAAAATACGACGCAGTCCCCATGAATACAGACATTTATGCACTAAGAGATCACATGCCATATTTAGCGATGCATTGTCTTATGACGTCATTTGCGTACCGGTAATAAGCGACGCCTCTCTGAAGCACGCATCCCAGATTGGTTGTTTCGTCACCATCGTTACGTTACGCTGTTCTAATAACTGCATTTGACGTAATGGTGACTAAACAACAATTATGAGTGGTGACAATATGGATGTATACACACCAGAGAAGACGACTACACAAAACGTAACACCACTTCGCTCGCTATTCAATTACAGTGTTACAAAAATAGCAGCCAAAAGTTTAGAATATTCCAAAAAAAACTTCATCATAGCATATAACATTTTTGTCAATTCTAGGACTGTTACATTACTATCTATGCATAAGTTATACTACAGGATAGTAGTGTCCTAAAGTGTTTGACAATTCGTTGGCTCATTTAGTGCAGACCGTACATTTCTCCTCAGTCTTTCCACTCTCAGTGATTCACACTACCTTCCCGTGAAAATACATTTCCAGTTTTTCACCATACATTTGGTTCCAGTTTAAGTGTCTTTCATCGCATAGATCACGCTGTCCTCTTTAAAATAAAATTTTCATTCCCAAATTTTGCTTCAGCCCACAAATCTTCTCCTCACCTCCTCAAACGAGAAATCGCATCCTTTATACAAGAGTCAATTCGTAACGTTCTACAGCACGGGTGGACATTCATTAAAGAGTCACCATTTATGTCTACTAGTACTGGAAGAGATCAATAAAAATGTCTGGCTGTTGGTCACACCGAGAATGCGCTTTGCCACCGGACAACTAATCGAATGAACGTGTTCTGGTTAAACCTGTCACAGTCTGCAGACTGTCACCAGCTCAGAAACCAATTCTTCTATTTCTAACAATTCTAGACTAGTTTTGCTTTCCACTGGACAGTATGCCTCTAATAAACAAGTCGTGGACTGCATGCAGGCTGCAGTTCCAGTTCATCGATGTTTCTTCTTGTTGAGTAGCACGTCACGATCGATTGATTGACTCGTAAGATGTCAATACAACTAATCTGTGGCATCGAATGGTAAGCATCATCTTGGGACACGTGCACCAATTCATCGCCCGTTGGACCTCACAGTGCCAGGAGCACCACCTTAGCATAATTACATCTTGGCACATAGGAACCTTTGCACGAGAGGCACCTTTGCAAAAAAATCCAGACTCAAAGGCACTTTAACAGAGGCACATTAGCACAAAAGAGCACCCTTGAAAGGTACATTGGCGCAATAGGCGCATTAGCACGAAGGCATTAATTCAAAGCTTTGCGTACCAGATGGCAAAACAGATAAGCATCATCTGGCACAAAGGCACCTTGGTTCAATGGCATAAAGGTTCAAGGGCACAATGGCATCGTGGAACATTATGCACCTCAACCCTGAAGTGGGAGATTACAGTGCTGAATATCGTCCCAAGCATTGAACCAACACAACGCTAAGAGTCTTTCCTTCGAGCGTCACTGGAACTTGGCATCACATCACAACCACCTGGCATCTTTGCCACGGTCACAGAGCCTGGCAACAGATTTGGTGCCAATGTAACGACACGTTCTGGTTCAATTATCCGGTTTGCTTCGATGACTTCCAGGTGCTCCGTTCTAACTGGAACTGCTTCCCATGATGATGTCACATATTCTCCTGTTGAAACAGAACAGGAGCTTCATAAATAAAATATGCTATCCTGTGTTATATTAGTTTCAGATTCGCAGTTTACGGTGCTTTACTTAGTACGCTTAGAAAAAGCGACATAATCGTCTACGCCACCTCACATAAAATAATATAATGACGACTAAGATATGGCAGCTAACAGAAAGCAAAGGAAGATTTAAAAGAGGAAGGGCCCATCCATTTCATCGCAGATGTCCAACGCACGATTGGTCAGTTAGCTAATTGTCTATTTCCAGGCTGGTCTTCACTCATGAATTTCAAGTCTGAACTGTATGAAGTTGGCGCAATAGAAGTCATTGCACCAAATTTAATTTAATTGGATGTCACGTATCAACTCAACATGCCAGATGAGATAACTGTTTAAAGCTGGATTACTTTAGCCTTCACTCACCAATCTCACCTTATATGCTACTCCACCATCTCATGTCCCACCATGCCTACCTTGCCTCTCGCTTAGTTACCATGACCTAGGGTATATTACATCATCTCACCTACCTCATAGGGCATTACATTACTCTCCTCTAAGTTGCAATATGTCACGGTTCTTACCTTAACTTACTTTACCAAGCGAATAGAACGACTAACCATGTTGCTCTGCTGAACTCTCCATGTGTTCACCTGGTGACGTTCCAGTGACTCTGTGACCCTGTGACGTCAGCTGGCGTAGATGGTCATTACATTGACTCAACTCTGTCTCCCAGGAAACTATTTCTCTGTCTCGACTCTGGACCAACTCCTATGAGTAAAAGCAAAGACCTCTTACTGCATCAAACAAAGGATCACGTTTGTAAACATAGCCTACGACATCGTTTCACCCTAAAATGATTGTTAGAGTGATCAGTCATGTTTTGGGAAGCAGTTCTACTGGTTGAGCTGGAAGAGCCTACGGCTAGCAATCTAAAACTCTCAGAGGCGCTATATAAATAAATGAATAAGTCAATGAACTTGATATAGCGCCTCTTCAAGAAATCTAATCAGAGCACTGGTCTATATCATATATTTATGACTCAGAAGCGCTCTCTGCGCTAGACTACATGATGGTAAATGTCATCAACGACTGTTAGAACAATTAGCATTGTGTAAGCTATAAGAGTCGTCAATGGTTGGCCAATGGCACACAAGCGTGGAACCAAACTAACGGATTCCCGTCAACAGCTGACAGAATGATGGCATGATATGTTCATTTTAGTGCAATGATCTCAGTGAATGAATGAATAGATGAATGACTCGGAATGATCGGAATCTGACTGAATGAGATGGAAATGGAAGAAGAGTAACAACGAATCGAAAAGAACCGATAGGATTCAACTACTCCAGATATAAATATTGAATGAGATTGGAATGCACTAGAAATAAATAGAATAGCCAAGTTTAGAATAGATTAGATGGCATAGAATTAGAATGAAATATATTAGAAAGATTAGATTGCATTTGCATTAAAGTTACATAAATTAGACTACAGATGATATTATATTGCATTACGATGGAATGGATAAGCCTAGATCAGATTGAATACCCTTAGAGTATTAGAGTCTAATTATAGATTAGACCAGATTCGATTTAATTGCATAGAGTATCAGAGTCATATAGATTAGACTAGATAATATTTAATTGCGTTAGAATAGAACAGAATAGACCAGAACATATTGCAATGCATTACATAGCATTTGAGTCAATTAAGTAGCTAAGGCTGGATGAGCTGAGGATGATTAGAGTGCATCAGAATTAAATAGAATTGATAAAGCTGTATTACATTGGATTTAATTGCACCGAAACGAAATAGATTAAACTTAATTAGATTGAATTAGATTGCATTTTGCAGTTAATCGATAAGTCTAAGTTAGTTGATTGATTGATTGATTTATGTGAAAGGAACACATTTGTCGTCAGCAAAAAAGATAAAATTCAGGATAGATACTGTTTTGGTAGGTCGTTGATGTATGCAAGGAAGAGTAATGGAACCAGGTTTGAAATTAAGTGGTTCAGACGTCAGAATGGAATAGATTAGACTCGATTAGATTGCATTGCATTAGAATAAAACAGTTAAATTGGATCCAGGGGTATAACAAGCGGGGAGACAGAGGGGCCACTGGCCTCCCAGTTTCAAAACTGGGGGGGGGGCAAAGCCTTCCAGTTTTAGGGCTCAGTGCCCTCCCATGTACCTCCCAAATCGGTTCTTTTCTATGTTTCTCCAATGACTTTTTATGATGACTTTTGTTAAGATAATTTGTGCCCCAATTTTTCAAATTTCTGAGGGGGCAAAATTAAAAAAATGGGGGACAAAATTTTTTTTGCGTTTTGCGCAAAAAATTTTTAATTATGCCCCCACTTTTCAAAACCTTGTTATACCTCTGACTGGATCCGAATATAATCTAAATGGATCAGGTTAGATTAGCTTTAGATCAGACTGGATTAGATTAGGGGAGTATACGACAGATGATGACGACCGTACCATGAGTTGAGTGAGATTACTGCTTAGTCGATTGGAGATGGCAATAAGTCGCGAGCTTGGAACCACTATAGGCAGTTCCTCGATGATCTGCTGGCAATCGGGATCACTTCTGAGGTCAAGTCTCTGCTCTTCCAACTGCTGATCAGCCAGCTCTGTGAGGTTCTGGTCGAAGGCCACAGACCGAGAAAGGGCAGCTCTGGTTGAGCTACGAATAGATCCTGTGTCGAACGTCTGAGAACCTTTTGGATCGTCTGCACCTGAGGAATACATGGTGCTTGTTTTTAAAAGACTCAAACAGAAGCAATGGTCCGTGTCTTCTTCATAAAATGCCATATATATCTTATGTAGGTTTATGAAGATAAGAAGTCGCTCGTAGCATCGGAAACACATTGTGAAGTAACATAACACGTACGTAAACATCTATGCACACACATATGATTAGCTAATTGATTTTAACAAGTTAGGTAACTTCAATCCATAAAATAAGACGTTTCTTCAATTTCCCTCAGTGAATGAAGAGTCTTTCGTATATTCGGCATTTTAGCAATGAATCGAGCAACATTGTTCATGATCGGTAGAAGCTGGCCAACAGGAACACTGGTATTCTCTCATTGAATGAGTGGAAGTGATCCGGCATCGTTAAAATACCGATTGAATGAAGATAAGTGAAGCGCTGAACACACATCACGAGCAGAGGGGTAGATGGTCGCCTTGCATGGCTGCATTCGTCTATTGTTGAACTTGTTATCGTCTGTTACTACCATGCCATGTAATCTTACAGCGTATTTGTCAGTTTTAATTAATTAAGCATGTAGGCATATCTGTACTAATTATTGTTATTTGTTGTTAGTGCTGCGTTTGATTGAGAGGACTCTTATCCAACGGCTTTCTATCTCTTTTGTCTGATGGTACTCTTCAATGACTCCTTTCTTACGGACCGCACCATATGCGTTGTTGCTGGTTTCCCTAGGTGCTGATCCACCCTCTCTGGGCCTCTCATGAGGGCTAACTCGGTCCTTGGCCCTTTACTTTACGTTATCTATACCTCTGACATTAGTCCTTTGCCGGCCGAATGTTTCCTCCTGCACCAGTTATGCCCATGCTTACTGCAAGGCAGCTGCGGCAACGGTCTAGGTGGACCTGATGTGTGGTGCCTTTAGTGACCTGATTGGATTGATAATCTGATAACCACCTCCTTTTGAATATCTCGAGAACGGATTTTTTATCGCAGGCATTTGGCTGAGGTGAATATGCAGCTTCTAACCGATTCCTACCTCTTGTGTCTTTTTCGTCTGTTGTGCCTGATCATGGTGTCATGGTGTGTAACATGACTAAGAGCTAAGTCTATCGCAGCTTGTTGACCAACTTAGGCCTACGCGTAACTGATATTATCAACTCAGCCAACTTTGACCATCAATGCCTTCCGTCTCTTACATTTGAGGCCAATGCATTCTCTTGTATTTGAGGTCAATACATTCTCTTTCCGTTGAGGCTAATGCATTCTCTTACATATGAGGCTAATGTATTCTCTTCTATTTGAATCCGCTGTTGTCTTGGTTCTTTGATCACTGTAACGCCGTCCTGGTTGGTCTTCCATGTGCTTGAATGATGCGCTCAGGTTGTGTCCTCCCGACTACCACTCGTCTTACATGTATTGGCCACTGGCCAAAATATGCTTCTGCCTGCATGGCTCATATTCTTAACTGGCTAACGACCCAGTAGCGTATTTCTTATCAGTATTCGACGCTGGTCTGGCGCGCTCTGTTTGGCTGTGCACCGTCCTACTTGACTGAGCTTGCGATCGGTGTCTGACCTGTCATCGCGTAACGTCTATTGCGTTCCTGTGCTAATGGTGAGCGCTAGCCGCTAGGGCGCGCTCTTCGTTGATGCTGCACAGGGCTTTCTCAGTGGTTGGCCCCATTCACCTGGAATGGGCTTACGATCACTATCCGTCTTTCCACTATAATATTCCTCCACTTTTCAGAAACTGCTAAAATCATCTACTTTTGGTTTTGGCTAGGCTGGAAACAACTCTGTTTTGCTCGAGGTGGTGCTACATAAACTCTTGAAATGAATGACTTAATCATGTATGTGTCTGTGTGTCTGCGTGTCTGTGTGTGTATGTGTGTATATGTGTATGTATGTATGAATGTATGGATGTATGTTTGTATGTATGTGTGTATTCATCAAAACAGTTATAGACAGCGCCTTTAAGTACCGCTCAAAACAAAACTCCTTCCTTGTCCCTCTGTGACCAAGGTGGACTGATCTTCTCGTACAACCAGTTTTGCGTCCAACTGATCATTGATGAGTTGAGTTAAGAGGTCAGCCTGTGTGAGGGAACTCAACATCAACTCCCTGATATCAGTAGAGGTCCTCGTCTCATCCACGACCTTCAGATGGAAAAACAAAACCACGTCCTAGCGTTACTAAAAGCTACCCATGAAAAAATAATTATATTATTTTATTAGTGTTATTATTGCGGTAGTAGAGATTTCATAGTTGGAACTGTAGCAGTGATGTGTTGTCGTGTAATGGAGCACTTATATAGCGTCACTAAAATCAGAGGCGCTCACGACTCAACACAAGACTAAACAGAGAAAAGAAAAGACTTCAGGCACTTCCGGACGGCAGCAAGGGAGAGATAGGACAGCTCCTGCCGAAGAGGAACGGGAGGATGATCCAGCTGGTGGGACCCACGTAGGCGAAGCTCCTGGATGCGGGGAGCCACCAGAAGTCCGCGGGCAGTGGAACGAAGGGAAACCCGATTCGGAATAGAGAAGACCCTAGTGCAGAGAGCCAGAAGGTATGCGGGGCAGACCCAAGGAGACATTTACGAATCAACGTAAGGGTCTTGAAACGAATGCGTTGAGGTGTAGGGAGCCAGTGAAGGGAATCATGAATAAAGGAAGAGATGTTAGAAAATTTTGGAATTCCACCAATTAGTCGGCAGCCGCGTTGAGGATGGACCGGAGCTTGGATATGTTGTGAGAGTAGAGTCCAATGAAGGCAATGTTGCCAAAGTCGACCTTAGAGCAGATCAAAGCAGTAGCAGCAGTAATTGTTTCAGTTTAATGACACTGTGTGATAGCAAAGATCATTAGTGTCGCCCTCCTCCTTAATTCACGCTTGGGGCTGGCATGGCCAGAGTGCGAACAGTGGTGGAGTACATTTGGAGCTATGTTGACACAAATAGATGAAATGGGAATAGAACGACCTGTGTTATTTGTAAGTCACAGCTTGATTGACGTTCATGGCAACCGTTGAAAACGAAAATCATGCTATTGTTTTGGCTTTAAATAAGAGTAGTGGGGTATAGGGGTATTCACCATCAGAGGGGGTTCACTCCTCCCTTTTGCCTTACAGCGTGCTGACAAGCGCCTTAATTGCTATTCTCGCTCACTGATTGGTCGCTGGGCGACCTAATTAATATTCATAAGCCACGTTCCTTCGGCCCGTCAAACCGTCAAACATTTTAATGGCTTTCCTCGCCCTCTCATTGGCTAGACTCACTGCACGGCGCCTGGCCTGGCTCCCCGGTCAATCATTTTAATGACTTTTCCCGCACTCCCATTGGATGGGCTCTCAGCACGGCGGCTGCGCCGCTGGGCACACAGACTCGCCCACAGACACGCACACAAACACGCACACATACATAAGCACACATACATACGCACACATACAAGCACACATGCGCATACATACATACGATGCCACGCACACGTAAGCGCACACATACGCACACATACAGGCACACATGCGCCCATACGCACGAAGAGAAACGCCCATTTTTCATTTACGGCTTAGTCATTGGCGGAACGGAGGCGGCGGCGACGGCTGGCCCTTCCCCTCCCCTTGGGTGGCGCATTCATCAAAGATCGGCCGCAGGTCGTAAAATTTACGAAATGTATACGATAAAGTCATTCGCCAGACATCAAAGGAACGATCTCGTGAGAATATTCGCCCATGGAGAAAGACAATACCCGCTACAACTGGCGAGCGTAAATATAATATCGCCTACGCGTTCGAGCAATTTCTAATTCCTATACATTAAAAGAATGACGGAAACGTTTCAATAAATTTTATTGGCAAACGTCTTACGTAATTATGAACCAAATAATCGTTAAGTTTGGTATCCAAAGTAAGCTTATTAGTAATTGCGGTAAAATTTTTATTTCTACATCTATGCAAGCAGTAGAAAATGCAATAGTGTCCGCAGAAACGACTAACGCAACTTTGTAAATGTTTATCGTAAAAAGTCCAATGTTCGCAATGTCTGTTAAAAAAATCTCTAAAGTCATCTTCTGGCGGTCTGAAATATTCTCCAGACGAAGAATTCTCCACGTACAAAACGATCCAATGCTGTCCGGCCTTGTAGTGAGGATCGGTATTGCAAACGAGTAGAGCCGGTCCCGGAATAGTCTTCGGTAGACGATCGCGCGGGAATACTCCGGAAAACACCGACGCGCATTTCGCATCGCGCCGAAGTAACGTCTCAATTCTGGATCCGTCCATTTTCAGTTTTTGTAATCGAAAACTACGTTCCTGGATCTGTAAATCTCCAAGATATTTTCAAACTCGGCGAAGGCTATGACGTTTATCGTATTGGCCAAAGCTTGAGAAAATTTCATATCCAATCGAACGTTTCCGTGTTTAATCAAATTGAAATGATTGCCCTCGTAGAGGTCCGAAGTCAGATCGAAGGCGTAGAGAGCGTATCCGCCAGAAAAGTCTTCTCTGCTAATTTCGTTTCCTTCGTCTCGCATCCCCTTTCCGGTTCTCATGAATAGCGTGGCGTAAGCGTCAATAAACTGATTATTGGCAAAGTTGACTTCGACGGGTTTCACGGATTGTTGCTGACCATCCAACTATACTTGTAGCTGAGTCAGATTCATGTGCTTAAAGTTGAATGGATTCTTCTTTCCGTTAAACGCGTCATTGTCCACGCATCCGATGACTATTCTGGTAGGCAATTGTCCGGAGAAAAGGCTTTCTTGAGTTGCATCCAAATTTCCGGCTGGCACGGTAAATGTCTTACATACGACTCTTCGAATCGGAAATTTCACGTTCCCTCTTTCCAAAGCGTTGGCGTGCGCCACGAATACCGAAGAACTGAGTTTCACTTTTCTGACGTATAGTTTGCAATCCAAGATTTGTACTTTAAATGTGGCGTCGTTAATGGATGACATCAGACAGAATGAAACTTTATTTCGGACAAGTCGCATCTTTATATTAATGTCGTTAGGAAGGAATCGATCTTGGAAAAACAGGTCGCTGTGAATGCATCCCAACATGTCCACGACCTTTCCTTCGTTGGTTAATGCGCTACGTTTCTTAAATCCAAAGTTTAGAGCGGCGTAGTGGTGCGGATTAGCATTTTCCAGGTGTCTTGCCACGTCGTTGTAATAGAGCGCCGAGGTGAGTTGAGAATGTTTGGCCGCGGATCCGTAGCTCAGAATCGTCTCCAAATAACTTCTAAGCGTAAGTATTGATCGAATCGGTGATGAGAGTATCGTTTACGGTAATGTCGACATCCGAAAACAGACTGTGTAGAAACAGATTGATGACACCGACGTGATCGCCTCCGTCTATGTCGTCGCTGTTTGCGCGCACGATTTTAGCTCTAACGTACAGTTGAGTGCTCGACAAATCCAAATAGTCTTGTACGGCACCGGTAATGCTGAATTCGATAGGAGTTCCTTGAGAAATTGTCGAAATTGGATTATATTCCACAAAAGTCCCGCGTTCTATGCTGGTCTGCGTCGGAGGTACGACGAAGAGATCCAATTCGCTCTTGGTGCATTCGCAAGACTGCGAGTGAACGAAGGCCATTATTCCTCGTCGAATATATCGAGCTTAAGTTTAAAAAAATCTCTTTAAGGATTTCTTGCGTCTCTTACCATCATTACCGCTTTGATTATTGAAATGGTTGGTCGACGCAAACTCTTTTATACCGGCCGGAATACGAGATTTGCTAGCCTCTTTGAAATTTTGCCCATCCGCAACGTCGTTGGCAATCTGCAAACCAGTTCTCAAGAACTGTTTTCCGAATGCTTTAGCTCCGATTTGAATTAAAGGACAGGCGCTTCTGAAGAATCCGCTGAGAATGCTTCCCAGTCTGTGTCCGCGCTGCATGCGAGAGCCTTGGAAAACTGGCATTCCGCTCCTGCTCTGTTGAGAATAATAGTCTTCGTACGCGAAGCGACACGCATCGCAACAAAATTGTCTTTTCATTGTTACAGATATGGGATTTTGAGCAATCTGAAATGAAGCGTTATCAACTCTTTCCCGGTTTCAAATGGTATGGGTAGACCGACGTCGTTCCTTATATCTATCTCGATAGAATCGAAATGTTTCTGCTGTAAGGGTACGTATTGAGGCTTTTCGTACATGGTTTGGACGATATCGCCTGTTTTTCCCGAAATCGGTACGATACGAAGCAGAGGAACTTTGGTATCCCAGACCATAACGTGTTCCAACAAGTTGCAGTAGACGAAAAGGGAATTAAATTCTCGATTTATGTCGCATGCGCTACCCGATATAAAACTTAACGGCTCGTCCTCGAAATGTTGTATGGGATTCCGACGCGACTCGATGCCCAACATAGAACATAGAGGCGGTGAAAATATCAGACTCGCGCCTTCGCTTATTTCTCCGTGGAAGCGTTTCGTTACGACGTTATAACTAAAGGTCGGAAAGTCTTTGAGTTCCGACTTTTTCGCAAAATCTTGTATATGGTAGTTTATGTGATGCACGATGCTGGAAGGCGATTCGTAGTATCCGACCGGGAGACGTATAGTGTGATGTACCTAAATCTGCTTGCCGTTTTGGACGGCGGATTGAGAATAGTGAACTCTACCTTCCCCTCTGAATAAATTATTGCAACTGCGAGCGTATTGCATTTCGACCAAACCGACTTCCCAATCGCCGGACAGAGATACGGCTTTCTCTAATCTCGTGGTAAATCGCGTGATCTGCTTATCAGGATAGTAGTTCGCGGAGATGTTGCTCGGTAACGTGAGATAAAAGTGAACCATCCTTTACTAACCGTATACGCGATCGATCTGAATCGAAAGACGTTTAAGTATCCAATATATCAGAAGTCCAAGAATTAAAACTGTCGTCGTAACCTTTCCACTTTACAAAATATTCCAATTTTTTGCGTCGTTTGCGAGTTTTTAATATCGCTTCCACTTTGTACACGTCGTCTTCTTTAGAAACGCGTTTCAATTCTTCTTGATAGAATTTACCTTTTACTTTATCGCCGTTGTAATCCGTCAATTCGTACGTTACGGGATCGGAAGGTATTCGACCCGACATAGCGAAAATTTCTTCCGATCACGAAGGTAGGTAGCCCTTTTTGAACGCTATTCTGGCCTTACTTATTCGCACCTTGTCGCCATTCTCGTACTTCCAAACCGGCGGTCTCTTCTTTTCGCCGAATAGGCGCTTTCTCACGACTTCTTCGCTTTCTAGGGATACCCGAGCCGGAGCCATACCTATGCTTCTATGAAACGTTTCGTTGTACGAATATACGAGATCGGGCAAAACGTCGACGTACCGATGCGTGTTCCAGTGCGTGAAATATTTCCAAATTTTGGTTTTGAGAGTACGATTTAATCTCTCTTCGACGGCCTCTTTGATATCCTCGTTTTCGGAAGTGTAGAAAAGAATGGCATTTTTGTGCAGCAGAGTCTGAAAGGATCTATTGAGAAATTCGGTGCCTTTATCGGTCTGCAGGTGAGCGGGGTGCGATCCATCGTTCAACATCGCCGAAAAAGCTTCGGTCAGAGCGGGTCCTGCCTTTGATTCAAGCGGGAGAACTCTCGCGTATTTGGAAACCACATCGATGCACGTTAACAGATATTTATTTTTATCGTTATATTTTGACAGAGAAGAAACGTCGAGCAAATCGGCCTGCCACAAATCGTCTATACCTACGGCGAAAATTTTTAAACGTCTAAATTATAATCTGACGGGTTTATGCAAAGTATAAGCGCCTTTATCCGATAACCAAGTTTTCAAATCTTTAGATTTCATTCGTTCTTTTAAATGCTTCTTGAACGTTTCCACGCATCCGAAACTGGCCGGATGCTTCGGATCGAAATACGACTCCATCATCAGTAAAGAGCCCACTTCAACGTCTTTCGTTGCTTTTCGCGTCCGCTCGGCAACGCGGTCGATCTTCGTCCGGTGATCGGTGTTATTGACTAGGCAGAGTTCGACGATCCGTTAATATAGTTCCATCTGTCTTCGTTCCCGATTAACTCTCGAGGTATGTTGTGGTCTTTTAAAGCGTCGGCGAGACGTTTCCACCCGTTGGGCACGCGCGTCGAATTTCTTTTTCTTATCAGATCGTTAACCAAGTCGACGACGTGTGTTTTAAGAATGGTCGTATTCTTCAAAACAAGTTCTCCTTTATCGCTCCATCCAACATTTACGTCGGTCGATCGTTGCGGCGAATCCTCGACTTTTATCGCTTCTTAAGCGTTTTTGGAATCGTCGGAGTTAAATTTGGCAACGACTTTGGGCTTAACGATGTTCAAGTACCGTTTTAGACTACTGGAATAGTGTTTGGCCTTTTCGTCGTCAGCCACGTTTCTGTGTAAGATCTCGTACATTTCTCCGTCCAACTTTGACAGAGTCTTCTTATCCAACATGGTTTCTTACACTTTTCAATCTGGCGCGGTTCCACCAAAACCATTTTCTTCGCGTAATTCATGACGCTATCCATTTTGAGGTATGAACTTCGGTATCAGAAGGGAGCCGAGAAGCGAAAGCACCGGCGTCAGTAACGCGCCCTAGAATCCTCCGGTTTGTACAATTTCCTTTTTCGATTCCACGCGAACTTTCGTCGACGACAGATCCCTCAACTTCTTCTTAAAACGCTTCAGTTTGCTCTTCTGAGGCTTTGTGAGCGGAACATTCACCTTTTAAATTTTTTTTGCGCACTCGCACAAGCAATGCAAGAGACCTTTGCTGCAATCTTTCAGGACATTTCTCTTCGTTTTGGCAGTCCTTCCTTCAGTAAGGTCAATTTGGAGAACCAAATAATGAGCGTTCAGACTTATCGTTCTCGTATGCTTGCCTTTGTAGAATAAAATTTGCGTCAGGTAAAAGACGGAAACGTTTCTGTGATGACCTATCTTGGTAAATATTTTTGTAACGCGTTCGTCGGTCTCGCTCATTAAATCGTCCAAAACGAGCAGAGTTCTCTCTTTGCCGTCGAAAATATTCAAGTCCGGCAGACCTTCGTGAAACTGAATTTGCGGATATCCATCAAATATTTCTTGATATATTCCGTAACACCATAGAATTCTATCGATCGCGGGTTTCACCATATGTGGTAAGTGATCGATGAATCTAAAAATATACTGCGTCTTTCCCGACCCGCTGGGGCCGCTTGTTATTGCTGTAAACGGATGTTGCCAAGTTGGATCCATGCTCGACAGTGAATGTTTCGCGATCCGAAATAAATTTATATACTTTTAGACCACATCAATTCTGACTGTTCCCAATATACGCTCAGAACACAGAGGACACGAGTCCAGTATATCCGCGCAATTTTCGCAGCACACGATGTGAGCGCAAGGCAGAGACGTGGATTAACACCGCGCGAACGACAAAGTCTGCATATCAACATCGTTTTCAGTGCTTCATTTTCCTTCCTGGCGCTATTTAATCTATATTCGGCTAAATTGTCCTAAGCGGAGACGAATTTCTCGTCAAAGCCGCCATCGCAACTGCCTCCGCTCGAATCGGGCAATTCTTCTTTCGATTACGCTTCAACATTTTCCGTTTCGCCCATCGTTGGCGAATTTACGATATCTTCGAGAACCGGTTCGAACCTCGCGGCCGATTTTACCGTTTCGGCAAAATTGCGTTCTTTTACGTACATGATGGATCGGCACATGTCGTTACTTTTGGTATAATGTCGCGATGCGATCAGTTTATGATTCGAGTAGATACTAAACGAACGAAGCTATTTTCCAAAGTTTTATAGAAAAATAAGCGTCTAATGTCATTCAGTAAATAAGCAAGTCAAATTCCGCACGAGGCCTAAGCATCGACTGTATTTCAGTTGTCAGAATTGCTGGAGTATTAATCGTTGCATTTATTTGGCGCCTAAGTTACCGGTGGTTGATTTCGCGCGTATTTAAACGATGTTTTTGTATGGGTTCCTTTAGAAGTCGTCGTAAACATCCCTCCTCTAATCGCATGCCATAACGCACAAAGTCTGGCGAATGACTTTATCGTATACATTTCGTAAATTTTACGACCTACGGCCGATCTTTGATGAATGCGCCGCCCAAGGGAAGGGGAAGGGCCAGCCGCCGTTCCGCCGATGACCGAGACGTAAACCAAAAATGGGCGTTTCTCTTCGTGCGTATGCGCGTTTGTGTGCGTGTATGTGTACGTATGTGTGCGTGCGTTTATGTGTGCGTGTATTTGTACGTATGTCTGCGTTTATGTGTGCGTGTCATCGTATGTATGTATGCGTATGTGTGCTTGTATGTGCGCGTATGTATGTGTGCGTGTCCGTGTGCGTGTGTGTGTGCCCAACGGCGCAGCGCCGTGCTGAGAGTCCATCCAAGGGTAGTGCGAAAAAGCCATTAAAATGATTGACGGGGAGCCAGGCCAGTCGCCGTGCAGTGAGTCTAACCAATAAGAGGGCGAGAAAAACCATTAAAATGTTCGACGGGCCGAAGGGGCGTGGCTTATGAATATTAATTAGGTCGCCCAGCGACCAATCAGCGAGCGAGAATAGCAATTAAGGTGCTTGCCCGCCCGCTGTAAGACAAAAGGGAGGAGCTAATCCCTCTGATGGTGAACACCCCTATACCCCACTACTAATAAGTAAAAAGAAATCATTATTAGATCGAAAATTCATATCTTAAATGATCACAATCAATTGACTTATTAGATTGAATGTTAGGCGTTTTGCATTGCAGACTTTCTATGCAGAAGTCAAATGAAAAAAAAGATTGAATATTGATGCAGACTATTACAGTTTGTAATATTGCACTCTAAATTAAATAATCCATCTTGTTTGTTATACATTATTAGGTTGATTTTGTAATTTGGCCCATAATGATTTCACAAATTTAAAATTTACTTGCCACAATCAAAGAAAAGAAATTAGGTGACATGAATGTGTTTATATATATATATTATATAAATTATATATATGGGGTAAACTGAGTGCCAATTTTCTGCCGAGTAACGAGCACCGAGTAATACCAGTGAGTAGTACCGAGTCCGAGAACCTAGTATCGAATATTCAAAATGGCCTCATTCTCTTGATTTTTAGTGATGCAATTGGCATATTTGTTCTGAATTTTTGGTTGGAAATAAAGCAATCATTAGCCATAATATCAGTACAGCTTAGAAGTTTATTATTAACCTTACTATGTAATTATTATTTATCTGACTTACTTCACAAATGTGATCATAACTTTGGAATGGAATCTGTAAAATGTTGGCCACTAGGTTTCTCTTTTCGACGAGCGTCACTTCTATCATTCTGTTCTTCTCTTTTATCAGGTCTGTAACATTGTGAAGAAAGGAAAGTCAACGAAAAGTCGAAAAAGTTGAAAAGTCAACGTCTTCAGACATCACACAATAAAAGCGACGACGCTGAACTAACTACTTTCATAAGGAATACCAATTACAAGAAATAGAATGTCACCGAAATGGACCACTCATTCGTCCCCAGATAACAGAGTCATACAATTCATTCGCTTAGTATTGAGCCCTCTTCATCAATGTTATTAAATAAATAAGACCTTGTTTATGTTGGAATACGGGGTTAGACTAGTTCACATCGAATGAGATTACCTTAGAGGCAATTTAATCTCATAAAAGATTAGTTTATATTATATTAGACTATATCAGGTTAGATCGTTTCATGTTACATGTTATAATATTAAGCAAATGAGAAGATATTTATGGAGTAAGATTGATTAGATAGGACTGGCATAGATATGTAAAGACTAAAGATATGTAAAGATTAAACAACGGTTGAGATTAAATAGAGATTAGATTAGGAAGTAATGTCTGGAAATCAGATTTACCTACTGCAGAGAGTCCACAGATGAGATGACGCTAAAGCTCAGATAAAATAATGGCTCAATATATACAATCCTAAATTAGATGACAACAGGTGAGAGATGAGATAACCTAGTGGTGACATGGATCCCGTTGCATCACTGTGTTGATTGACGACCTTCGTCAGACAGACCTTCACCTCATCAGGCTGGACGAGCACAGGTTCCTCTTTAAACTGCGACGCTTCCACTCGCCTCCACGCATGAACGCCTGGCTGCTGCAGCTGCTGTGGATGACGAGGAATGTAGCCTGCTGTTGCTTCCGCTTCTCCATCCTCTCCACCTCCATTTTCTTGTCTTCGTGAGCTAACGACAAACAGTTTTTAATTTCTTAAATGTTTGAATTAGATTAAATAAGACCAGACCAGGTCTCAAACTTCACTTCGGAACTCTTTGGCTAAAGCATGTCAAATATGAAAGTTTTGTGCTGAATAATGTAATTGGTTTCCAACTCAGGAAAGGATTAGTTCAAATTGAAATTTAAAGTTTATGAAGTATAAACTATGGCAAAATACAATGCTTATCTCAGCCTTTATTTCAGAAGTTTACCAGCAATTCCATTGTCTTTTTTTTGGTCAGTCAACAAAACTATAATCATTTAGGCCTATGGAGAATCAGTTTTTCGATTGCGGAACCAAATTAAAGCTCCTAAATGTCGACTGTTGTCCTAGCTGCTTGTTAACGGTAAATGAATATCTGCAGTTATTAACAATAAGTAAAGACTAATTCGTTAAAATGTTGTAGGCTTTTATAAGCTGTTGTACTGAGTACTGACCCATTTGCGACCGACTTAGTCGTCTCGTAGAGTGGTGAACTGCCACCTCCTCCACCTCCACCTCCTCCTCCTACGCTTTCTCCTGGAGTTTGGATATCGCCTGTCGGTTGATGGACGGGCTTCTTACTCTTGGCATTGTCTTTACTCTTGTAGGACTCCGCCGCATCAGTTATGTACTTAAACCACCTGTCAAGATGAATCAGTCAGTTGACCAAATATTCAATTAATCGAAAATGCAATCAGCTGAGCGACTGATTAATCATTTAACCATTCAATCAATAAATCGATTAATCAAAAAATAATACAATATGTCTATCGAATAGTTAATGTACAACCAATCAGTTAACGAATCAATCAATCGATTAAACAAACGCGGACGTAAACCTTCAGTTCAGATGCTAATAAAACAATTCGACGTCAGAGAATTCGGTTACAGACAATTTGGTTACAGACAATTTGGTGCAGAATAGAAATTCGATTGATTGGATATCACAATTTCCAGCATCATTAATTAGAATTCAGTGTTTCAAAAACTGTGTTCCGCAGAACCCAATTGGTTCCGCGAGGTGAAGATAAAGGTTCCGTGGAACACTTTCAGTGTGAACAATAAGCTTCAAACAATTTCAAATAAATTACACGAATTTTTCATAGGAGGCTTTTTGCTTAACATCTGTGTATAACTTTACATGAAAAAGAATTCGCATGTCATATTCATCGATATTTGTGTTGTTTTTAATCAAATTTAGGCACACACCTACAATTGTCTGCATTCTTAAGCGTTTGTACCTATACCAGAGTATGTGTAGTTTTGCGTTGAGGTTCCGCCCCCAAATAATTTAGATCAAAAGGGTTTCCCGGCCAAACTAGATTTGGAAACACTGAATTAGATTGTTTTGTTTGCTTTATTTATGGTGTCAAATAATATCAGATCAGTGATTTCAATTATAAAGTAGAGCATAATTTGATGAGTTGATGCATTGCTCGCCTTCTAAGAATTTCACAGGACCACTGCTATAGTAGGCCTACATAAATGGAAATCTAACAACAGGTTAAATGAGACACGTCGTCTTAAGTTGGCTTAAAATGTTTATTCAACATTCAATAATGAAATAGTTCGCATGTACAATGTACAGTTATATTGGTCGATGGATCGAGAGAGAGACAGAGAGAGAGAGACAGAGCGAGAGAGACAGAGAGACAGAGAGGATGACAGAGAGAGACAGAGAGAGAGAGACAGAGACAAACAGACACGCAGAGAGCAGCTTTGATAGTCAGGCGCCATTAAACAGTTGTCGGTGACGTCTTAATACATATTTTTTACTGAGAGTTTACCCAAAGGCAAAGACCTGATGACAGGATAACAGGGTCATCTCTTAGACACATACGTGATCATATAAAAATTACCTGCCGTTTATCTATATCATCCACATTCTTTCACTCAATCAAGCCTAACGTCTTTGAATCACTAGCTCTCTCTGTCTGTCTCTGTCTCTGTCTGTCTGTCTGTCTATATATATATATATATATATATCCCTGTAATGTCAGGGTAAATTGCGGCTGACATCAACGACCTGGAAGTCACATAATATCGAAATCTGAATCTATGTTAAATTCATTAATTGAGTGTTATTGTTGGCTTTAAACAGGTAATCAACCTGCAGTTAGGTTCTAAAAAATGAATTATCTCTGTAAAACTCTATTCCAACTTGATTCTGTAGGCATTCTTATCTCCTTACTGAGAGACCTATGTCAACATTTGTCCTGTTCCTATCATTACCAAATAACTAACCTAACTGATCAACTGGAATGTTTCTCACCTCTAAGAAAATTGTCTAGCCACTCCTCTTCTAAAAACATCACTTGACAAATAAATCCTTTTCAACCTGTCTCCGATCATTCATTCATCTGCAAACTACCTGAGCGCATAGTCCTGCCGCGGATCAAAAGCTATCCCATTCAAAAACCAACACCTGATTTTTCAAGGGAAAGGTCTACTCGATCGAACCCCTAATCACATCCTTCTGCAAAAAACTCCAGCTCTATACAGGACTAACACCAGTGGCTTCCTTCCACTTGAGCAGCCAATCGGGTGTAGGACAGCGTCTTAGACCTCGCTTCTGCCTACCTTAGAGAGCTCTGTTGCTCCCCCAAGGCTGGGGCTCGCGATCCATCCGCTTGGCTGAACAAAGTCTCATCTCTGCTCTTTTTGCTCGCTCCGCCACCTGCCTTCTTTGTTATAGGCCCTATGATCTGGGATAACTTACCCTCGGCGATCCGTTCCCTTCCTAGAACCCATTCTCAAATCTGCCTCTCTCATCAAAGGATGGCTTTATTTGGTCGACCTAAAGTTCAAAGCAAAGAAGAGTCTAGAGACGCTATATAAATTCTCGTGACGAATGAACAATAATAACTCCTTAAATATTTCAATAACCCTCGATACCGTTGATCACAATCATCACCTTACGCTTAAACTTTCCACTTTTACTTTCCTCTTAAATCAATTCTCTCTTTCAGCTTCTCTCCCTAAAAAATGTCGGAAGCTTCATCATGATTAATCACTTGTGACGTCTCGCAAGGCTTTATCCCATAACCTCTTTTGCTTACTTTTTTAATATGATCCACTTAGACCACTCATTAGATTCATTAGAGCATCCTCATTTGACCATTGCTCTGCTGACGACCTCCGACTATTTATTTAATTATCTTCAACAATTTATGTGATACTTCATAGATCATTTTTTTCTCGTGGTTACCACATCTCCTTCTGGGTGACCTCCGACCCCTGGTGCTTGAATCAATCTAAAGCCGAATTCATATTTGAAGACACGCACGACTAGTTCAAGAAAATTCCAGATCTCTCTCCGTTTCCCTCAACGTAGACTTTGTATTCATTAACAATTCCACACATTGACTAGAGATTCTCCAGTTCGCAGCCTAGGTGTGATCTTCGATGAAAACCTTAGCGCCTCCGATTATACCATCCACTTTTCCCGTTGTTTCTTTATGCATATTCGCCACCATCAGTGGCTTCATGCTGAATATCGCGTCAAGTTCACGACTGTATGCCTTGCCTCCAAGGTCCAAGTTACCAACCTACCATCGCTACATTGCTTGTTCCTCCATATCACCCCCTATGGGCTGTTGCGTTCTACGGATTCTACTTTGCTTTTAACAACACAATTCCCTTCAAAACAATCCCATTCTATTTCATTCATTCATTCATTGCGAAAATTTACATGGCGCCCCTTCAAGGTTACTACTGAGGAGCGCTCCCGGCTCAACCCCCGGCTGAAAAGAAAAGTCTTTCATTTAATCCTATCACTCTAAACAAACACTATGTATGTGCTACATACCATTGAAAAGTGTAAAGTGCTGTCATATATAACGGATCAATAAAGTCGACAAAAGACCCTACTTATAATCATCTGAGTCTGAATATAGTCATGCACTTACTTCATGACGTTATTTCCTCCTGACGACGTGCTGCTAACTCGTGCGCTGCTACTGTTGTACCTTCTGTAATTATCCGTCCTCTGGGCTTCATCTGGCCCTGTCTCGTTCCTTCCACCTGGATAGGTCTCTGCCCTGTCGACCTTCGCTCGACCACTGGCCACCGATGACGTCGCCACCTTATTCCGCTTCATCCCGGTCGCCCCCTCTCAGATATTATGGGGCCAATCGATGAGCCATCTGGTTTAGTCTATTCAATCCAATCGAATACAACCCAACACGGTCTAATCTAATCATATATGATCCAAAGAACCCTAATTCAGTTAAATCAAAACCAATCAAACTCAATTGTATTATATCTAACAAACCTAACACAGTTCGATCCTCTATATCCAATTCTCTTCAATTCAATCCTATTCTGTCCAATAATAATTGGTCTACTCTCATCCAATCAATTCCAAAAAATTCCAATTCTGTCCAATCTGATCTTGTCACAGTTTAATTCAATCCAATCGACTGGTAAAACAGCCCAACACAACTAACCCAAACAATTCAAAAGAATCAGTCAGATATAAAATCCAATGCAATCGAATTAAATCGCATCCAATCTTAACTAAATCCAATCTGCTGTGACCTAACAACTTCTGTCGGGTCAAAATATAATAATCCACTTGGTTGCATTCTTCGGTTGTCAAATACCGTCGGAACAACAGACAATAAAACTATAATCCAATCAAATCTCGTGACTTAATGACGCCGTTAACAAAGCACAATCGTCGTCTATTGATTTATGACTGATTGAAATGAATTCAAAGTCGCAATTCCTATTCAGAATACCGATAATACTAATAATCATTGCAGCACGTTGATAAAGTTCAACACAGACGCCATAACCATACCTCCAATTTATTTGCTATACAGGCAGGTAGGTAGACAGATAGGCCTATGCCCACTGGCAGCCAATATAGGCTGGCTGGCATATAACTATGCAGCTATACATCCGGTCGGATAACAGTCAGCCTGACACCTAGGCCCCTTGTTATAGAGAAACAGGTAGTTGGATTGACAGTTGGATTGACACGGAGGCAGTCACGCAATGACACAAAAACTATAGACAAGACACCGGTTAGATATATAGGCCGACAAGTAGGCCTACACAAATGAAATATTGTTTAATACTACTAGGTCAGCTACTACCACTACTAAAACAACAACATGTAGACCCACTACTAATATTACTTATAATAACATTAGTTATAATGATAAGATAATGCCTAATAATAATAAGAACAATAATCACGATAATAATAATAGCAATAAATAGGACGATGACGATGATGACGACGATGATAATAATTATAATATTAATTAAAATAATATTGGGGCTTACTCCTAACGTATTACTTGTTTCCTTGTAATTATTTCTACCTTGACTAAAAATAAAAATAGTTAGAGTAATAATGATGATGATAATAATAACAACATTAAAATAATTAATATAATAGTAAGTTATGATATGAATGCTATCTCGTTCTAAAGTTTAGCAAACAACGACGTAGAACGACTTGCTCTTACTCCCTCTCTTTCTCTGTCACCTCCTCCTCTCCTCCTTCTCCTCCTCCTCTTCGTCGTCCTCCTCCTCCTTAGCCTTCGCAAGAAATCTCGGCGACCTAGCGCCTCAGGCAAGAAGTTCGGAGTGACTGTGTACGGCCACAGCGCATGCGCCGGAGTGGGAGGAGCTAGTGAAGAGTTGGTGTCTGCGTGTCTGGACAACGCTCGAAGAAAGAGAGAAAGAGAAGGCGAAGGATGAAGACGAGGAAGAGGAGGAATAGGAGAAGAAGGAGAGAAGAAGGCGAAAGAGAAAGAAGGTGATAAAGAGGAAGTTGATTAGAAGAAGGGATGAGAAGACGAAGAAGGAGCAAGACAAGTAGTAAAAAATCGAGCGCCAATCTGAGTGCAGTCAACACAATAGACTATCTATAGGCCTAGCAGACACAAACAAGTGTGAGGGATCGGGATTGAAAATCAGAGGAGAAAAAGGTAGGTCATGCATATTCATGATGCAGGTGTGAGATATTCGTATAGCTCCTTTTCAAAAGCCTGTCAAAATCGCTGGTTATACACGGCTACTTCATAGTACTGTCTCTAGACCTGACAATCTAATCTGGCAAAAAGAAAGTGTGTCCAGGTGGCCGATTGGTTAGAGTGGTCGGCCTGTAACGCGGAGAGTTCGGGTTCGATCCTCATCTGAGGAGTTACTGCTTAGAGACCTTGAGCAAGTCCGTCGCGCACAATAACTGATCTGCAGAATAACTGCAAATTTTGCCATCAATGTGTGTGTGTGTGTGTGTGTGTGTGTGTGTGTGTGTATGCAGTGATATTTCAGTTCTAAAATGATTCCTATTTCCGTTCCCTGCAGTGTATTCTGTTAAAAATCTATCATCAATCTCAAAATAATTCCTTTTTCTTCATTTTATTTTCGTACTTTTCGTTCTTATTCTCGTTAACGGAAATTAAATAA
Organism: Bimastos eiseni; assembly: GCA_959347315.1. Taxonomy (NCBI): domain Eukaryota; kingdom Metazoa; phylum Annelida; class Clitellata; order Crassiclitellata; family Lumbricidae; genus Bimastos; species Bimastos eiseni. The sequence goes on from OY365806.1 coordinate 32,473,229, forward strand.
ATTTGTTTCTATAATTCCTATTTCCGTTACCGAAAATATCCTGGTGTGCACTTCTGAACAACAATGAATGAATGTAATATCAACTTATAGTTGTATTGTATCGTAGACAACAATCCTTTGGTACAAAGGCAAAGAAGGAAGTTTTTCCTTATTGGATCGTTTTCTAGGTAATCTTTCTCTCAGAATTAGGCTTTCATCACAATTCTTTGGACTTAATCAATTGAGACACGCGAGACCCATTTTACCACACGGTAGATTCTACTCCAGCTAGCCAAGGCATCCCATTGAACTCAAATGGCAGAGGCCGTGTGAGATCCATATACTCGTTCATGTATATATATAGATATTATATATATATATTATATATATGTATTGTATATATTATATAGATATTATATATATTATATATATATTATATATATATATATAAATATATATATACAGTATGACCAAGCCCTCGAAACTCAGGACCTACGACAATCAATATCTTGACACTAGATAGCCCGTTTCAGTTTCGTTTAGAATGTTGAATAAAAAAACTGTCGAATATCGAGCTCAAACCCAAGATTTTAATTGAAAACCTGTGTAGGATAAAAGCATAATATATAGTCCCTCAACGATTGAAAAAATGCTAGCATCCATGCAGTTGAAAAACCAGAGCATGAAATTAAACACTAAAGAATCGGATTGAAAGAGACTCGAACTTGATCGAAACCTATGCGAGTATAGGTCACGATTCTGCATGGATAGCATAGTGCCAAATTATAATATTGCCTTGAAAAGTTTATCCTCGATACTCGTGACTCTATTACTTGGGAATTAATAGAAGCTCAAATGTGATTTGCACAGTGACGACATGTATTGTACCTTTGAGTTACCGTTGAATAAAGAGGACAAAGATTGAGAGTCAGAAGGACGAATATTCTCGGAAAGTCATGAGAGCCACCGCTATGCATCGCATCATTCCGACAATGCTCATACGCATTGAGTAGTTTATAAAAGCATACATCTGTATAATAATCTATCTATGGGGCCTATAAGTGACTATACTAATTATATACAAAGACACGTATATATATCCCACAGTATGCACATCATTTATGCCTCACGTCCTATTATTATATT